>CM042217.1:29515210-29827710 GCA_023566465.1 Cottus gobio
AATTACAATTTATTCCTTTTCTGCTGTAATTGGTAAAACACAAGATATTCTGTGACTGCTGAGTATCCACTCATGTTTCAACATCCCCTTTCAGCCTAACTTCCTGTCTGAGCCTAATGATGTTAACACCTGTATGAACAATAATGGTGTGAGCACTTGGTTAGAGGTCAGTGCGAGCAGGGATGAACTCAAGCAGATTTGGGGTTTTAGCGACCAGACAGCCAGCAGGTTAATTCACAGGGCAATTCACTAATCAAATTACTGAATCTAAATATATTCTCCCAGTAGAAGCAGGATTGGGTGAAGATAAATGAGACATGAAACATCCTTAGACTGACTGGAAAGATTCACTTCTCAGGATTCCTGCCCATCCACCATGTTGGCTCATTTTCCCAGTTAGGTTTTGGCATTTTGAATAGTTTTGATAGTCCATGTCCAGAAGTACAGGGGCTAAATGTGTTGTTTTCAGAAGACATACAGTGGATTGCATTCAGCATCATTTATTTCAGCTAATGCTTCAAGACATCTTTTTACGCTGTGTGACAAAGCCGTAGTAACTATATGGGAGCAAAGGAGGAACTTGGTGACATTATGGAGCAACCAAACCTTTGTAGGGAGGAGGGCTGGGGTCGATGATGGAATCAACAAAACATCAGACTTAAAAAGATGCTAGATTGGGAGCATTTAGACAACAACAAACAACTGTTTGTTCTGTAAAGATATAGAGGAGTTGTGTCTACCTGAACAGAGAAGGACATTTTAAGTGCATCTTGTTTGCGCTGTTCCTGCTGCCTGCACCGTTAGCCTCTAGCCACCAGCTCAGTCGTCGCCATGTTGAGAGCCGTTAGGAGGCAATGCTTCAGCCATAGATAAACTCAGTATTTTTAATTAAACACCTATAAAATCATAATTCAGCAGATTTTATATTTAAACATGTCTGTGACCAAATTGGGTAACACAATGGCTATTGGGCCTATGCCCCACTGATGAAATACATTTCCATAATTACTTAAATTCCCTAGCGGACCACAATCAATGATTTTTCTTTTCTTAGCCAGCAGCAGTTGATCTGCAAGAGAGGATGTTTGGAGCAAACGCAACAGTCACTCTTGAACTCAAGTGTGAAGCGGCGTACTGTCTCTTTCAGCCTCTGCTAGGACGTTTTTTTAAACGGTTACCATGGACGAATAAACAAATCAAGCTTCAACAACGAACAGATGATGAAACCTAAAAAAATGAATGCACATCCTCAAAGAAAGAAACGTCTGACTGATACTGTTTGGGGCGACTGTTTGGGGCGACTGTGGATCAGTGGTTAGCAAGTCTATCTTTCAATCAGAAGGTCGGTGGTTCAATCCCAGGCTCCGGTAGGCCATGTCGTTGTGTCCTTGAGCAAGACACTTAACCCTAATTGCTCACCGTTGCTCTGTCTACTGTATATCATGTAAGTCGCTTTGGATAAAAGCGTCAGCTAAATGTAATGTAATCTGTGGAAGTGTAAAATAAACCTGCTAGTATTCCCTATGGCCACATGAGGCACCAAAGGGAGAGATTGTAACTTGAACACAGCTGTTAGTTTACTGTTTCAGTTGTTCATTTCTTAGGTGTTTTTATTGTAATCATGATAATGTCCCTGAAGGTCATTTCTACCCCAACAATGATCATTCACTTTGACTCCCACGGTGCATTTTTGCAAAGAAACGTCCAAAGACTGTTAGAAATGATGTTATCATGCTCAAGAATAACGTGTTGGGAAAACTGTATTTGCAACTTAAATCACTTTTGGAGGAATGTATTAACTACCCCGACATGTTTTGACCACAACTACAACACCAAAGTGCTTTAAATTTGCCACAGCCCTAATTTTTTAGGGCTTGTCATCAACTGCAAATCAGGCTCAAGGGTATTACATTACATTACATTTCATTTAGCTGACGCTTTTATCCAAAGCGACTTACATGCTATACAGTAGACCGTAGACACAGCAACGGTGAGCAATTAGGGTTAAGTGTCTTGCTCAAGGACACAACGACACAGACTGCCGGAGCCGGGGATCGAACCACCGACCTTCTGATTGAAAGACCGACTTGCTAACCACTGAGCCACAGTCGCCCCTAATATTAGTATTTAGAGCCTGAACTGATGAACAAAACATAACTTAGCAAAAACCAAAAAGGCTATACAGGGCCGGGGAACAGCTGGTGGGTCAGTGCCTGGTTCAAGGACACCAAACTGGCTCCTCTCCAGCTACCAGTCCATTGTGTTCACAGGCAGCCCTGTTGTAATATTTGTGGTTATAGTCTTTGTTGACTAAATCCACAGTGGCTCTGGATAGCTGAACATTGAAACTAAACATGCCTGATTACAGAGTGGATTGGCCTTCATATCAGAGATATGACATGAATATGTTCTTCTCTGAGGACTTGTACTTTGGTAGTGAAACTCTGCGTTGATCCTCTCACTCCCCCAGCTCTCACTCCCCAGCAGTGTGCTCATGGAAACATACTGTGACTCACACCAGTATGGCACATGGTCTGAGTGCATGTGGCAGTTGTGCAACAGCAATCAGTGGACCAGTTGAAGGGGTAACAGTGAGCGACAGGGAGATGTTGACGCATCGCCCCCATGAGCCAGTGCCATGATGAGAGGGCGGGTCAAGCCATCTACAACAACCAGACTGAATTAGATAACCATTTAATTTCCAGTGTCATTCTCCAGTGGACGTGGAGCAGGTCAAAGGCTGATTATGAGGACTAGAACGTGATCTGGCTGCATTTGTGAAGGAGCAGGTTTGGTAACAGGTGGTGAGTTGAGATCCTGTGAACGTACATGTTCAAGTAAAAAGCCACAATAAACTGTTCCATGTGTCCACAATGTGAAGTGGACAATCCCCCATCATGTGGCCCCTGTCTGTGCTCTCTCCTCTGGTTACTGGTGAGGCTAGAGACAGATATGTGTCAGCTCTGATTGTGGCCCAGCTAAGCGCCTGACTTTAAACACAACCTTGCTCTTTTCTTATAACCTATTTGGTTAAGTAAAAGACATTGTTGGGCTTATTCAGAATAAAGACAGCTGTAGAAGTCAAGATAACAATAATAATAATAATAATAATTGGTATAATAAAGCTCCACTTTCATCTGAACGGCAAACAGTTATTTAGAGTCAAACATTTGGCACGATGAGAGTTTAACGTTCCAGGTCTTCCAAAAGTTGAGCAGTGGCTTTGGATGGAGCAGACATCGTCAGACTGGCCTTTGTGTCGTTGTAGAAAGTTTTGTGACATCCAGAACTTCTTATGAACAAGACAGGGGCTGAGAGACGCAGGCCACCGGGGTCGTTCCGCTTCACGGGCATACAGCTGTGTACGGTCTGCATGCCAATGACATGGTATTATAGAACAGTTGAGATATGTACACTGCAAATAACGGGAGTCAAGATTAAAGCAGGGACACACCACAGGTGAGATTTTCACACGGTGGTGGAATCTCCAGTTTTCATTGAACTATGTCTGGAGCAGTTTCTGATAAGGGTTCTGGAGGGAGAGGAGGGGCTATGAGACCACCACATTAAAACATTCAGACTCAAATCATTTTGTGGCATTTGTGTATCTTTTACCTCTTCTGTCCTCAAAATGTAATTATTCAAATGACACTTGTGAGCTGTGAACCATTCAAAGTGTGATTTAGACTCGGTGAAAACATCATGTGACAAGGCTCGGAAGCAAGTAGACATTTTGTAAGGATAACATGTTGAGTGAACGGCCTAACTCTACTTTAATGTCTAAAACCTCTCTGGATGTAAATGCAAAGATGCATTTGTAGATCAAACAGTTGTACATTTAGTTAGTCAACTGATTGGTAACTATTTCATACATCTATACTTTTTTTCATAGGTGTGCAGGAGTTAACATATAACATACTGGACGACACATATAATGAAAACAATATGTTCACTACTTTGATGATTTAATTTATTAGATAATGTTAGTTAAGCCATTTTCTTGCCTTAGCTCTTAAAAGTTGTTTGTATAGTTATTGGATACAGCTGAGCAGGCATGAGAGAGGACGCCATGCAACAACGGGCTGTGGGTCAGATCCCAGGCCGTAAGGACCCGGCCTGTCCAGAACCGCCCGGTTCTATCTCAGCGTGCTGCTTCTCACTGTTGGTGACGATGAAGGAGTCTCTCTCTGTCTGATGCTGTTTGAACCACATGAGCAACAGAGGGCTTTAAAACATTGTAATGTATGGTTTCTCCAAGTTTCTCTGACTTTATAGATCAAAGGATTACTTTTTTTTAATGAATTGATAATGTGGACAATCATTAGTTGCCGCCCTATATGGGTTTGCATTTCATTTACCAGGTGTCATTCTACTTGTCCATTGTTCATCTCTGTGTACAACCTCTGTTGCTATTCAATTATTTCTGACTGAATCCTCCTCTGTCGCTCCTCTTCTTCCTTTCTCCTTTTTGTCCTTAACCCTTTGAGAGGGGGTCATATTATTCACAATGACAGATCCTTTGAGGCAGATTTGGAATGTCTCCCCAACATTCAGTGTTCTTAATATTATTTTTTTTAATCCTTTTTTAATTATTTCATACTTTTCATTGATTTTGATATGAATATTACGTTTTTATTGCAGTAGTGGTAACAGCAGACTCAGATATGTATCCCTTTATTATTTATTGTTATCATGACCGGTGTAATCTGTCACGCATGGTCGTCATTTCTCCCCTGGAAGACACACAGCACGTCTCACCTCCCCGTGTATCTTTAAGAGCACACCGCGTGGGGGCGGGGCGGGATGGACCGATGGGGCTGTGGAGTTCACCTCAAGGCCGCTAGGCGCGTCTCTGCTCCATGGAAGCTGCCGAGAAAGACCGAGGGCTGGGGGAAAGGGGGGGAGGAGAGGAGGAGAGAGAGGACGGTGTTTTATCAGCCAAGTGCAGCCTGAATCGTGAGGAGCGGACGATGGGGGAGATTTCTTGTTTCTTTTTCTCCAGCATCCCCGTCATTAACATGTAGAGCGGTGCGTGTCTAATGACCCGGAGCGCAGTGGTCTTTGCTGTCTAGGAGAATATCCTCCTGACCATAGTTGTGAGGAAAAACATTTTGGATTATCAGCGGACTTGTTCTTTGGACTGAAGGGGGATCCTGAATTGGTTTCCGCGCGCTTGTCAGCGTCGGACCGCATTTAACCTGAGTTTCTTCCTCTGGAGTGAAAAGTGCGCCTGCCTTATTTCCCAGGCTTCTTTCCAACCGCTTGAGCGTCGGTATTTTTTGGGGTCTATGTGGCTTTTGGAAGGAATGCCCTTATCCTAACGGGACGTAACGCACAGAGGAATATTATCTGAGGTGGGAGAAGCAGCGGATGGGATCCTGCCCTCACGGTAAATATATATAAACACACATTCAGACTTTCATTCTGCTGAAAGCCATCAGGCGTGTTGTCGGGGTTCACACTTCACCAGGAAACTGCGATGCAGCGGGCTCCTTTCTCATAGTTCATGGTTTACTCGGAGGGTGGAGAAGGAGGAGGACAAGTTCAAGTGGATGTTGAGATCACGCTTTTCTCCACATGACGTTATTTCTGCTCAGTGGACGGGTCAGTGCGAGAGGAACTGTGCATTGGAGGCTGTTGGAAAACGTCCCCGCGCACAGCAGAGAGCAGCAGCTCCAGTCCAGTTCTCTCCCTCAGTCCGAGCGCACGGACGCACCAGCTGCGCGTTCTCACCCGCGAGATGCGCAAAATAGCCGCGTGAGAAAAAAAGGCTTTGGCTGAAATAGCACCGTAAGAACCGTCTCCCCCGTGCGCGTGTCGATCTTTAACTATCAGGATGATCTCTTAATGGCGGGGAAAGAGCATGTTTATTCCTAATCGGAATTAACAATCTGAATTAGTAGGTGTTGCATATTGATGCTGGATTTTTTTTTTATAAAATGCTCGCGCTGATTACCTGTGGTTCATCAAATTAACGCAAACCTCCTCTCAGGCTGATTGCTGGGGGTCAGGATGGGGGAGAGGGGGGAGTGTACACTGCGCGCGCGTATGGTGAATGGAGTCTCTCTATCCTCTCTGATCCAGGAGGAGGAGGAGGAGGAGGAAAGTTGCGCCCGTCGGCCGCTGCGGGGGCACCATCACCATATACAACTGGATGAATGCGGTATTTGTGTGTGTGTGCGCGCGCGTGTGCGTGCGTGCGTGCCCCAATGACTTGTCTCTCAAAAAAAAAAGAAGTAGTGAAACGAGCCTTTGGATGCTGCGGTGTGGTCCTTTGCCCATCACCTCTCACAGCCATAAAGAACCGGACTTTGGGAGAAGTAAATGCAGAAATGTTAGTTAGGTTCCATTACTAAATAAAAAGTGAGCGGTCATGAATATGTTGGTTTCAAGGAGTTCCATGTCTGGCATACAACATAGAAACGTGATCTTGTGTGTTCAGGTGAACCAGAATATTTTCAGAGGGGATGCTGGGGATTCTACATGTGATCTGCCTGTGACCTTTAATGAAGTTCCTCCCCCCTCTCTTCTGTTTCTCACTGCGTAATTGTGTTCTCATCACATGGCTGTGGAGGCAGCCTCCATGGTGTTTCCATGGAGAGAGAGGGGGGGGGGGGGGGGTCAGGCAGGCTCCCCACACCACTCAGTCCCAGGGGCTCTGATCTACATAGCTCAGCCCTGAAGGAAAGCATGTACTCACCGCTCAGCCTCGTCTTCTTCTCCCTCTTCGTACAGCTCCTCTGGTTCACCCACATCCTCGTCTGCCGTTCATGTACGTCTGAAGAGCTGGTTCGCAAATCATTGATTCCCTGTTGTCTCTTGTTTCTGCCGAACTTTGCTTACCCATTTTATTTTGAAGGCTTCTGTATGCTAAGTTAGCCTTTCAAATGGAAGTTATGGCGTGAACTGTTTTAGTGCAGTCGCTGGTGCATAATGTCAGCAGTGCATAGGTCGTACTCCATCACAATACTGATGCATTAGTCGTTTCATCCTTCCCCAGTTCTACAGGGCTCCTTTATTCGGCCCTCTAAATACCAAGAAAGTGTTTTGGATTACTGCTCGGAAGGTAGATGACATTTAACAAGCCCCAGTCACACTGAGAGCCTTATTTATGACAGTATGTCCTCAGTGTGTCCCAGTTCAGAGGTCGCCTCCTTCCAAGAACATGGTGAAGGTTGAGCCTCCTCGAATGACAGCAGTCTGCAGAAGATTCATTGGTTTCCAGCCCGGGCATCACGCTCTAAACTACCAGTGAGAACTGTCACTTTACCCTGAAGAGGTTGCTCTTGGATGGCTGACAATGCTGTAAAATAGATTTGTTCCACCAGTTTTAGTTGTCATTTTTCATTTCATAAAAGGGACTTTTACAACTAAATGTTAAATCTGCGCGGCCCTCCATTTCTATAGCACATGGCATTCACATGATCCGGTGATATGAATGACTTCATAAATATGGAGAACTGAATGTTTTAAAAAGTGATCTGCTCGTTCAATACATCTGTTGAGAATCAATTTGGATCAATTTGGAATCAACATTAGATCTTTATGGCAGAATGTTGGGCGCTTTCCGAAACTCCATCAGCACACTGCGTCATTGTGTTGAGCTGTGTCAAGCCACACTTCATCTACCAAATCCACTTGGGAGGACAGGCCTTGATGACACCATCTTCAAAATGTGTGGACGTGGACAGAGCAGCGAGTTACTGATGGAATACACCAGCGCTCACTTAACCAGCCGCTGGCTGTGTCCACAAGACAAGTTGTGCTTATCTCTTTAAAAACCTTTTCTCCATAAACACCTACCTATAAGGAACTATTAACTGGTTATGAAACAGTCTGAATGTAATACTGGTGTTTCTATATGACCGACGTCCGTGAATGAGAACATCAACGAGAAGATTGGCAATTTCTTTATTTATTCTTATCGTCTGTTATTGGGTCTGAAAAGCAGACAAAACTACTTATGGCTCACAGGTTCAGCTCAGACTGCAGCAGCTCCTCCAGAGCTCCTCCTCTCTGCTCCTACGGTCCCCGCTGGGAGCCAGAACCAATTCCACGCTGCTGGAGACCCAAGCCGTATTAATGGGCCCACTGGAGGGAAGGGAGGCACCGGAGAACCAGAACCGGGACCGAGAGGAGCAGACGGTCAGACCCTGCTGCAGTAAAAAGAGAGTAAAGGAAACACTGCTTCTGACTACAGGGACCTCATAGTTCCTCATAGCAGCTTTGAAGTATTTAGAAGTGGCATCAATAATTAAGTAAATGCATTCCTAATAATTTAAGTTGCCTAAATTTCTCTCGGATCAGCAGTCCCTCAATCATTTTTGAGAATGCTCATTTGGGTCGTTTTGGAAGACATCAAAAATAAACTCCATAACTTTTGTTTACGTATGACGTGTCAGAAAGGGATTCATCACGTGGTATTAGATTGCATTGTTTCTATGGGGCAGCAGCTCGGCCTGATAGCAACAGTGGAAGGTTGCTGGTTCGATCCCCCTCAGTGTGTTTCTCAGGGGGACTTGTTAAGGGAGATTGTGCAGTATTGAATAAATAAAGAGATACTGCTGAATATGGCATGTTTTGTTAAGATCTAATTACACTGGATTCATGGCAACAAGGAAACAATTACAATATTTTAAATATGCATCTTTCTTTTCTGAGACAGCAGAAAATAAATGAGGTATTGACAGGGATACAGAGAGGGCACAAGTGGTTCCACCAGCTAATCCAAACGTTATTTGAGTAGGAAACGCTTCACTTTTCCATTTTGTTTCCTCTCACGCGTTGTTACAAAAATTTGTTTTACTGCCGGCTTCTGCTCAGGAGGAGAATAACAAGCAGTGCTGGAGAAGATTGCACTGCTTTTAGAATAAAACAGACTGCTATGGCAGCATATATGTGTATTGGAGATGCTTTTTGCCCTCAAAGAATCGATTAGAACTATAATACAACAACACAGTGTGGTTATTAAAGGACCGTTTCCCTTTGCAGTAACCAAACTAACCTGTAGGAGGCACAGTACATTTACTTTGACAAGTCTCAGGACGTACTGCTCTAGTAGTAATAGTGTCACACAGGGGAGATTGAGTTAACACATGGGGTAAATAGAGTTGGATGATCACAACAATGGTGCTCAGCATCCATTTGGAAGGAATCTGGAGTCATAGACACCATGAAGTCCTGGTGCTGGGTTCAGGTCTCACTGCTCATTAGGTCCAGTGTGTTCAGGCTGGAGAACAAGCTCCTAAGTCAACATGGAGCGATGGCCGGATGATGCAACATTATGTGATGGATATCTAGGTATTACCTTTGTTCTGTGGGCCGGCCACCTCCTTTCCTCCACTCTGCTTCCAGCTGCCACTCCTTATGACAGCTGTTAATAAGGCTTCTGATCCACCAGGTTCATCACTTTAAATGATTCAATACATGTGTGTCTTTATACATTGGCCATCTTGATTCATGAGGTAGGCACTGAGGATCTGTGTTCATAGGTGTTGTGGGAGGTGTTGATTACATTCCATTTTATTTTAACTGACACTTTTATCCAAAGCGACTTACATGATATACAGTAGACACAGCAACAGTGAGCAATTAGGGTTAAATCTTGCTCAAGGACACAACAACATGGACTGGATGAGCCGGGGTTTGAACCACCGATCTTCTGATTGAAAGTCAGACCTGCTAACCACTGAGCCACAGTGATGGGATTAATTATGTTTCTCATTGCCCGATTACAACCAACCAGTTCTCAGTCCCAACCCGTCCACAGGTCAGTCTGACACCGACGCAGCCTTCAGAGTCTGTATGAGACGCAGCTTCGATGTGTGCATGGAAGCCCAATTGCAGCCAGAGGAAAAGCTTCTATTTGCATGTGGAGGCTGTGCGTGTAGCATCTAACATGGGGAGCCTATAGCAACCAAAGCAGAACCCCCTGCTGTTCTCCTGCTTTGATAGTCGTGGTGGAACTATGCTTCAGCATGTTCTGGCAGCAGTCGGTGCTCTGCTGGGTCTTTTCATTAGCACAATGTTTTAACTGAATGAAAATACAACAACCTGCATGCTCGTAAATTACGTTTTGTTTGTTTTTTGCAAAGAAAAGAAGTCGTGTCACCAAGTATGAGAAGAAAGGATCATGTACACTGACATCAGGACCCAACGTAACAGGGGAGTCATGGTTCCACTAACAGTCACAGTCAAATAAAGAATTCACAGATGGAGGACAGGGGAGTTCGCTGTTCCTGCTCAGATGCAATAGGCCGCAGGGCGCACTGATACCTGCATGTTATCAGTGATGACAGACAGAGGTGATGGGGAACACAGCAGGCAGCAGAGAAGATACTATTTGGTGCTATTTCAGCAGGGACCTTGTCTCAGGCCGAAAACAACAGCATGTACTGAGAATGCCATTCGGCTGTGCAACAATCAGGCCGGGTGGTTTTCGTTTAACGAGTGACACAGTACAGTGTCTGTGTGGACCTACACTTGTTAAGGCTCCTGGCAACTGCACACTCACCTGCTCCGTGTATAACACTTCTGTGCTCGCTGATGCGCATTGGTAACCAACTAAGCAGTGGTAGTTAGTGGTATCTGCTCCAGGAAAGGAGGACTGAGGGGCTGCTTGCACAGAGCAGTTTGGGAGGGGCTTTTCTTTCTCTCACGCTGCCATGCTGCACTCTCCTGGCTGAGAGAACGCTGAGACACGGCTACGAGCTGTCATCAGTTCATCAGTTCAAGTTACAGTGCAGAGGTTTAGTGTCACGTAGCATTAATGCTCCTTCTTAATGAGTATTGGCTTCGCGAACAATTGATTGAATTGATATGTGCTGTTGCTGAGAATTTCATCAGTACTGGTGTCAGAGTGGAGAGTTTTCATGTTGTAATATGCTGAAAACCAACAAGCCTTTACACACCAGGGAAGCCTTTTTCATGCAGCTAATTTTCCTGTCAAAATATTATTTTTTTTTATCATGTATAATTACACACACTAATAATTACTCTGTGAAAAAGCACAATGCTTTTTTTCCTGAGCTTTGCCACCACACAAAAAAGCATATATATATATATATATATATATATATATATATTCTGGTCAGAACTGTAATAACCCAAATGTTATGAGGTCAGAACCTCTGATGCATTAAAACAGACAATGACAATTGTGGTTACTCATTGTTTCAGTGATGCTCCGTTAAGGGCCAGAGAGATGCTGAACCAGGGACCACGCTCACATGATGACCCTTCATGCACTCCAGTGCCAAAAGGAAGAGCCGGTGCAGCGAGTGCGTCTATGTGACTATAAAATATGTACTACATTTTACTTTCATGGAGAACCTCTGAGTTGTGTGTTGTGTGATTAATTTACTAAAACACTACGGTTACTATATGACTTGTTAACAAGTAAACTCTTACGGTCTTTACACAACGGGGGCATGACGGATAAACAACAAGTCAATGCAAAATACTATCCTGCGAATATTTTGCATCAAAACTATTCATAACCCAGCAATGCATATTTGTGACAGTTGCAACACTTTCTCAATACAAGATGGAAATAGATGAGCGCATGCAGAGGACCAACTACCAGCATCCTATTAGCCAAGAGCAGCGTCCGGCAGTTCTTTGTCTGGGGCTCATTGTTGCATAGCCTGAGCTACTGTAAGCTATTTTATTGAGTTTCCTTTTAGCGAGATGCTCTGAGGGAATGCGCTAAACCGTTACTGTTATGTGGAGTGGTGTAGAGGACCCAAACGCATGCTCAAATCAGCTGTTTAAATCCAACCAAGGACTTTATTTCCCACAGATAGACAGGAGGAAAAAACAAAGAATTAAACAAACAAAACCACGACCAGAACTATCCAGCGAAACAAGGTCTCTCTTTTCCTTCGTCGGAGTCGGTAGGGCAACTCGACCGAGCTCTCTTCCTGGGCACGGACAGGACCGCCGCAGACAAGGTGTTCCAACTCACGTGAAGGAACCCGACTGGGGACCGGACCCAACTGACAACGGGGGGAACTTAAGTCAGCTGGCGGGGATCACAGGAATGAACCACAGCTGGGTCAAAGGAGGGGGGCGTGCTAGTTGGCGGTAACCGGGGTGAAAACTGTAGGCTGACACAAAACAAAACATCAGCACATGGCCCACAATAACCAAACAGACAGGAGGGCAACACAGGAAACAGGGAAGCAGGCAGGGATCCTAACAGTTACAGTGCACTCTATATGTCTGGGGATTTTATTGTGAAAGGTAAGATTTTTGTAAGATTGTAAGCTTGTGGTCAAACAGTGTGGCTGGTAGACCAGATCTCCATCACATGAACACGATGTATTACGTGTTGGGCTGGAGGGTTTGGTCCTGACAATCAAGGTCAAGTCAAGGTGTAATTGAGCTTTGTGGTGAAGGGCGACACAGTATGACGGGGGCCTGTAGGACTGTTATGTGGTTCTGTTTATGATCAGCTCATTGTCACCGAGTTCTCCTGTTGTTGTTGGTCAGATCGTTATTTGGCTGTCACGGAGAAGGCTTTGAATCACATGAGTGAATGCCCCCATTTTGTGCATTCCACTTCTATCAATAGAGAATAGAGAATATACTTGTGTGGTGTTGGAGCCAGGTTGTCTAGTAAACAAAGAGAGGATGAAGACCCCTCCCCCTGTCCCACCCCCGTCCCCCTCCCGTCCCAGAGGGCGTCGCTTTTAAAGGCTTCAAATGTTTTCACACGTCGCTGAACGCTCACCTGAGGACCATGGAGCTGAGAGGGAGAGTGTGACATGGCCAGAGACTGAGCCTGTGTGTGTGTGTGTGTGCGTGTGTAGGTGTTTACGTAGCCGGGGAGTGTGTCTGCGCATGCGTGTTGATGTGTCTTAGTGCAGGCAGCATCAGCGGGACGAGGGGTTCCTGAAAACAAGCATTCAGGAGGAGCACATTGATAGACTGCTCCGTTATGTTCAGCGCGTACTGCATCAACATGTGTGATGTCTGTGAGGACGAAGACAGATCTGCTTTCAGTTGGTTTGATGCCGCAGTTTTGTAGGTTGACACACGTTTGGAACTGTAGTGAAAATAGGGTTTGATGTTTTTATGATTCAGAACAATCACCAGTCTGTATTTTACTATTCTGATGAACTCAGTACTTTTTTATTCTGTTTGTACGTTCTGTTTCTGTGTGACTTACTCTAAAACAGCCTTTATTTCTGGTTTTGTTGGATTTCTCAGAACATGAACACATTTCTGAGCCACATTGGACACATACTGCCAAAAACAATATTTTTAAGTTGCCAAACTCTGCTTGCTTGTTAAGCAGCAGACCTCTTTAAGGGCCATAATGTTAACTTCTAATCTGTTTTTAAGTTTTTTAAGGCCGAATTGCTGGAGCATTCGAACCTCACTGATTCATGTTTATAATAAACATAATCAAACCAACTGGCCGATTATGTCTTTGAAGCAGACTTGAACCCTCATGGGGCTTAACACAGGTGGGAGAGATGAGTTGAGGGATTTAGAGAGGGAAGAAATGAATTGGACACAGAAGAGTGGGAACGTTAAAAGATCAGGAACAAGAAGTAATAATGATGTGGCATGCCCGGGATTCCTGAGATTGAGTGTATGCATAAGTGTATTTCTACTTGAATGTGTGAGAGCTATCTGGAAGCAGCTCCGTGCTCAGCTCCGTACTCGCCGCGGCCTCTGTCCTTAAGGGATCCACCTCGCGCTGAGCCAGTGTGTTGGTGAGGAAAGCTGGTTTCACGCCAACCCTCCGCTTCCCCATTGACCTTCCTGGCAGCCGGGCGCATTCTGTCTGCCAGGTGAACCAAACGGGATGGAGAAGCTCGGCTCTGCAGCCACCCACGCGGCTAACCCCGGCCGCTTTCCACTTTATGCATGCTGCGGTACTCACAGCACCGGCCTGCTTAGTATGGACGCCTACTGACAAGACTGTGACCGAGAGAAAATATCCACGCATCGATTCTGCTCCGTCAAGATGATGAAAGTGAATATAGTTCTGGTGGATTGGTGCTTAATGCACTCATCCTTCGTGTGAGGTTGTAAGGCTGCTCCTGTTGATGTAGCAACCACATTGTAAAGCAGAGGTGTGTGTGTGTGTGTGTGTGTGTGTGTGTGTGCTGGGTATATGACCAGTCTAGTGCTTCTGTCACAGTTATGTAAGCTTATTTTGATGATTTTTGTGTGTATGTTTTATTACTAATTGTTGATTCTACCAGAGTAACTTTTCACTTTGTGAGAGGAGGTTTTGTTTCAACATTGGGGGGTATGCATATTTAGAGGGGGGTCTGGTCTTCCCCAAGGAAGTAATTATCTGCATTCTGATGCATTTTAATGCACCACATTATGGTGGACATGTCTTAATTTATGGAAAGGAAAAGACAAAATGTAGCTAGGTGACAATTCAAAATATAAGACTATAAATGAACACAATGCTGTCAGGCTCTCAGTCGTTCCACTTGCATGTATTTATTCTCCCGGAGATCAACTTCTCTCATTCAACACTCTGCTGAGCCAACACACGAGTGAGCATCATTCATTCTTCCTCCTCTAATGTCTGGGTAAGTAACCTCTTTAAATGTGCATGGGGCCCCTATTCCCATCACTGATACATTAATTCCTTTTAAATAATGTATAAGAGCCTTGACTTAGCTTATATGTGTTTCAGCAAAATGTGCTTGAAACGTTCTACACATTCAAAACATATCCAACATATCTGTGCCATGAGCAGTTGTAATATTTTGAGATAAAGCTAGAGAACCAGAATAGTCATTATATTGCAAAAAAAAGAGTCCTACTATCACAATAACAAAGTAATTATTTAATAAGAATGAAGCCCTTTGGGAGTTTTTCTTGCAACCTTGTCCCCAGTTCTTGCTCATGGGGGAATGTTGGGTTCTGCTCTGACAAGAGTCTTGAGATAATATCTGTTATATGTTATAGTTTGATGTCATATACATTAATTGAATTGAATCATATTTAAATTATTATGATATGATGATAATACATGTGTAATGTAATGAGTAATAATTATCTTATGAAAACATCTGCCCTATATTCTGCTGTGGGTGGTGTTATTGCTCTGGACTCTGCTACTGGGATAGTTTCCCCTTCGGTCCGCCTGACAGACACAGAACTGTGGTTGGGCCTCTGGACGAGACATCGTTTAGAGGAGCAGCTGTGTGCTGCACTCACTGCATCAATCCCAGGCATGATTCACCCTGTACTCTGTATCAGGACGGTGTCCTCCTCACTTGGACAACAGTGGTTACATTTTCATTTTTATATCAAAACTGTTGTGAGGGACGATTCAGAAAACGCTGGAAATTGGTAGACGTGACCAAACGCTATGACCTTGAAGGAAAGGTCAGCAAGGGAAGGAGGTGGAGGGTGAGGAGAAGGTGAGAGGATGAGGAGCAGAACGATGAGGAAAGTGATCTGACATGTCCTCTCTCCACTCGTAGACCCCACTGCTCCCAGGGCGGGCACGCTGTGTGTGTATGTATGTGTGTGTGTGTGTGTGTGTGTGTGTGTGTGTGTGTGTGTGTGTGTGTGTGTGTGTGAGGCTCTATGCTGGACTCTAACTAGTTGGAGCCAAGGGCACGCAGCAAAATGATCCACACTGACAGGCCAGAATTCAGGCTGCATTCTCCGGTCAACAGTTAGCCGGCCTCCAGACAGACAGCTAACGGTCAGCATATATATATATATATATATATATATATATATATATATAATATATAATAATATATTCAGAAATGTATTCAGTGTGTTTCCTGCCATTGATCAGAATAGTAATTTTAGCACACAACTGTTGTTTTTTATGCGAGGAACCGTTACTATGGCATTTTATTCTGCACGCTTTGCCTTTCACAATAACTACTTTTGTTAGACAATATTTTGTACCAGATATAATAGATATAAACAATATTATTGTCTTTTTAGGACCATTTCATGTCACTAACAAAATGATAATTTAATAACACAATAATGCAATTACACCCTTTTAGAGAAAATACATCCTTACAATAATCTTTTTAGAGGTTGGAATTTTAATGTGAATAAACAAATGTATATTATAAATAAATAAAACACGGATCAAATTAAACCACACAAGCAAAACAATACATGCAATGTGAAATGGCTTCCCAATGCCCAAGTTGTCTTAAGGAAGGGAAACCCCTTCTGTTTATTCTGGCATTGTGCTCTCTAAAGTGTAACACATTACGGATGACATGTCCATGTTTCTTGCAGTAAGTCAATAACATAAAATGGCATGGAAGGTGATGTCTATGTCTCCTACAATAAGACAGGCGTTCTGCATGTACTTTAATGATTAATCCAGTTCTGATCCTGATTTTAGACTCAATAAATAGGTCTGGCAATGACGTGAAGGACCTACGATGGAATCAAAAGGGTTTTAACAGACTCTCACATTCACAATGCTCGATGTCACGTTATGACTGAGAGCAGTGCACCCTTTCAGCACCACGGACAGAGAGCGTAGGTCTAATGTTTATAAGTCATCCGTTTAAACGCCACAGAAAATAAAGAGATACTTTGAATTACATGATAACTTCCAGAAGGTAACCAAGGAGGGTTCAGAACACAGGGAAACAAAAGGCAAGTTTAACACACAGTCCTACACATGCTCCATAACTCACGAAAATCATAAAGGAACGAACCAGTTCACTCACTGTCACTCACATTCACTGATCAATATATTGGCTTTCCTTTGCGGTGGAGTTTGGCTGTATTATACTGTATTATGCTTAATTATTTTACAATATATATAGTATATGGTACACACACACAAGCAAACACACATGCACACACTCACAATGTAATAAGCTACAATTTACAAGGTAACATCTGTTGAGCACAAATGTTCAGGGCAATGCAATACATTATATTTTTTATCTTTATGATAAAAACATATTCAAAGGCAAATGCCATACCTTCTCATATGTAATATTCGACCTACAGCTTACTGAGACTTTTCGATAGTCATGATGATTGACGTGTGCATTATTGAAGTCTGGTAAACCTCCTAAAGGGCAAAGAGCTAATTGGACAACAGAGATGTGAAACTGTATATAGTGGTCTTTGTCCATGGAGTTCGTCCTCCTCTCCTCTTCCTCATGGCTCCTCTTCCTCCCTCTCTCAGGCTGACTGGTTTTCTCACACCAGTGAGAGGTTAAAGACGAACTGACCTGCAAGCTAAGCACATCCCTCAAATAGTCATAAGCACCTCTTCAATAAATCCCTTCACCATCCGTATGTGAGTGTATCACAGAGGTGAGATGAGATGCTTAAAATAGGACAGACAAAGAGATGGAGGGACGGATAAAATGCTGTGATGTTGTGAGGATTTATCACACAATGGTGGCGAGTGGAGAGATGGATGGACAGCTGATGGGAAATAGAAGGAGGATATGGATGAGACTGACTAAAGTGCGGTCTGATGGAGTGTTTAGCTGGGTGACTGACTAAGCCATAAGTCTCCTGTGAGCCCTTATGCTATCTCTCTCTCTCTCTCTCTGTTCCATCCCCCTCTCTGCCTCTTTAAAATAACACTATGTTCCGTGTGGTGACAGGCCAGGATGAAATGATTGGCCCTTAGTTTTCCCCCGACTGCCCTCTCAGATAATCACCTCACCTACTGGCTGCCTCCACATGCTGACTCTACTTTATTAAAGCAATCATTACTCTGTGTTACAGTGGTTAACTTACACTGACTGGACTTGGATGGGTTTAAACACTGCAATAGTGTAGTTAGTCAATATGTATACATATCATCCATACCTGGACACGAGTGTACCGTACAACGTGAGGCAGGGGTTAGACGGACATCCCATGAGTGAGAGATAGAAAACCAAAACAATAGTAAAAACAGACTAAAACGCTCTGCAGAGATCACTGTAAGCATCTCTTTGAGCATGAATGTTCATTCTTGACCTTGGGAATAACAGTTAAAATATATGACAGTCTTAATAAGAGTTTACAATTCAGCAAATGCTGAATTAGATTTTAGAATACAATACGTCGTCATATGTTATTTTTATTCAAATATTGTGAATCAGTGCAACCATGAGAAGTCCTTGGGCATACAGTCATTAATAAGTACAGATGGTATCTGGCTGATGGGTCCAGTAGTATGTGAGATTAGCTGTGGACAGACACACACACACACACACACACACACACACACACACACTGTACAACTGTATGCATGATCAAGCAACAGTTTTAACAAGCTGATATCTGTCGACTTCAGTTTAAACATCATCTAAAACACACATGGTCTTTTTCATTTTTGCAAATAAAAATAAGATGTGAAGAATCTCCAAAGTGAGTGTATACAGGGATGCCAGCTTCCCAACAATTTAAAACATCATTGTTGCATCTATTGCACTACAGGACTATTGCACACCTGGAGATGCTGTGGTAGCACAGAAGTTTGGCCCTTCAGAACCTGTATGCAGATCTCCCGCATGTCTCCCCATGGGTTTGACTACTAGATGGGCTACATTTGTTTTGTGTCTCTTAAGTGTGTTTCTGAATATGTGATGAGTATAGCTGTCACTGACTCGACATGCACCATCTGGCTGCTTGTTACTGAGCTGTGAGTCAGGTCTGAGTAGATGCATGTGGATGCTGCATGTTTAACTTCCATATGTCATAAGAACCAACCCTGCCAACGGCTACGGGTGAACAATGACCTTTTAGACTTATGCAACAAGACCTAATTAGAAACCATCTGAAAGATCTTATAAGTCTCTGCTTTTTTCTGAAAATTATTTCAAAAAGCATAATTCTTATGGTCCTCTCGCATAGCTTTAAAGTAAAAAAGAAATGTCGGCTTCATCGACCTGCATTTTAGTTAAACATGTGGCAATAGTACATTGATAATTTGACTGATTGCCAGGGAACATACTTCAGTACTCCCGTCCCTTCTCTCTCTTTCTCACTACCAAAACACATGGCTGTTGGGTGACTGTCAGTCCTGATGGACAGGTGGTACCTTCATGGTAGCTCCTCCCATCAGTGTGTGAATGTTAGTTAGTCCTGATGGACAGGTGGTACCTTCATGGTAGCTCTGTAGCTCATCAGTGTATGAACGGGTGTAAATGATGACAAACAGTGCTAAAGAGCTTTGAGTGGTCGGAAGAAAAGATCCATAAAAGTACAGACCATTTACCATAACATTGATTTGTACTGAATAGAGCTTGATCACAATATAATGTAACTCAATGCTACCTCCATTAATGCTGCTAGCTCTGTTATTTAGCCACGCAGGACTGGACTGCTAACAGCTAACAGCTAACGTTAACTTGCTCTCCCACTGCCAATTTCAACTCGTTTTTTTGTCTGTCAGATTAAACATTATTTATGAAGCTTTTGTTAAATCTACACATATACAGAGCTGCATCATATTTGTTTTGGCAAACACACTAATACCTATACACACACACACACACACACACACACACACACACACACACACACACACACACACACACACACACACACACTTTAATGGCTGTCACTGAGCGTCAGTGGAATGGCAGCAGCGTGGCTGCAGGCTGTCGTGGATGATCTGAGCTCATTAGAACAGCGACTCAGACTGAGGGGATTCAGCAGGGATTTGTTATGCTGCCACAACACTCCTGCCCTGGCATGGAGGGGAAAGAGGGGAGATGAAGAGGATGAGGCAAAGGTAAATAAAAAATTGGTTAGGGTTGGAGAACAGAGGGAAATTGGGAGCTGAGTGGAGAAACTGAGGAAAAAGAAAAGTGAAAGAAGGGAGGAGACAAGGGGGCAAGGGATGGACAAGGGAGGACAATGGAATAAAAAGAGGAGGAAAGGAGACATGGAGAGAAATGTGCTGATAAGAGAAAAATATGATAAGGATGGGAGTTGATATAATACAGAAAAATGAGAAAAGGAAATAGATAAGGAAGCCATGAAGAGGCGAAGTAGGAAAGGAGAACAAATATGTGGGGAGGAGGTGCAAAGTGCATGATCTGATTAAAGGTGTAAAAAGAGAGGGAGGAGAAGTGACGATGGAGGTGAGTGGAGAGCAGGAAGGTGAAAAAAGATAAGATGAAAAGTGTATTGATCCCTGCAGGGCGCAGCAGCAACAAGCTGAGTAAGAAACAGCAGAACAAGTAAGTGTGGAATCATGAGGTGTGAAACCCTCACAGAGCACAACTCCAAAACCTGCTCATGTAGAGCTGAAATGAATACATGAAGTCATGCATGATATGAGATGCTAACAGCAGAACGTCATGGAAATGTCAAAATCATAATAATGCATATCAGTTTGTAGAATATGAGAGTAAAGCAGTTACACAAAAAGTGAATCGAGGTCCAAGCGAGGAGGCAGGACGGAGAGGATGATGTGACTCTGAGGGCGGGAATGAAGACGAGCGAGTGAGCGGAGGAGAGGGAGAAGAGGACGGGGAGGAAATGGAATGAAGACGCAAGGTGAAAATTGTAGAGGGATTTTCCAGTTGGTTACCCGGTCCCGACCACGTGTGAAATTTGCTCTGAACACCCGGTGGCGTTCAATCACCAGTCAAGTGAAGCAACAAGGAAATTAATGGCAAAGTAGAAAAGGAGGAATGGAGGAAACGGAGGAGAGAGGAGGAGACGGCAGACAGAGAAGACAGACGTGAACATTTCTGACATTTTTCAGCAGTATTCTTTATGTCTGAAGCCTTTGGAATGAACGCAGACAGAGAGCTTATAAACAGTCAGTGAGTCAACTTGTGATCTGAGAGATGGGATACGTGTCACGGTGGTATCATTCAGCATATTGTGAGCACTCATTTCAGAAAAGATTCACACACCACAATAATTAATAATAATTATGCATAATCTCTGAGTAAAAACCTTTCATGCAGGGGGATCTGCAATTGCATTCATCATCGTCTCTGTACTAATAATAATGATAATAATAAAAAGAATAACAATACTTGAAGTATCTTTGCATGTAAAAATGCAATAAACAGCCTAGGCGAGGTCTTTGTATTTTCTCTTATCCGAATTAGTTTGTTTCCTTCAGTTGACCTCATCTCATATTTCTGATATGCATGTTGTAATTTGTATTTTCCTGCCTGGTTTCCATAACTCCATGCTTGTTTCTATTCATCATTAGAGCCATTAAAGCAGCAGTGGGAACAATTGGAATTATTTCTTCTCTTCTCGCCCTGTTTGAATTGCTTCAAGACGCTCTTCAAGTGTTAATCCCCAGATAATGTGTTTTGGTGCATTTGAGGACATCTGTGGCATGAACATGAACTATAATTTTATTTGAAACACTGTGGGGGGTACAGAGTCATTTTGCATAATTGGGCTAATTTGACTTCATTAAAGGATGATGCTGGTGGATTTGATCTTATTCTTAGTTTTTACGATCAGCAAACAATTCCCCTGAAGATACTTCAACCAATAATGCATTATCCATCCCTCTAACAAGCCTGGTGTGTATCTCTGACCTCTGTTGTCCAAACAACAGTGATTATTAAAGAGCTAAAGTGAGCTAGAGCTAAAGTGATGTACCACATGCTATTGTCTTTCACTACCATGGACACGGTGAGCCATCACTTCCCTATATCAGCAAAAACATCCCAATGTATCCAGACACCAAATAGTTGGTTCAAACTTTCCATAACCAAAATCAAATTTAGCAAAAATGCAAGACTTGTTTTCATAACTCATTCAGTGTCACGGGAGTACAGGAGTTAGGACCCAAATGCAGACCACAAACACAGTTAAAAATGGATAAACGGAGGTTTATTTAAGGTGCGTGTCCGCTGAACTGGGTGTGGGTCCCGTGGCCCGACACTGAAGGCTGGCAGAGAGGCAGGATGCTGACCAGTGTGGAGCCCGTGGTCAGACACTGAAGGCTGGCAGAGGCAGGATGGCTGACCGGTGTGGAGCCCGTGGTCCGACACTGAAGGCTGGGAAGGGGAGCAGAAGACGGGGCGCAGAAGATAAACAAGACAAACAACAGACCGACCCTGAGGCCTGCAGACTCAGGGCAGATATAGTCCCCTGATCAAGATTGGCCGCAGCTGCGTGCCAATCAGGGATGTGGCCGTGGGAGGTGTGTGGAGGCGGGACAGAAAACAAACGACGAACACCTGGTAACACAACAAACAGACACATGACAGACACAAGAGGGGAGGAGACTTGGGAAAAACAGGTTACACACACCGGGTCAGACAGGGATCCTGACATTCAGTTTGACATTATGGCTGCATTCCAAATCATGTAAATGGGTATGAATGTTAGTTAGTAATAATAATAATCAGAATCATTTTTTGTGTTTACACACACATGAAACATATATACATATTATTTACAATAAACAACATAAATATAAAAAGACATTAAAGACAATAGTAGTCCAAGTAGTGCAAATGGAGGAGTCTGATTAATTGTTCATCAGAGTGACAGTCAGAGGAAAGAAGCTGTTCCTGTGTCTGGTGGTTTTGGCGTACAGAGCTCTGTAGCGCCCCCTAGAGGGGAGGAGGTGAAACAGCTTGTGTCCAGGGTGTGAGGGGTCTGCAGTGATCTTTCCAGCTCTCTTCCTGACTCTGGGAGGTGTACAAGTCCAGGATGGAGGGCAGGCTGGAACCAGTACGTCTCTGCAGACCTGACTATCCGCTGTAGTCTGCCTCTGTAGTGTTGGGGGGCTCTTCCTAAAGTCTATGTTAGTTAGTTAGTGCTGATGGACAGGTGGTACCTTCATGGTAGCTCCTCCCATCAGTGTATGAATGTTAGTTAGTCCTGATGGACAGGTGGTACCTTCATGGTAGCTCCTCCCATCAGTGTATGAATGTTAGTTAGTGCTGATGGACAGGTGGTACCTTCATGGTAGCTCCTCCCATCAGTGTATGAATGTATGTACAGTATGTGAACAGTTGGGACCTACTACGTTGTCATTTGTCCCTTGAACTTTAACCCTCTAGCTCATGTATTTGATATGTGATATGAGTCAATGAGCTGTCATCAGACTGTCATCTGTCAGTGCCCTCTCACTGGTTACCAGGAAATAAAGAACTGCTGTTAATTCAATCCTCTGTCTGTTAATGAATTGAGCAATGATCATGTTATCATGTGGGTCATTCAAACTTTTGAAATGATGTCGCTTCTGGCCTCTTTGGTTTCTCTCTGCTTGACTCTGCTTTGTAAAGGCCAGCTCTTCATTTGATGATCATTTCCTTTTGCTTCACAATAACAGTGACTGAAATACGCAGAGCAGGTCAATGAGATGAGACCAGATTTTAAATGTTTTTGTTTCAGTGAGCTGACACAGAGAGAGAGAGGGATATATATATATATATATATATATTAGGGATGCAACGATACCACTTTTTACAAACCGATACGAGTACGAGTATTTTTATTTGTGTACTTGCCGATACCGAGTACCGATACCGATACTTCTTAGATTTGGTCTCCATGAAAGTGCAATTAATTTGGAGGCAGATTTTATTTTATCCTCTGCAGATTTAAAAATTAACAGAAGGCTATCCCAAGCTTTAAACTTCTTGTGGAAGTCCCTCTAATGTCGGACCATAAAACGCCGGGTTCATAATCAGAATCAGAATCAGAATCAGAATCAGCTTTATTGGCCATGTGTGTTTACACTCACATGGAATTTGACTCCGGTTACACATAGCTCTCATTGTACATATATACACATTTACAATAAGCAAGATAAATATTTAAAAAAAGACATTAGAAAGAAAAAGTAGTCCAATTAGTGCAGGTAGTGCAGATGGGGGAGTCTGATTAATTGTTCATCAGGGTGACGGCCAGTGGAAAGAAGCTGTTCCTGTGTCTGGTGGGCGACTGTGGGGGCGACTGTGGCTCAGTGGTTAGCAAGTCGGTCTTTCAATCAGAGGGTCGGTGGTTCGATCCCCGGCTCCGGCAGTCTGCGTCGTTGTGTCCTTGAGCAAGACACTTAACCCCTAATTGCTCACCGTTGCTGTACGCTCTACAGTACACTCTATGGTCTACTGTATGTACGGCATGTAAGTCGCTTTGGATAAAAGCGTCAGCTAAATGAAATGTAATGTAATGGTGGTTTTGGGTAATATTAGGGATCGAGCAATTATATAGGAAGCTGTGTTCCAAGTTATGTTTCCGGTGCTTTTATTGTGGAGGGAGAAACGGAAAGGAAAACAGGAGTGGAATTGTGGGATATACGTGTGTGAAGGAGATAAAAAAGTGGTTCAAGTTACCCTGCAGCGTGTTTTCATTTTATTATAATTACAAATATAGACACACAACAGACACTCGGCTACAATAATATCATCCGTAGCCGCACAACAGCGTCTGAATGAGGCCGCTGCCAGCGCTACTTCAGGTGGATCAGCAGCCGTTTGATTCACACCGGCAGGACGGCAGTCATTTTTTACTGTGAGAACGCGACGCACATTACTCTACACACCTTGCTGCAAGAGAGCGACGAAAGAGCCGTATGCGGCTCTGGATCACGGGTTGCCGACCCCTGCCCTAGACGTTGAAGTCAGGTAGGACAACAAATCTTTTTCTCCACAAAGCGCGACCAGTTTGTTGTAGTGAAATACTGTTGAGTGGTATCGGTTCTTGGTATCGGCAATTGAAAACGAATACGAGTACGAGTATTTTAACGCAGTATCGGCCCCCGATACCGATACCGGTATCGGTGCATCCCTAACATATATATATATATATATATATATATATAGAGAGAGAGAGATAAAGAGGTAAAGAGATATTCAGAAAAGAGAAATGGAAGAAGTGCAACCTCGAGTAAAAAGACATTTTTAGTCAAACAATATGTTCCCAAATGTTACAATTAATCTTCATGAAGCACTGTGAACATGACTGATCCTCTTCTTTACATGAATGATCCTCTTCTTTGTGACTATTACATTTTACTTTTGGCAGGGGAGGTGTGAGATTATTACTATCAATAAATGGTTAACAAAGTTTACAATGTTCAGTTCTGTTGGCATATATATCTATATCTGTCTATCTATCTATCTATCTATCTATCTATCTATCTATCTATCTATCTATCTATCTATCTATCTATCTATCTTATCCAAAGTGACTTACAATAAGTGCATTCCACCATGAGTACAAACAAGAATCAGAACAAGAATCCAGAAGATACAATTTCATCATTAAAGTTCAACTACAAAGTGCTATCAGCAAGAGCCATTTCAGTGCTACTAAGTGCTACAACGGTGCTACTTTCTTTATTCAAGGTATAGTCGAAAAAGATGTGTTTTTAGTTTGCGACGGAAGATGTAGAGACCAAATAGTAGAGCAAATAGTCAAGACTTTGTTGAGTGTTTAGCTCGCAGTGGCGGAGCTACAAGGCGATTGGCAGAAGCCGAGTGGAGCACACGAGCTGGGGTGTAAGGTGTTACCATGTCCTGGATGTAGACTGGACCAGATCTGTTCGTAGCATGTTACGTCAGTACCAATGTTTTGAAGCGGATGCGGCGGCCACCGGTAACCAGTGAAGGTCGCAGAGGAGCGGAGTGGTGTGTGAGAATTTCGGGAGGTTAAAGACCAGTCGAGCTGCAGCATTCTGGATGAGCGGCAAAGGTCGGATGGCACCAGCAGGTAGACCCGCCAGGAGGGAGTTACAGTAGTCTAGACGCGAGATGACCAGAGCCTGGACGAGAACCTGTGCCGCCTTCTGGGTGAGAAGTGGACGTATTCTCCTGATGTTGTGCAGCATGAATCTGCAGGAACGAGTTGTTGCGGTAATGTTGGCAGTCAGGGAGAGTTGACTGTCCAGGGTCACACCGAGGTTCCTGGCAGTCGGGGTCGGGGCCAAGACTGAGTTGTTGAAGGTAATAGTCAGGTCGAGGGTGGGGGAGACTTTTCCTGGAAGGAGAAGTAATTCCGTCTTGTCAGGGTTAATTTTCAGGTGGTGTGCAAACATCCACTGTGAAATGTCAGTCAGACAGGCAGAGCTTTGTGCTTCTACCTGTGTTTCTGATTGGGGAAACGAGAGGATCAGTTGGGTGTCGTCAGCATAGCTATGATAGGAAAAGCCATGCGAGCGAATGACAGAGCCAAGAGAGTTGGTGTACAGAGAGAAGAGGAGAGGACCGAGGACCGAGCCTTGAGGGACCCCAGTAGTGAGAGGACAAGACTCAGACACAGATCCTCTCCAGGTTACCCGGTAGGTGCGATCGCTGAGGTAGGATGAGAGGAGGGAGAGCGCAGTGCTTGAGATACCCAGGTCCTGGAGGGAGGAGATGAGGATCTGGTGGTTCACTGTGTCAAAGGCAGCAGAAAGGTCCAGAAGGATAAGGACAGAGGAGAGAGAGGCTGCTCTAGCAGTGTGAAGCTGCTCAGAGACAGCAAGGAGGGCAGTCTCTGTTGAGTGGCCTGCCTTGAATCCAGACTGGTGAGGGTCCAGAAGGTTGTTCTGGTGGAGGAAGGAGGAGACTTGGTTAAAGATAGCTCGCTCCAGAGTTTTGGAAAGAAAGGGAAGGAGATAGACAGTAGTAGGGAAGGAGAGAGACAGTAGTAGTAGTTGTTGACTTCTGACGGGTTGAGAGTGGGTTTCTTCAGGAGAGGGTTAACTATTGAACTATTGCCTCCTTCAGAGAGTATATATCTATATATCTATATCTATATCTATCTATGACAACCAACTACATACTATATATATATATATATATATATATATATATATATATATATATATATATATATATATATATATTTATATATACAGTACTGTGCAAAAGTTTTAGGCAGGTGTGAAAAAATGCTGTAAACTAAGAATGCTTTCAAAAATAGAAGTGCTAACAGTTTATTTTCATCAATTAACAAAATGCAGTGAATGAACAGTTGTTGTTGTTGTTGTTGTTATGATGAAAATAAACTGTTAGCACTTCTATTTTTGAAAGCATTCTTAGTTTACAGCATTTTTTCACACCTGCCTAAAACTTTTGCACAGTACTGTATCTTTATCTATATCTATATCTATACCTATATATATATATTATATGTAGTTGGTTGTCTATGGAAAGGTATGGTAACCTGGTAACATGATCTCTGGTGTGGGATGTCAGTGGTTTTGGTCTGGAGTTCACAGAAAGCTGATGTTCTTGTTCGGGGTCCTTTCCTTTTCACCACCGTGGTGTTCCGCACGGCTGTCCCATCGCCATGTGGGTCGTGATGTGGTCCTCCACCACCCAGTCTGGCTCTCGGGGGCGGGTGCAGTCCGTAGGGCGGACCGGCATGGATCTTAGTGTGGAAACACTTGTGACCTGAAGATTGTGCCGAGATGTTCTGACAGCCCAGCCATGTAAAGGGGTGCCTCTGGGATGCGCCGTTAATTTGGCAGTGTCCACCTCGGATGTTGACTGGGCTTTCCATCAAGCCCTCTCTGTAGCCATTGGCCCCAAGCAATAAATACTTTACAATGCAAAGCACTTTTAAACAGTGCTTCACGAGGGGCTTGTGTCAGTTAATTTGTAGGGTATGACCTGTGTGTCCTACCCCGTCTCCTTCTCTGTAAAGTACCAATATTCAGACAGTTCTTCCGCATGTTGCCATCTGTTTTTCTGTTCCGTATGCTTACAATCAGCAAAAAGAATAAACTCTGAAAGACAACTTGTTTAGCTTCAGTAGTATTCCTACCCTCAACTCTGTGATTACGTCCCCTCATCCCTGATCTTAAAAACTCTGACAAACACACGACACCCAGATCATCCACTACCATGTGCAGAAATGCTTGTATATTAGACAGAGCTTTGTTCCTTCAGCCGTATACACTTTAAATAAGTATCCTCCTCTTAAATTACAAGAAAGACAGTGGTATGCAGAGTTAATCCTGGTCTCTGTCTTTTTGTCTGTATATATTTGACTTACTTGTTTGTGCTGTAGGTGTACAGTGGGACAAGATGTAATGCTTGAGGACAAATAATACACTATCCAGTGTTCTAGGTTTACTTCAAACCTTATTAGTCACTTTAAGATCCACAGCTCTTCAAAGGGACATGGATAAGATCCAGTGCACAGCACTTATTTCAAAATAAAAGCCTGTTCCTCTTCTTGTTTCTTCTTCCTAAACAGTTGTGAAGAACGCCAGGAGCACATTCCAGGAGTTGAGTTCTCATTAAAACCAAATGATGACATTAATCAGAGTACATGTTACTGTATAAGCGGTCTGGTGCAGTGCTCACTCCTCACAGAACACACCGGGGCAACATTGCATCACTTCCAGCAAACTTCACAGAGAACAATGAGGATCTGATTCAACTGAAAACACTAATACACAGAATCCGTCAGCACGCCAGCGTGACGTTCACTGTGGATCATGTTTTGTAAGCGCTCGGCAACATGATCTTCACTCAGTGGCGGGCCGTGCATTTTGTACCTGGGCCGTCTGATATTGTTTACATAAATAAGCGCATGACGGGACGCTGCGTCATTAACGGACAATGCATGTAGTCCATCAACAAGAACCAGTCACATTTAGTTATAGCAAAACATGACAAAACAATTCAACAAAACTGTAAAACACCGCACACTCAAGAGCACGAGCCACACTATAAGTATGTGTTGTTCGTGTCTACACAACACTTTTAAAACATCACGACGTAAACAAACAAAAAGAACAATTTAACACAAACGCTGAAGGAAAGCAGCCGGACAGCGAGGGAGAGAGATAATCGTAAAGTTGTGTAGTAACCTCAGTAAAAAACAATAAAACTTAAAATCTGCCGACGTGTTTGTGACAATGTGTTGAATCTGAGGTATTTAGGATCAAACTGTCCTCCAGAACAAACGCTGCAAAGCGAAGAGAAAGACCCAAACCTTTACTTTGAAATCCTTCACTGCACGTAAATACTGGGAAACCCCGCCCGCCTGGCACGGAGAGGGAGATAAATCTAACAACACAAAGTTAGTTAGAGCTAGCTAGATAGCTTCCCGACAACCACCAAACGTAGCAGACCAGTCCCCGGCTCGATGCCGACAGGAGCAGCAGCAGGAGCCGCTTATAACCCGCTGTGGCTTGTTTATGATTAAATACGACTGTAGATGTAAAAACAAACAACAGTTCACTCACCAGATGCTGTTCACTTGATAAAGAAAAAGTCTGCCTCTTTGTTAACAAACGCGCCAGTACCAGTTCCTTCTCCATGGCCATGAACGCCAGTGACAGTCCAAGTTTCCATGCGTTTTAGGGACTGGAAATATCCACGTTGTCAGTAAATCCACCACCAAGTCTGTTTCTCCTCCTCCTCCTTCAGACATTGAGTGTTAAAAAAACTTCACCAAGTAAAACGTTAAAAATGTCATAACTTCTCTTATCTCAATTAAATGATATAGCTATAACTTTGTGATTCTGTTTAGGCCAGCAGAGAAGGCTTAGCTGGCCCTGACGGCGCACCTCTGTCTTCACTTCAGTGAGAGCAGTTTAGATAACCAGCACTCCACTATCCTACTGGTATTACAGACATGAACTAACCACAGACACTCGTTCATGGACTGAGCGCTGCAGCATATATTTTTAAACACAACCTTGAATGTGTCAGTCGCACAGGATTCAATTGAACAAATAGGAACATTGAGGACGACTAACGTGAACAGTGAGCAGCAACTTTCCTCCATGTTTTATCAAATCTCTCCAGCGGCGTTCTGCTGTCTTCGTTCCACGGGCGGGATGTCAAATAAAGCAATGCCACCATGGGGCTGCAATGGGCAGGTCATCCCATTTGAAGGAACCTTGTTCCTCAGATGTTGAACACTGTGATCTGTTGGTGTGGCTGTAGAGAAGCTTCCCCTAAATGACCAGCCTTCGATTTGTTGACTGCTTTAAGTCCCGCTCAGCAGCTCATGTGTCCCTGATGACAAAGAGCATCTCATTTCTTTCTCGCTGTAAAAACACTTGCAGACACTTTTATGGACTCATTAACAAAACCACCGAACAATCAATGAGAACAGCTTCCTCACTACCTCTATTGTTCTGCGAGCGATGGCTCCCTGTTCTGCATTTCTTTGTGTACATATCATTTTTTGCTCGCCGTGGTCAATAAGCAGTGGTTTGTTTAGAAATACGGTTGCTGGGAGGAGGGGTGGGGGTGGGAGTATGGCGGAGACGACTGTCAGCTTCATCAACACGTGTGCTTTGAGTTCAACTGTTGATCCTCGTGTGGTTGGAGGGGAAAGAGGCACAGGGTCTGGGATTACTTAGTCCGACTCAACAGATGCTTCATTGGGAAAAAGAGGGGGATTTCTGTCCCTGTTTCAAGCTGGCAGATGGGGAACTCAAACTGTTTGCTCCCTTAATGCTTCACCTTCTCTCCCACGTTGTTGCCACTTGACTGACTGCCGCCTGCTTCCCAAGAGGCATCCGGAAAAATATAACATCAGCAGATGCAAACTGTCACACCCCCGTGTTTAAAGTGAGAAAACATAGACCACCTGAGAGACATTTACTCTCATATTCTGTGTCACATTCTTTTTCTACATCTGACATGACAACGTAGGTCTACCCACATAAATAATATAGGGTCCCAATTTCTAACGTAGTTTCACACATTTTAGGGTTTACACATTTTCATGCCACCTGGTCAAAATGTATTGGAAGGGGTGTTATCAGGGAAGATATGCCCTTCTTTATATGCTATTATATTCTGTTTTACTTGTTTAAAACTCCATACTTTTACATCAGTCTGTTTACAGGCGTAAAATAATATACTGCATTATGTGAACAAAAAGTTGTTTAGCCTTTTTCTGGCTTCAGGGAAACTGAATACACTGGTGTGAGCGTGATAACCGCCCTCACGGGATTTTACTTGAGTCAGAGCCAGCTGGGGCTGGTCATGAACAGTACAAGTAGCTAACAGTGGGTATGAGGTCTTAGAGGTGAGCCTACAGCCCTCTGTAACCTGCTGCCCATCTCTGCTGCCGGCGAGAGGCCCTGGGCTGCTCAGCTGCTACTGGCATAACTCCCCCAGACTGTTGGCAGTTGAGTTGCATTGTGGGTAAAGTGGGTGCTACGTTTTGATAGGAAGGAAAAAATAATGCAAAATGCAATGATATAAAAGGTGATATCTCTGGTTCTGCTGCATCAAATATTGAGGAGATATCTATAACGATAATTTGCTTGAGTTTCCGTTGCAACAGCCGGCTGCGTTTGAATCTGTTGTAATTTTCCATCATATTCAGAGAATGTGGGTAATTTCCATGGTTTCCTCGTTTGACATGATCCAAAGGGACCATTTAGCATGCTTCAGTTTGCTAAAAGTAAAAGAGGTTTAGTAGGCAATTCTTCTGTGTCCCTGAACAAATAATAAAAACTGCTGACTTTTATAGGCCGACGAAGCAGTTTATCCTCTGGCATCAACATGGCAGCAGACATGATTTCACACGCCAAAAATAATTATTATGCTTTAAAATACACAATAACAGGGGTTTTACATTTTGCTGTAAGCTCTACTTTTTGGATATATATATATATATATATATATATATATATATATATATATATATATATATATATATTACATGTTATTAATGTGCATGGTATTGTCAAATCATAGATTCAATGTATTAATTTTTGTAAAATTATTCCTTTTACCCAAGAGTGCAGATGTACAGATTCCACTAGGTGTGTGTGTGTGTGTGTGTGTGTGTGCGTGCATATTGTAAATTTGATGAGACAACGTCTGTGGAGCCGACTCACCAACCAGACTGGTTGCTATTTTTGAACCAATTCTTTATTACTTCCAACGTGACAGGTGTGGCTCAGGAGGTAGAGCGGGTTGGTTGTTCAATCCCGATCCCTTTTGATGTCAAAGTGTCCTTGAGATACAGAGACACCGAACCCCAAGTTGTTCACTGACGCTTAACAGCAGTCCACTATTCCTGACATGCAGAGGAAGCCCCTGGCGGGAACCGGCTTGAGGGGAGGAACCTGGAACACATGGAAAAGTCACTGGGCAGAGGGGAACAGGCCGGAGGACGGCTCCCAGGCGGGGACTCAGGGGGACGGCCACCAGGCGGGGACTCAGGGGGACGGGCCGGGGAACGGCCACCAGGCGGGGACTCAGGGGGACGGGCCGGGGAACGGCCACTAGGCGGGGACTCAGGGGGACGGCCACCAGGCGGGGACTCAGGGGGACGGCCACCAGGCGGGGACTCAGGGGGACGGCCACCAGGCGGGGACTCAGGGGGACGGGCCGGAGGACTGCCACCAAGCGGGGACTCAGGGGGACGGGCCGGAGGACGGCCACCCTGCGGGGACTCAGGGGGACGGGGCTCGGGACGGGACCTAACTGGACTGGGCGCGGGACGGGACTTGACTAGACTGGGTTCGGGACGGGACCTGACTAGACTGGGTTCGGGACGGGACCTGACTAGACTGGACTGGGCTCGGGACCTGACTGGACTGGGCTCGGGACGGGACCTGACTGGACTGGGCTCGGGACGGGACCTGACTGGACTGGGCTCGGGACGGGACTTAACGGGACCGGGGATTGCTGGGACACCGACCGGACTCTGGGAACGGGAGTCGGACGGACCGCTGACGGGACTCGAGGGACATGTGTCGGCCGGACCGCCGACGGGACTCGAGGGACATGTGTCGGCCGGACCGCCGACGGGACTCGAGGGACATGTGTCGGCCGGACTGCCGACGGGACATGTAGGGTAGGAGCCGGGCCGGACTGCCGGCGGGACTTGGGGAGCTAGGGTCGGCTGAGCCACCGACCGGGCCGAGACTATCCGCGGAGCGGTCAGGGAAACGGGGGCCGAGGCTAACAGCAACACGGGTGAGGAGGCTCGGACCGGGGCTGACAGCGGCACAGTCGGGGAAATGGGGACCGGGGCTGACAGCGGCACAGTCGGGGAAATGGGGACCGGGGCTGACAGCGGCACAGTCGGGGAAATGGGGACCGGGGCTGACAGTGGCGCAGTCCGGGGAATGTGGACCGGGGCTGACAGTGGCGCAGTCCGGGGAATGTGGACCGGGGCTGACAGCGGCGCAGTCCGGGGAATGTGGACCGGGGCTGACAGCGGCGCAGTCCGAGGAATGTGGACCGGGGCTGACAGCGGCGCAGTCCGGGGAGTTGGGACCGGGGAGCTGGAGTCGGCCGGGACGCCGACCGGACTCGGGGACCGTACCCCCCCCTCCACGGATGCCTCCGGGCGTCCACGGAACTGCCAGGCAAGGGTGGGTGGAGGGGGAACGGCCGGAGGGCTGAGCTCGCTCTCGGCGGTCGGCTCCAGGACGGAGACATGGGATGTGGGAAAGACTTCCATCGCCGCCGGGACACGGGGAACTGGAGTCGGCCGGGGCGCCGACAGGACACGGGGAGCTGGAGTCGGCCGGGGCGCCGACAGGACCCGGGGAGCTGGAGTCGGCCGGGGCGCCGACAGGACACGGGGAGCTGGAGTCGGCCGGGGCGCCGACAAGACACGGGGAGCTGGAGTCGGCCGGGGCGCCGACGGGACTCGAGGGACATGTGTCGGCCGGACCGCCGACGGGACTCGAGGGACATGTGTCGGCCGGGCCGCCGACAAGACTCTGGGAGCTGGAGTTGGCCGGGCCGCCGACAGAACTCTGGGAGCTGGAGTCGGCCGGGCCGCCGACAGGACACGGGGAGCTGAAGTCTGCCGGGATGCCGACACAGGGACCGGGGCTGGCCGCGGCGCTGTTGCAGGATCCGGGTCCGGTGCTGCCAGCCCGCCCGCCGGCGAGTTACCGGGATCGTAGAGGAGCTGATTCCCCGTGGCGACCCCTACGCCGGCGTCGAGAGCCCGAGGCTCTGGCCTCCGGACCAGAACCCCTAGCCCGCTGGAGGCTAAGGGGCTCACCAAATGCCAGCTTGGGCCCCTTCCACTGGTCACTCCATGGGTCATAGTACCTGGGGTCCTCATCCGAGTCCTCATCCGGGTTGTAGGACCCCCAGCCAAGGGCGTGGAGTTCCGCCAAGTACAGCCTGACCGGGCTGGACTTCCACATGAGCCAATGTCACACCAGGGAAAAACAAAAAGGGGTTGCAGGCTGGGTCCGGATCGGAGCGGGCTACTCCGTTGGGGGGTCCGGGTTCGCTGAGTCCAGGTCGTTGGTCGGAAGATTCTGTGAGGGTACGGGTCTGGACCCAAAAGCAAACTACGGACAGACAGGGAAATATGGTGAACACAAAGGTGTTTATTGAGGCTCGCAGGCAATGGCAACGGGAAACCAGGAAATACTCAGCCGCTCGCTCTGGCGGCTCTCGCTGCGGGCTCGTGACGTGAATGCGGCCGCGGCTCCGGCGGCTCTCGATGCGTGCTCGGGAATTGAAGGCGGCCGCTGCTCCGGCGGCTCTCGATGCGGGCTCGTGAGGCTCGTGCTCGGGACCTGGATCGGGATCTGGGTCGACGGGTCTGGCGGGTGCGTCATGAGCCAGGCAGGCTTGGCAATCTTCCGACAGGCCAGCTTTAAAGGCGGCTTGACGAGAGAATGCGCCGCAGCTGCGAGAGCACTCCGATCAGCTGTCCTGCATCTGCCTAATTGTGAGAGAGAGAGGGAGAGAGGGGGAGAGAGGGAGACATCCTGGCTGTGGCCAGAGTTCACTCGGCACCCCCTGGCGGGGGTGCCTCCAGGATCCTCACACGCAGTCCTGCTCTCAGTGTTGTACTCTCCTGTGGAGCAACCTTTCTTTTTTAAAGTTACTTCTGCTGATGATTTACTCGTCCACCTCTTTTGCTTCTTCCTCTGTAGCACCTCAAGGATACATTCATTCATTTAAGATATTTCATAAACCTCTGGAGTTACTATGTATTATTATTTATTGTGTTTTCCTGATTCTGGCTTTGGGTTCATTTCCTTTCTGGTTGACTTGCGGCTGCATTGGAGCATCATTTGTTTCCTCCGGTCCTCCTCCAGCTCTGCTCTGCCTCTCGCTCTCGGCCTCTTCTTTCTAAGAGCTTTTTGAATCTCCAGGCATGGTGGACAAAGACACCTGTGTGACCAACTGGAAGGAGAAAATGGAGGAAGAAATGGAGAGCTGTGGCGGGATGGCGTGTTTTACATCCACGTCAGCATAAGCACTATACCTCGGCCACTGATTTGGGTGATCGGATCCTAAAACGTCTCAGCGGCTGCTCTCTTGTTACTACAGGTGTAGACAGGCTCGTACACGCGATTTAAAGTTCAGACACATTTTAAGTGAATCAAACTATAGAAGACTTTGAAATGCTCTCAGAAAACTAAGCTTTTGATACATTGAACTCAGTTTTCAGTTCCAGAAAATATACTGAGGAGACTGGAACTCTGAAATTACTCCCACCAATTAGTCCTTTTCCATTTATTGAGCTGTGTTTCTCTGTGTGTGTGTGTGTGTGTGTGTGTGTGTGTGTGTGTGTGTGTGTGTGTGTGTGCGTGTGTGTGTGTGTGTGTGTGTGCCTGCGCGTGTATGTGTGTACGTGTATGTGTCAGTGTGTCTGGGTTTAGCTGGGTGGATGCTGGTGTGTGTGTAACTATTTGGAAAAACAAAAGGTTGTAAAACACACACACACACACACACACACACACACACACACATGCACACACATTCACACTCACACACTCACACGCAAACTATCTCTCACACACACACACACACACACACACACACACACACTTGCTCTATATCTGTCTATTTCCTCCCTTTCTTCCCATTATATTCTTCCTGCTGCTGATGTTGTAAACGCCTCTGTCTCAGACACCTCTCTGTCTGGGATATATATGTGTGTGTGTGTGGCTAAATAAGATTCCTTCACAGAAACCTGAAGGTGAGCTCATCCAGGTGGAACATACAAAAACACACTGATGACAAAACACACTGATGACAAGCCTTCACATTGACACCACTGGGTGAGGGTTCACATTGACACCACTAGGTGGGGGTTCACATTGACACCACTGGGTGAGGGTTCACATTGACACCACTGGGTGAGGGTTCACATTGACACCACTGTGTGAGGGTTCACTTTGACACCACTGGGTGGGGGTTCACATTGACACCACTGGGTGAGGGTTCACATTAACACCACTCGGTGAGGGTTCACATTGACACCACTATGTGAGAGGGTTCACATTGACACCACTGGGTGAGGGTTCACATTGACACCACTGGGTGGGGGTTCACATTGACACCACTGGGTGGGGGTTCACATTGACACTAGAGGGTGAGGGTTCACATTGACACCACTGGGTGGGGGTTCACATTGACACTAGAGGGTGAGGGTTCACATTGACACCACTGGGTGTGAGGGGGTTTCCTGTGCTGCTCTGAAGACCTCTGGCCCAAATCTATCAGAAGCATAAATACAACTGTTGACAAGCAGCTATGCAGAAACGTTGCCACAAAAGATGAGCTTGAAGTGTTGAACATATTCAATTTTTTTTTTGAATCCTCTGTCAAAATACCTCATCCTCACACTGTCATGTACAGTATTTCAGCCTCACTGTTAAACATCCACACCAATATTGAACATTTCTGAAATGTTCAATTATGTTTCCATCCCTCCAATTATGCTTAATTCTTATTTAAAACCACAATATTAATGGATAGAAACACTTGTATGGTTATGGATAGGATTAAACGTTTGATGAAGAGAAAGCTCCTACATGAAAGTCTGACACGCTGCTCGCCATCCAACAGCTGGACTCGTCTCTCTGCGTGGCTACACAAACGCCACTACCTCTTCAAAAGGCACTGAACACTGGCATTTAAAAACCTGCCACCATACCACTTCTATTCTCCTATAGTTACACCGTCTTATTGTTGCTGGGAGTGTGAATGCAGGTCTATGGCTCTCTCCCAAAACCACCCCCTCTCAGGAGCACCATGAGTCTCCACCATGACCTGGAAACATCTGTTACCAAGCATACTGATAGACACCTTGCTTGTTAAACTTACTGTCATGCACTATAAATATATGTTATGTTCCTCTTAAACTGATGGATGTGGTGCATAGGGGTGGAACACAAATCCAATGGCCCTCCGACTAATTGCTGATATTTTAATGTCTCGCAGGTGGCAAGAAAATACAGAAGATTGAATTGAAAATGTCATCAGCTGTCTTTGTGTGGATGCTGATTGTCATTTTGTTTCTGTGTTGCAGGGGACAGACTCCAAGTATACACCCTGGAACCACTGCACGACTGCTCCTGCTTCTGTTCACGGCCGTCACCTCTGAGCGATGGAAGCCCTCTCCAATGATTGGCTCGTCTACCTTCTGACAGGCGCCGCTTAACTAGGACATCTTTGCTGGTCTCTTCTTTACTGCAGTGGCTTCTGGCAGGACCTCTTTGAGGAATATTGTCCATATCAAGAGGAATAGTTCTCAGATTTCCCTTCAACCACGCTGTAGGAAACTGATGGCTGCAACATTTCCACCGGACGGTTTGCACTGGCTGGGTTTTAAAAAGGACCATTAGCATTAGCAACCACAACCTCTTCAGCCCGGAGTTCCCCCCTTACCTTGCCTGTGTGCAAATGTGGTTTTAGTGGGATTGTGTGTTTGTGTTTGCTCTGCATGGCGTAAGTGAGGAATAGAAAATAAGGATTTGTTTTACTCAGAAACGACACGAGAGGACGCAGCAAACCAGTTCAAAACAAGGAGTAGCCGTTATGCCCCAGGGGAGGCATTCAAGGACTGGCTGTCAGCTACTCCAGACTGCCAAGAGAGGCAGCAGAATGGTGGGCTACGTGAGTCTTGAAGGGTCCGTAAGCAGCGGCCGGTGGGCGTCCTCTCTGGTGTGGCTGGGACTGATGCTGCTGCTGCAGGCCTCTCTGCCTGCTGCGTCGGCCCAGAAGCTCGACGAGAACGACCCGGTGGTCACCACCGTGTACGGCAGGCTGCGTGGCGTTAAGAAGGAGCTCAACAACGAGATCCTGGGTCCCGTCGTGCAGTTCCTGGGGGTCCCGTATGCCGCCCCGCCCACTGGCGAGCGGCGCTTCCAGCCACCCGAACCGCCGGTGTCGTGGCCGGAGATCCGCAACGCCACGCACTTTGCCCCGGTGTGCCCTCAGAGCATCGTGGAGGGCCGCCTGCCGGACGTGATGCTGCCGGTGTGGTTCACCAACAGCATCGACGTGGTGTCCACGTACGTCCAGGACCAGAGCGAGGACTGCCTCTACATCAACATCTACGTCCCCACTGAGGATGGTGAGTTAGCCTCGGGCCCGGGCAGGGTGACTGTGGGGGTGGTGGGTGGAGGGAATTGAACCCACCACATTCTGGTAGAGTGAAGGGTGTGGTGTGTCTGTCTGTCTGTCTGTCTGTAGATGGAAAGCATGACCTTGTGCATGTTTAATGTGCATGACACTGCTTATAGAACATGAGTGTGTGAAAGAGTGGTTGAGTGTGTCACATCCATGGAGAACAGTTCATCCTTTCATTCCACTCCCTAGCTGCCTCCATCTTCTCCCCTTCTCCTCCACCTTCCTGTTACTTCTCCTCAGCGCCTTGTTTGCTCTCCTGTCGACTCCCTCCCCATCTCTCCTCATTACTGCAGCTCATCATACCCCATTGTGCCAAGCCACAATGGCTGCAGTTCATTAAACAAGGCTGTCGTTGTCATGACCATCAGCGATTGATTTGTCCGACTGGCTGGCCGAGTGCTGCTGATGGAGCTGGTGTGTTCCATTCTTTCCCTCCGTCTTTATGTTTCCCTTTCCTTCCCCTCAGCATCAGGTGTGTGTGTATGTGTGTGTGTGTGTGTGTGTGTGTGTGAGAGTATGTGCATGTGTGTGTGTGTGTGAGAGATAGTTTGCGTGTGAGTGTGTGAGTGTGAATGTGTGTGCATGTGTGTGTGTGTGTGTGTGTGTGTGTGTGTGTGTGTGTGTGTGTGTGTGTGTGTGTGTGTGTGTGTGTGTGTGTGTGTGTGTGTACGTGCGTGCATGCCAGCTCCTGTGTGCGTTGCGCGTCCAGGGGCTCCATGTTATTCTTTAGTCTTTTATTCATTTTACAGTCAAAAGAATATCCAAGGAATGTGCCAGGAAACCGGGCAAGAAAATATGTAGACAAGGAGGTATGTATGATCTGACTGAACATTTGTCCGACTTGCGTTTAGGACCATTAGACATTCAGCAGGTTTTAGCAAAAACATAGTTGCTACTACAACCCTGAGTCAGCCATGTGATTTGTAGACCTTGCGATTGTAGACCTGGTGTTGCTCCACACCCCCTGGTCCACCCAGCTGTGCTCCCATTGGTCAGCCGGTTTGGGTGATGTGATGTGATGGGCTGCCGGATGTGGGGTCAGAAGCTGTGCGGTAACGAGGCTTGATGTGTGGGGAGATAGCAGCATAATACACTGTCACAAACACACACACACACACACACACACACACACACACACAGTGATGTAGTTGCAAACCGCGTTAAACAAGATGAGCTCAGGCTGGACCTTGATGTGTAATCTCCATTAAAGAAGGCAGAGCTGTGTTCAGGTTGGCCCGGGCTACTGTATCAAGCCCTGTTTCATCTAGATAATGCCCTCTTCCCTCTTCCTCCCCTCTGTCTCTCTCCCTGTCTCCCAACCTCTCCCTCCCGGGATGTGTGCACCATTTTCAGTGTTTATACATGTGAGTGTGAGTGTGAGTGTGAGTGTGAGTGTGAGAGAGAGAGAGAGAGAGAGTTGCTGACAGTGTCCTTGATAAGGTCTGGGTGTTAATGTCATTTCCTTGGCAGCGGGCTGCATTATCACTTAGTGTGCGTTCCTCTACTACATGTGCTCTCTAACCTCCTCTCACCAGACGTGTTGCACGCACAGAGACACAGCGAGGACACTTTAAAACTGTGAGCGTACAGAAGCTTCCTGTTAGCCACACAGCATGGAGAGTCATATTATGGTTTTGGTTAAGAAAACAACAAAGAGAAGAAAATAAAGGAAATCAGAAGCTGATGGTGGATCTGTGGCCTTGTTCAGTAGAAGGTGTTACTTACCCACAAACCAACGGCTGTGCACCAAGTGTACATACACATAGGTATGTAGTATGCATTGTTTTACTCTGTCAAAAGAGAATGTTTAACAACAAATTATGTATTAACAATGCATTATAACTAGACAGCAGGTAATACATTTCCACTTCAATATGTAATAACTGCCACATTTTGAAGAGATGTCCTGCATTTTGTAATGGATGTAATATGTTATACATTTCCTCACATCTTTACTGATTGCAATGGAGGAGAGCTAAGGAATATGATCACATTGTATGTAGTTTTGGGCAATACTTGTAATGAAGAAAACTAATTATATATTTAGAGATGTATTTGCAACTGCATCATGGACATGAAGCTGATCAAAAACGCAATATGGCCAACTGCAATTTTCAAATCGCAGGAGTAAAATACCATTTCAAATTAAATATTGTGGTTCTGCAGAGATGCCTTGACCTCCACATTATATTATACAGACCTCTGCATCATTCCCTCTAATGTTGCAGATCATAATGCATTCCTGCACAAGTCAAATATTTCATAATTAAATCTGTTTTCAAAATGTGTGTAGCCTGAACAGACAGATGACTCATTAAAAGACGTTAGGAAGATAAACACAATGAGCGTTCAGGGCTCTGAATACTGAATAGTAAGAAAACGATGTGAATGATATGCTGTGGCCTTCACAGTCAGTCGGACACGTGTTATGCAAACAGCTAGAAGCAAAGTTAGTCAAATAATCCACGTTTTCTATCTCTCACTAACACCATGCAGGTGCAGGAGTCACATTACAATCATATTCACACACAGACATAAGCAGGTGGGAACCTCGTGGGGCTGGTGATGCTTTTAAAAACCATCCAGTAGAAATACAGCAGCATCAGTTTCCTACAGCTGGTTGAAGGGGAATCTAGAACTATTGCTCACCATATGGAAAATAGAAAAAGAAAAGCACAACTTTGTGAACAAAACATTATCTTCAGCCGTAATCTCAGAACACACGCTGCTGTTGTGCTCGTTAGCTGTTAAATAATGGACCTGTTTTGATTCGACGTGTCACAGGAACAGGGAGCGCCCACAACTGTCTGTCAGAGGGATCACCGAGCAGCCGGATGAGGCCTTCCAAGCAGATGGTCAAATTTGATGACATCTAGTTAAAAACATGTTTTTTAACTAGAAAAAATGTATTTTTTTTTATACTTTCACGCTGTGCTTATCTATGCCAGCCTGTGATAACGTTGCTTTGAACGTTATCAACCCATGGTGTTATCAGTTGTTATCACCTTTGCTTTAGATAGGCAAACTGCACTTTAATGCTCATTTTGAAAAGGTCGTAGTTTTAGACACGTGGTTAATATTGTGATTGGAAACAGAACTGCACGGTTAGGTTTTCAATGCTCGAGTGAACTTACACACACAACTTACATGTGTGATGCTCTTCACACTACGTTTCCACCTTTGCTCGCTTCATGATTATACGGACAATAGAGGCGGCTGCCTAACACTTAGAGCATGCATGCAGTGATCCAGTCTTCCAATAGAGGGAAACAGCTTACTGACCCAATTAGTAGGTAGAGCAGGGCAGTCACACCCCAAACCTATGCTGCTGATGGCAACTGATGACCAGGCTTTAAGGTTGATAACATTCAAGCGAATCGTCATTCCTTAGAATTATTTGAACCTTCGCTCATTTTTAAATGGACCAACAACCTTTCCCTAACCTTAATCAAGTTTTTATTTTTTCTGAATTCATCTTGCCCGACCGTAGTTTAAATGTCATAATTACAATCTTCACATAATATTAACTATATTGCAGTTGCTATGCAGTAATATTGTAGATAACACAATTAACACAATGTATAGTAGTAGTATGTAAAAATTAAGACATTAGCATACAGTATTTCCATGATGTGTGGCTGTATTAGGATTCTTATGGAGACAACATCAGTTCATAGTTAGCTCTTCGTCCCTGGCGTCACGTCCTTCTAGTACCAGTTGTACAGCGCCAACGCCTATTTCTGTGGATTCTTTCAGTTCGGTCATTACCAGTAACCCAGTAGCACAACGTGTGGTCAGTGGTGCATGCTGTGAGTGGACAGATCATGGTGAGTGACAGGGCCATTGCATGGCTAGATGTGTGCAGCCACAGTGGAGCATTAGGTAACCTGGCAGGGACTCCGTCATGATCAATCAAATCAGATGTTATTTATTTCATCTTTTTTTAAGTAACACACTCAGTGTCCCACTATTAGTACGTTTTGTTGTCAAACAGTTTAGAACTCATGTATTGGCAGCAAAGGGAAACAGACATCCTGGAGCTGCAGGTGTGAAATCACCATGACTGAATATCCGGAACCTTCGATTTCCTTTCTGGACAGGTATTCATAACTTATGTACAACGTTCCTAAAGATCTTGAAGATCCCTTGATCAATTCTTGAACAATTATTTAGATGAACTGGCAGTGGACCACTTTCATCAGGCTGTTCTCACCTACTGTTTCTATGAACTGTTTCTAATCTTAAATTTGTACATCAATTTGCATGTAATCCATGTAATCATGAGCCCCTACATGTGACGTAGGGTGATGAGTGATAATGTCCATGCAGGGAGAGTGGCGGGCTCTTAAAATAAAGACTGTCACCCAGGAGGCCGCTGTCCATGTCCTGTGAGAACAACGTTGACTAATGCTACGTCATCTTTTCCTAAACTTTGTTGCCTACATAATGTAGAGGCTTGTGCAGGCTCACACAGGCTTGTGTTGATGGATCAAGATATCTTACCAACCCTTGTGAGGATACAGCGCTTACATCATAGTGTATACATGTTGTATTCAACGTTCACAAGGAACACAGGGAGCCAAGGGTAAAAGGGGCAGTGATGAAGAGCAGCGAGGAGCAAAGGCAGACATGGAGCAGTAATGGAGTCAGAAGGACAACAGCGAAGTGAGACCAAGACCTGGAGAGAGAGAGCGAGAGAGAGAGCGAGAGAGAGAGAGAGAGAGAGAGAGAGAGAGAGAGAGAGAGAGAGCGAGAGATTTTTTTTTGATTTTTACAAAAAACACTTTATTTACATATTTTTTACATTTTTTACAATCACAGTGTTCGTGCAAAATAAATACCACAAACTAAATTAAAAGACTTGTTTTCTTTTGTTTTTAAAATACATCAGTCAGTTAAAAAGTGTGAAAAGGACAGCTGATCATTTAAAACCTCACACAGTGTGTTCTTAAAACACCATCGCTCTTTAAAAGACTCAAGATCGGAAACATGTCGATAAAATCCGAACTCAAGCCGGAGTCTTGACCGGAGGTTTGTCTTCCACACTGCCGCCGCTTCCTGCCCCTCCCCCTGCTCCACCTTCCTCTTCCTGCTGGTGTAAATGGCCAGTTTAGCTTGGGCTGAGAGGAAGTTGAGGAGCTGCCACTTGATTTTAAAATGTTTGTTGTAGCCAGCTCCCATAATAAAAATCCTCTCAGTAAAAACAACGTTAAAACGTGTAAAAACCGATGTTAAAAGAGAGAAGAGACTGGTGAGTCTCTTGCACTCAGTAAAAACGTGGTAAACTGTCTCACGTACGCCGCAAAATGGACACCCGCTAAAAACATTTGGATTAAGAACAGAAATAAAAGCGTTGGAAGCGACGGCACCGTGCAAGATTCTCCACTGGAGGTCACCTGCCCGTTTTTTGAGGGGGGCTTTGTGTATCCTCCACTGTGGGCTGGGTCCATCCTGTCCCCATCTCTTGGTCCACACAGTTGGAGGCCTGCCGCTCATTTTTTTAGTTTCCCTTCGACCTTTTCTGTGACGGTCTCCCAGTTCTTCTTCACTATATGATCTGCTCCCAAAAACACCCCTAGATACTTTAAACCTCCCCTCTTCCACTCCAGGTTTTGGGGGAGAACTGGGAGACCGCCGCGCCACTCACCGACAGCGAGGGCTTCACTCTTTCCCCAGTTGACCCTCGCTGCCGATGCTGAGCTAAAATCCTGTATAATACCTGTTAAAATGTTGACCTCACTTTGGTTTTTAATAAAAAATATAATATCGTCTGCATACGCAGATAAAATCATTTCTTTATTAAAACCCGGATAAAACAAACCCTGAGTGCTGGAACGTATCTTGTGGAGGAGAGGTTCAAGGGAGAGAGCGTAGAGCATCCCAGACAGAGCACAGCCCTGCCGGACCCCTCTACACACTCTAAAAGGAGCACTCAGACTGCCGTTGATTTTCAGCACACTCTCAACATCCCTGTACAGCACCTTGATCTTAGCTATGAAGCCCGCGCTGAACCCAAACTTCTCCATCACGCTCCACAAAAAGCTGTGCTCAACGCGGTCAAAAGCCTTTTCCTGGTCCAGGGAAATCAAACCAGCGTCTACACCTAATGAACTAGAGACATCCAAAACATCTCGAATTAGGTGGACGTTGTCCACCATGGACCTGCTGGATCTGCGAGGATGTCCCAGTAGGCCTTATAAAATTCAACCGTAAGGCCATCGATGCCAGGAGCCCGCCGCCCCTGCATGCGTTGCAGGGCGGCCAGCAGCTCCTGCATCTGGAGGGGGCCTTGGAGCTGTGAGTTGGCCTCATCAGAGACCTGGGGCAGTCCTCCACAGAAACTCTCCAGGAGAGCTGGCTCTTCCTGGTATTCCTTGGAGTATAAATTTTGATAAAAGCTCACAGCTCGCCCCCGTATCTGGCCCGGTTCCGTCAGTTCCTGCCCTGTGTCAGACAGCAGTGCGTGGATTACTTTCCCCTGCCCGTTCTTTTTCTCCAGACTGAAGAAATAGCTAGAGGGAGCATCCATCTCTGTGATGTTCAGGAACCGGGACCTGACCAGGGCGCCCTGCACCTTACTATCCAGCAGGTCGGCTAAAGCCCTCTTTTTCTCTTTGAGGTTTTCAATATAACCTCGATCTCCTGTGGACTCACTTAAATGTTCTAATTCCACTATCTCGGTCTCTAGATCTTTCATAGATCTGGCGCTATCACGTGTGACGTTTAAAGTGTGCTGTTGACACAGTAGTCTTATTTGTGTCTTACCATGGTCCCACCACTGCTTAAGACTGCTAAAATCACCCTTCCTCTGTCTAAAAATACCCCAAAAATAAATAAAAACTTCTCTAAAACTCTTATCAAATGTTAAAACAGAATTAAAATGCCAATACGCACTTCTGGGTAAAATGTTCCTGATAAGAACATGAGCTAAAACCAGAGAATGATCACTAAAACCAGTAGGCATAATAACACAACTCTTAAAAATGCTAAAATGATGCTTAAAACAATAAATACGATCTAGCCTTGCTGAGGAGACCCTGCTCTCTCTGAGGTGGGACCAGGTGTACTGTCTGGAGTCTGGGTGCATCCTCCTCCACACGTCCACGAGGCCGTGAGAGCGGACCAGCTGCTTCAAGGCGTGCTGAGAGGCTGGATGAGGCTCTGCGTGATTACGATCTAAAATTGCATCTTCTGTGCAGTTAAAATCCCCCCCCAAGAATAAAAAATCCTCCGTGGAGCAACCATTTAAAACCTCATTCACTTTGAGTAAAAACTGCTTCCTCTCTGCACCGGATGTTGGAGCATAAACGTTGATAAAAACAGCAGAAAATTTGTCGAACCGAGCTTTGACTAAAAGAAGCCTCCCCTCGATAAAATGCTGGACCTCCAGTGCGTTGGGTTTAAAAGCCCGTGAGAAGAGGAAGCCCACTCCTGCGCTAAGAGAGGTGTTGTGGCTTAAAATGACTTCCCCTTCCCACTCCCTCCTCCAGTCAGACTCATTGTTAAAATCACTGTGTGTCTCCTGTAGGAAGAGAACGTCTATCTTTTTCATTTTAGATGTTTCATAGATAGACGTTCTCTTCCGGACGTCTCTGGCACCATTTACATTGGACAGGCCCACTTTAAAAACATCCATGGTGGATAAAATTAAAGTAAAAACCAACCAATAAAACAGTAACTTAGATAAAATATCCCAAGCTGCCCTTTCCATCACTGCTCAGCTGACGCTTTGCCTTAAGCACAAGTTTCTTCAGTCTAAAAGCCTCCTGGTCTGTGAGGCCAGACTCCTCCCTCTGGCTCATGTGGAGTCTGGCCGAGGCAATAAAAAGACCTAGGTCTGGGAAGTGCTCACCCACCTTTACCCCATGCTGGTTCTTTGACTGTGCTAAAAACGATTTTAATTTTTCTGCTGTGAAGATCTTTCTTTTTTGACTACTGCTAAAAACCGGAACATCACTACTATCAGACACACACTCATCATTCGCACTCTCATCAGTCACACCCACATTCATCGCCACCACCCTGTTCGACCTCCTGCGTTTTGTTGTACTTTTTTTTTTTCCCTCGTTTTCCTCCTCCATCTCCGCCTCCTCCACCTGCTCACTCCACAGCGCACTGCGCTCCCCCCGTCTTTTTCTTGTTCTTTTTTTCCACCTGCTTCACCTGCCTTCTCCTCTGCGACCCCCTCACCTGCCTTCTCCTCCATGCCCTCCTCACCTGCCTTCTCCTCCATGCCCTCCTCACCTGCCTTCTCCTCCGCGACCCCCTCACCTGCCTTCTCCTCCACCTGTATCCCACACACACCGCTCACACCACCCCCCACCTCCTTCTCCCCCACCCCACCCAGAACACCCTCCCTTCCCCGAACAACCTCCTCACCCACCACCCCCTCTTTACGCACAATACCCTCACCCAAACCCCCCTTTTCACCCGTAACTACCTCCACCCCCGGTGCATCAACTGAACTCACCCCGTGTGTTGGTTCGGCCACAGCGGCGGATCTCCGCAGAGAGCTCCGCGGAGCCGCGATCGGCCGCACGATGGGGGCGGCCACCCCCGCGGCGGCGTGCAGCTGCCGGCGGCCACCCCCGTGCAGCGGGGTCCCGTGCAGCGGGGTCCCCGCCGCGGTAGCGGCCCCCCAGGTGGGAGTCCTCCGCCGCTCCGGTACCGGTGGAGTGGCGGGGGCCCCCGCGTCAGCAGCCGCAGCCGCTCCCGGGCCGGGCGGAGCCGGCTCGCTCCGCTTCGGACAGGCCCTCACCGAGTGTCCCTCCTCTCCACAACCGAAGCACTTCATGCCCGCTGAAGTGGCGTATATGGTGTAGTCATAATCATCTACTTTCACAATGAAACAGAGGTTGAGCTCCTCGTTTCGGTTGTTCAGTATCATATACAGCTGCCTGCGATGGGACACCACGTGCTTCAGCAATGGAGACTTACACCCAGACAACATCCTGCGGATCGGGGACGCCACCTTCCCGTGTCTAGACAGCTCTCTGCTGAGGAACTCATCGGTGATGAAGGGGGGGACGTTCGACAGGACTACCTTGGTGGCGGGTTGGCATAAAGGTAGTACCTGCACGAAACAGCTGTTAACGGTGATGCCCGTCTCGACGACCGAGTTCACCTTCTCCACCCGGTCCAGGAAAACAACCACGGCACTGTTCATGCGTGCGGCCGACACGACGCCGCTGTGGCCGACCTTTTCCCCCACAGCGAGGCCGATGTCCTCCACGCTGCAGGGGAACGTGGCACACACCTTTACACCGTGTTTGCGGGTGAGGTGTTTGTAGCACCCGCTAGCCATGGCGCCTGCCACGCTACCGGCAGACGCCGGTGAGAAAGAAAAGAAAAAAATAAACCCACAAAATACCCAAACGCTAAACTATAAACTACTGTGAAACTGTGATTATTAAACTATGTGAAAAATATAACATTAACAACAAAACACTACAGACACAAACGCTCTGCCACCACCACCTGCTCTCAGCTCACACACGCTCTGTCAGAGAGAGAGAGAGAGAGAGAGAGGGAGAGAGAGAGAGGGGGAGGAAAGTGAGTGACGCAGAGTGTAATTGCTGTGGGACTCGTCTCCGTGTCCTCGTGGGGACTATTGTCCCGCCCGGTGCCCTGCTGGTTCAAAGAGGCCTTCTGTGGTTAAAGTGGTGTTTTGATGTGTCTGGCTGGAGTCCGGTCATTAAGTCCTCGCATGCTGGCACAGCGCTCTCTGTAATGAGATCAGTGGCAGCAGCGCTGCGGTTGGTCTTCCCTCTCCCTGCAGCGTGCATTCATTTTTTAAGATTGAAGTAAATGCAATAGAACCTCACGTCTCACGGATGACAGTTGGCTGAACACAAAGTAAAAATAAAATAAAGAGTGACACAGAAACTTGCTCAAAAGGAGAACAAAGACATTCATGTTTGGCTTCAGACACAATTTCATATGACGTGCTTATGAGTGAAAATCAGTGCTACACATCTGTGAGGGCTTCGGTGGATATCAATATTTTATATTCAAGGTCTGTACATCCAATAACTAACTTTGTTTTTATATATAGTATTGCCAAAGAAGTACAGTGTAGAATTTATTTTGATAATTTATATTTTTAAAAATACATGAAAAACAGGGAGCAAAACAATTCTAAAATAGCTTTCTATGTGTCTCATATCTTTGGACCTTCTTCTCTCTTCTTGCTGGTTCCGTCTTACGCCTGTCTTCACTAAAACAACAGCTAAATGCTGCCATGGCATATTGATGCCGCGACCCTGCGGGTTGTCAAAAGGCATTATGGGTAACAGAAACCCACGAGCTGATGCAGAAGTACATGCGAGCGACCAGTTCATATAGCACAAATGAAAACACAGTGAATATCAATACAAATGTATGAAGACGAAGATATTCATCTGCAACTGACAACATCAGGGCGGCACATGGTGAGGAGATCAGAGTTGTCTTGTCTTTAATAATTCATAGTTTGGAGCCAGCATCGCAGCTTGTCATGAGGCTGTTCTATATTTACGCATGCTAGATTTTGTTGTTTCAGTGTCTCTGCACTTCTATGACATTTTAGCAGCTAGCGGCAAAAGTCAGTGTGACGAAAGATGGACTGCTTTGTGGAAACAAGCCGTCAGCCGTGCTGATGTGTGAGGCGAGCTGCAGCTCAGACAGGAAACACGTGTAAACATGTGGGATCCATCAGGACTGCCAGCGCTGGAGTCGTCTCGGCACGTCAAATAAAGTACGTTTATATTGTGTGTGGAGCCGTTCACCAGCGGGGAGGAAACACAATATCATTAGAATTTGATGATGACTTTTTTGATAATTAATGTGAGCCATGTACATTACATACAGATTATTCCTGCAGTTGAAAAGTAGACTTTTAAGACTGAAAAAAGATCATATTTTCTTTGACTAAGTTTGGACTTATAAACCACTCTTGTCTCTCATCAAATATAAAACTGCAGCCAGGATATGATAATTAAATATAAAACTGCAGCCAGGATATAGTTAATTTGGCTAGCTAGTTTGATTCTTTCAAAATGAAAAACATGGATCTGAAAATAAAAGTGTTTCCTCTGTAAATAAACCAACAAGCTATATATTTACTGTCCATGTGAAATACACACTCACTGTACACTGCTGCTGTGCTTCAGAGTGCATGCTCACCCTTCTACGCTGACAGACCTTGTAAAACAAAGAAGACCCTCTTTAGGGGGGTGGAACTCCCTTTATGTTTACTTCATGTTGCATTAAGCATTGGGCTTTTAAACCCGAACTAGGACACTTAACTGCAAAATAGGCCATTTCCCAGTGCTTGTACAAGCTGTTTAATATCTCAAATAGTTCCAGACATATTTCAACATGTTGCATTATTCTGAATTGTCTCTCTGCTGTCTCCAGTCCGGAGGGCTTTGGAATAGAAGTTTCATTGTGAGTTCCATCAAGATGCAGGCAGCTTCATGGAAGGAGCCTTTCTCCTCCTCCTGTGTCTCTGTCTCCATCTGCTCTCCCTCCGCTCAGGTCGGCCTTACCTGCCGCTCTGCCTCCGCCTCTTATCGCCCTGACCTTCTCACCAGAGATCCAGGACTCTCTGTCCTCACTGTCCTTTTCTGCCGTCATCGCTCCTCTTCCTCGGGCTTTGACCCAGTTTTAGAGTTGTTGAAGGAGGATCCTGCAGGAGGGGCCGCACACACAGACACACACAGACACACACAGACGCACACACTCACAGACACACACAGACACACACACACAGACACACACACAGAGTGGAGGATATCGAAGGCGAGCATAGGCGTGGCCCGTCTTTCTGTTTGTTCCCCCTCGAGGGTCTCTGTCACCTCCACTCACAACTTTACTTCTACAGGCTGGTGTTTCCTCTCAAGGTAGGGTGTGTGTGTGTGTGTGTGTGTGTGTGTGTAGCCCTTGTTAAAAATAATGCCTAACATTGCATGCTCAAAATGAATCAGGAATAGCTTCTCAACCATAAGGCTGATGCATATATCTGGTCTTCTTTAAACTGTATGAAGCTAAATATGAGTAAACCCAATGTTATTACCGTTTCAGAGTTATTTTATTATTTTATCCTTGCCTAATACAATCTTATTGTCAAGGGTATTAACACTATGACAATTACAATCTTTGGATAATGATGACTGAATGTCTTATACTACTCTTCTACTTCAACTGGGACTGTACATTTAATGAAAATACAATAAAATACAACATTTATGAAACACTTATAAATATACAGTCCATCAGCCTCCATGTTGGTTGTTTACTGGGAGTTTCACTTCAAACCACTTTTCATGTGAACACGTTACAAATAACATTAATCTCCGAAATACATTGAAATAGTAATATCTGCAATATATGACCAATGAGCTCCATGCTATGAAACAGTTCAAAGAGAAGGCCCACGGGGCTCAAACAGATAGCAAAAGAATCAAAATGCAGCTGAAATGCAACCAATGCACTGAGAAGCAGAAACTGAAGATCAGTGTTCCTGTTGGCAAGTATCCAGGAAAGCTAATTAGCATATATGTGGTGCAAAATTGTCCCCTCTATATGTAACTAAGCCTCAGTGCAAATTCTAGTCAAATTGACAAATATCAAAGCTAAAAAACTCAGTTACAGTGAAATGAATAATATATTCAGAGAGTTGGAGGTACCAACCACATTCTGACTGGGACATCAAATCCCAAACGTGCCTTCTCTCTGCCACTTTAAATGACTTGCATTAAGTTAAGCAGCTTGTTGGTCAGGACCTTTAGATTGCAGTCTGAACATTTAATTATTATTATTTTTTCTCTGTGTTCTTGGCACAAAGGCAACATTAATACTTTTGTCTCGATAATTGCAATCCAACAGAAAAAAGATATATTGCACTCAGCTGCAAAACTTGATAGATGTGTTTGTGCTATAACATCATTAGCATAATATCTTTTCGGACCTTGAAGGGGGCAGAGAGAACGCAAACGATCTGCAATTCAGGGTGCTATTAGTTGTTGCGACAACAATGATGTTTTCACAAGGCTGTGAGAGGCTTTTATGTTGCTGTTGATCATACTTTGAAGCACAATCTGCATTCTCTTTTCCCTAACAACCGCAGTAATGTGCGTGAGTGTGTAGCCTGTTTGCAATACCCGCAGTTATTTAGAGGATTATCTACCATTCAAAGCCTCTCTAGAATGCAGCAGTAATTACTGGCAGCATGGTGATGACATACACCTGAGGATGCTGCTGGCTCGGGAAGTACGTGACAGTACAATAGAAACAATAACAAAATAATTTAAAGTCAAGCCTCGTTAATTTCTGTTCTACAGACCAGAGTTAAAGAAACTATCCCGTTCTTCAGATTAACGAGGATCAGGGTGAGAACGAGTGTCTACATTACAGGACAGTGCCATGCTATAGGCCGTGGTGTTTATCTCACCAAACTATATATTAATAATATATTAATATTAATATTATCTTCCTAAAAACTTTAACCCGACCCACCGAATGCTTTGTTTCACAGAACGGAAAAAAGGCAGGTGAACTAGAAAAGTCTTCAGTCTTTGGCTCTCCTTTCAACAAAGACATGCTCTCCAGTTCTGATAGGATGGGAGCTATCACTTCCCTCTTCAGGAGTGGTTCTGGTTCTGGTCTGGTCACAAACGCAACATTACTTGAAGCCTGTTGATATGGAATGTGATCCCATGGTTCTCATGGGATTTTGTCATATGGCAATATTCCAGCTGCCATGGAAGGTAATAAAGACTTGCTACCAAACATGTAACCTTTGTCCTGAAAGTAGCACTGAAGGAAATGCCATGGGATCTTTCATATACTATGCTATCCTCATGGGAGCATGAACTTGTTCTGGGAATGCCATGGCACTCTGCCTTATGGAATATGATAGGCTGTGTGAAAGGTTACAGGGCGTGTGGTCATGGTCATGACTGTGCATACCGAATGCTATGTTGGTGTGGCCAGTGCACCACATGGATGTACTACCCTGTAACAGATTGCTCTGGAGTTGTATTTCCAGCCTCGACAGTCAATATTGCTGTTAGGAACAAATGTTTTACCCACATCGATTGGCACCTCCCGGCTGCTGTACCTGGATGGGTGACATGTGGATGAGCTGTCACAGTGGACCAGGACAAATGTACGAGTTATCCATGTTGTCGTCTGTGACTCACAGTGCTGACTTTACAACGAGAATGAAGACATTTCCTGGTGGGCTGTAGTTGGAGAGACATGACACATTCCATGGTGGGTTATGCTGTAATAATGCTTCATTTTCAACCTGTAGATGTGTTAGGCTGTAAAATGATGACATCTTGCAGTGTTGTGTGTGCTTCCAAGAGATTCACTCAGAAATAACTTCTGAATATTGGCAAAACAAACTGCTTTCCAAACACACATTACAGTAAACCATAATTATTAAGCAAAGAAGAGACAAAGAGACCAATTTAAAGCATTTGAAGGAGAAAAAAAAGAACAAAACTAAAATCCAAAGTAGATCTAAATATGATCTCATTAATAATAGTAAAATTGGAAACTGACAGAATGAATCTGCACTGAACAAGAACACAGAGCAGAACCAGATATTTTGAAGCAAAGTGATTAATGTGCCAACATGTTTTATTCACTGGGCTCTCAGATAGTCAGCCTACTACTTCCAAACAACTTGCACCTTGTTAAAGTTCAGTATTCCCTTGAGTCTTTATTAGTGATTGCATGGAAAGAGAATCATCAAAACATGCATCAGTTGATCCTAAAATGCTTGAAAATCAGAGACATTGGTTTCTCCTCTACGGTGCCGTTAACGTGCGGCTGAATCTGTCAGGCCTTCAGTGCACAGCAAGACAAGAAACGTCCTTTTCATCCTTTTGGGGCGGACGCAAGTGCCACACAAAGGCCGCTTCATTTTGAGTGCAATAGGCCTGCCTGGTTCAGGAAAGGACTAAGTGGATTTAAATTGTGTATGTTAACAATGTAGTAACCATTTTACCAACTATAGTGGTTTAAATGCACATTGCACAGCGTTTCAAAATACAGAAATGTTAACTGTGTGCGATCACTGACATCATTACTATTTCTAACATTGCTTGGCTATTACAGAAGGCCGATATAACTTCCACATAGTTTGGGGTCCTACAGATCAAATTACAGATAATGAGCTAAACATAATTCTTATGCTCTTTCTCCATAACTGATTTCTGTGTGCTTAGTTCCATGTAGATACACTTGTTTCATCAGCAAAGACAGGATATCAACTCTTGCTGCTTCGTACATCGTTGTGGAAGGCCACGATATGTCAGAAGGCCACGATATGTCAGAAGGCCACGATATGTCAGAAGGCCACAATGTCAGAAGGCCACGATATGTCGGAAGACCACAATATGTCGGAAGACCACGACATGTCGGAAGGCCACGATATGTCGGAAGGCCACGATATGTCAGAAGGCCACGATATGTCGGAAGGCCACGATATGTCGGAAGACCACGATATGTCGGAAGGCCACGATATGTCGGAAGGCCACGGTATGTCGGAAGGCCACAATATGTCGGAAGGCCACGATATGTCGGAAGGCCACGATATGCTGGAAGGCCACGATATTTCAGAAGGCCACGATATGTCGGAAGGCCACAATATGTCAAGAGGCCACAATATTTCAGAAGGCCACGATATGTCAGAAGGTCACGATATGTCTGAAGGCCACGATATGTCGGAAGGCCACGATATGTCGGAAGGCCACAATATGTCAAGAGGCCACAATATGTCAGAAGGCCACGATATGTCAAGAGGCCACAATATTTCAGAAGGTCACGATATGTCTGAAGGCCACGATATGTCGGAAGGTCACGATATGTCTGAAGGCCACGATATGTCGGAAGGCCACAATATGTCAAGAGGCCACAATATGTCAGAAAAACAAATGTTCATAACATAATCCAGAGGCATTTCAGCAAGTTGTATTCAATGCATCTAGCAAGTCTTGGAGTAATTGCTGCAGCGACTGTATTGTTCCAGCCATAGAAAGGTACCGCAGATGGCTACAATCCTTATCTTCCACCATTTCTGATTCAACAACACCAGGACATCACAACGTCAGTGATGGCAGATATTTTGCAACATTTGTGTCATTCGCATCAATTTCTATCTTTGCATTGACTTTGTATATAGTACTTCAAAAAGGTTGCTCTGTGTTTAGTGTGAACACAGACACAATGCATTCCCAAAGCCTAACTTCAACTGTAGATATGACAGATACAAAACAAAACACAAATCCCATGATTGAACATAAATTGTGATTTTGCAGAATTATTCATAAGAATGGTCTTCACTGCCGACATGGCTCGATGAATTAAAAGTCAATCCTGCCATCAAAACTTAGTTCAGTTTCAATGAATGTACTGATCACTAATAAAGAAACCAAAGCTAACCAAACCAAACACACAGCATCTCCAAGAGCACTCAAAGGTGGAGGAATATATATATATATATCCTCCATATATATATAGTTGAACAATTCACTCACTTTCACATTATGATGAATAGGTCTAGAGATCTTTCCAGGTCAGGGAGTATGACCTTGGCTAGGTGTATAAACTGTTTTACAACCTTTTGTTTTTCCAAATAGTTACACACACACCAGCATCCACCCAGCTAAACCCAGACACACTGACACATACACGTACACACATACACGCGCACGCACACACACACACACACACACACACACGCACACACACACACACACACACACACACACACACACACACACACACACACACACACACACACACACACACACATACAGGTGGATATGCTATAGGTGGACTTTTTGGCCATACAGGCCCGGTTGTGGTTTGGATGGACTACCCTTTCCTGAGGTCCCACAGCTTTGGCAGTTAGGTAATAACACTTCAAAAAATCTGAAAAAAATTCAGCTCACTTTAGATTTCAGATACAACCTACACAACTTCATACACAGCAACCTAATTATATTGTGGTATAGGCAGACATTTCTATTTTGACAAAAGTGTGACTTATTGGGACCAAACAAACACTGTTGGGTCTTTAAAGGGACAATGATCCCGCCCTCCTCATTAACATAAATACACTAACCTGACAGGACACAGGATTACTGGGACCGTCAATTTAATATCAAAAATAATCTTAATGGATGACCAAATTGGAGGCATGCAAGTTGGCCCCCACCAGAGTGAGACAGTATGTGTATAGATAGACATATCTATACATCTAGAATGAGCAAGTGCCTGAACAACCTGGCTTCAATCTCTGACTTTCATTTAACATGAAAAACATAAAAGCTGGGGGTCTTTGCATTCAGTCAAGTTTAACGTGAAACGCCAAAGAACAACTGAGAAACTAGACTATGTTAAACAAGAATTGTTTACAAAACCATAGTCTGGTTCCTCAGTTGTTTATAGTTGTTTTGTAAATGATTCTTATTTAATATAAACAGCCGAAGAACCAGACTATAGAGGTTTTGTAAACAATTCTTGTTTAATATAAACAGCCGAAGAACCAGACTATTGTGGTTTGTAAACAATTCTTGTTTAATATAAACAGCCGAAGAACCAGACTATTGTGGTTTGTAAACAATTCTTGTTTAACATATAAACAACCAAAGAACCAGACTATAGTGGTTTTGTAAACAATTCTTGTTTAACATATAAACAACCAAAGAACCAGACTATAGTGGTTTGTAAACAATTCTTGTTTAACATATAAACAACCAAAGAACCAGACTATAGTGGTTTTGTAAACAATTCTTGTTTAACATATAAACAACCAAAGAACCAGACTATAGTGGTTTGTAAACAATTCTTGTTTAACATATAAACAACCAAAGAACCAGACTATAGTGGTTTGTAAACAATTCTTGTTTAACATATAAACAACCGAAGAACCAGACTATAGTGGTTTGTAAACAATTCTTGTTTAACATACAAACAACCAAAGAGAACGACAGCGCGAGAAAGACAGAGAGAGCGATGGGTAGAACATTAGTAATGCAAGAGAACACATTACTTTCCTGCCAAAAAAACAAAAACAATTGTTTGTTTACAGCTTTTGTGACTGTCTTTTTTCAGCTATTCCCCGATTCCGGACGAAGTCTCTGACATTTTGCACAGTTCTTTGTTCCAAGACTGGTCCTTCCACCAACTTGCAGTGACTGCATTCGTTCTTGGTGGCCAGGTGACCTTTACGAATGTGGGATTTGAAGTGCCGCATTACCGCTGCAACCTCAGCTTTGGACCACGCTGTCTTTGTCCCTCTTCTGGACCCAGCATCTTTTCCTGGAAGATATACAAAAACGATCACACAAACAGAAAACAAAATGTATTGGAAAAATTCTAATTTTGCCTTTTGTTTCTTCTATACCTTGCATCAATGCCTTTTTGTGTCTAATTTAAGTACTTTAAAAAAAAAAAAAAGGTGCTCTACCATCAAACTTGGCTTACCTTCAGAGAGAGGGGCGGTCTCATTTACTGTGGACGACACTGATGGCACTGTTCCTGCTAAACACACAATACTTTTTTCAAATTGAGTTTAAAGTACATTTGGTCAACAGTAACAACTATAAAGTGAGGGAACCTACCCAAATCTTCAAAGTCATGGACATGCTTGGTGAATGTAGAGTCGGATGCAGCATCTACAGGGTGCTTGGTGAATGTAGAGTCGGATGCAGCATCTACAGGCTCGCTAGTTCCACACTCTGATGCTCTGCCTGCTGAGCGACAGTCATCGGATTTGCTCCCACTGTCCTCATCTTCAGAGTCGCTTAATGCAATGTCATCTGGAAAATAGTATTAGTAGTACTCTTATGAATGGCTGGACATAAACAAAAAAATCAATGTTGGAAATATTTCTTCTTGTTATATAGTAGCATTATATCAGGCCACAATTATGTAATTGACTACACAGTGTAAACTAAAGAGCTTATTGGATGAGAGGGCAAACTTTAAGAATCTAAAGCCAATCTTTGTGAGGAATGCAACGCTTTAAGAAACAATTTTAAAAAGGTTCATTTTGCACATTTTTACTTTAATGTTAACCTTTTCTGGGGGTGGGGATTAAACAATTATTTGCAGATATTATCTGAACATAATTCTTCTGGCAATGTTGGCCCTGTAACATTTTAACCAGTATCAGGTGTGTTCAAAACATAACACCATGAGTGTGTTGTGCTATTTTCTTTACAAACCTTCTAATTCAATCTCATCCAGTGATTTTCCCTGCATGCTGGAAAGATTCCCTTTCTCCATCGATAAAAGCAGTTTAGAAATCTTAGCCAGTTGTGTTGTAGGAACTGGTAATCTGTAGAAATCCCGGTGAACACGGATGTCGTGACCCAGGAAATCTGCAACCTGATCAAGTTCGTTGTTTTTCAAATTAAGGACTTGTGAGAGTGTGGCGACATGTTTCCTGAGCTGTGTCGACCTGAGGTACTCAGGATGCTTTGCTCCACACTCGCTTGCATGAACACGCAAACAGTCCTGTCCTCTGTAGTGGCTCATTGAGTTGGGTATTGCAAAGAGGAAGACATTTGTGGCACAAACACCACAATCCAATCTTTTACTGGTAAGGAGTGACAGAGCATCCAGCATGCTTGGTGTGAGCAGAACTGCAACCTTTCTGCCCCTTTTCCCCATGATTTCAATTCGGCTGAAATAGTTGCAGAGTCTCTGTTCAGTCTTCGACAACCCCATGGCAACATCTTTATGAAGCTTTGTATCGTCTCTTTCCTGAAAACTTTTGAGGCGCATTTTTGAAACCTCCCCAGCACGTCTTCGATTGAACACAATGATTTGTGCAAGTGTACACTTTGCAAGTTGAGCATAGTTCTGATTACTGGCCTTCTCCAAGTTGGAAAAGGCAGTTTCTGCAGACTTCTCAAGGTGCCGATGCAGCATCTGAACATCTTCAGTGAAGGGTAATGTTGATGGCTTGTTATATTTTGCATCGCTCAGAGTGTTCAGGGCACAGTGAGACACCACCTCAGACCACTTGGTGGTGTACAGCTTCTTGAACATGTCAGTGGACTTGATCAGTTCCTCATCTTCTGCCATGAGGGCCCTACAATGAACAATGTCACAGATCTTCTGAAGTGTATGGCCCAATTTAAGTGCAAGGCTTGGTGTTGCGTATGAGTGTTTTTCTTCGTCAAAACCTGAAACTCTCTTTACAGCTTGCACAACCTTCTGGAAGTTAGCAGGTTTAACAGCCTCCTCTAGGTTATGAACAGAGAAGTCTGTACGCAGACATAGCAACAAACGCCCCACTTCACGGAGCTTCTGTCGTATGTACTCATACTTGGTAGGATCTTGTCCATGTTTGTTGTAGAGTGACTGAGCTAAATTAATAATGGAGAGGTCATTTCGCACAACTGAGGCAACCTCATCCTGTTTCATGACACTAAGGATCTTCCACACTCCACTTGAGATCTGCTGACAGAATGCATTTTCTTGAGCTTCAGCCAAAGCCAGTACTTTGGTTCTCCCAGGTTCTCTATTCAGTTCAGCGTTTTCTGGCTTAAACGGGCATCTACGAGCATGTCTCCAAAGTTCCTTACGAATGTACATGCCTTGACAGTACATACAGTGAATAAACCTTCCAGCCAGTGCTTTAGCCTTTGGTTTTCTTTTCACTTTCAGTGGCCCTGTTCCATCTTGTAAAACTGCAGCGTTGTGTCGAAAATTTCCCTTATTTCTCATCTTTTCAACTAACATCTTGCGCTCTTTTGAGTGCTCAGGGAGGGAAAATGCTTTTATAATTTCAGCATGGGTGTTGTGTGTTTTCAAATGGCGGGAAATTTTGCTTTGTGGCTTACCACAAACATAACAGTAATTTTTTTTGGTCATAGTTAGGTGTGTTACTTGTTTAAGCTCAACTTTACACTTTTCCTTCGATGAGTCTTTGGGGGAATTTGATGTTTCAGCAGCATTGGAAACCATGTGATCTGCAACAGGTGGGTAACCTTTTGATGAACTGGATACAACTGGGATGCTTGTGTCTGACCCATGAGACGTTCCAATATTAGGTAGTACTGGTTTTACTGGAATCCGTCCTGCTTTCAACTGACTAGGCTTAATGTGGATGCTTGCATCTGAATCATCATCATCATCTTCTTCGGTTTCCGACTCTGGTATGTATTCCTCATCGGACATGCACTCATCATCCGATATATGATCCAGAAACTAGTAAGAAAACATAGGATTAAGTGATGGACAGCTACAGACAGTTAAGAGCTCAACAAACATATGTGCTCTGTTTTCTGTGTCCAACTCACCTGTGATGGGTCTTGGTTATCATTTGAAATTCTTCTGAGGCAGGATTTATGCCAGACTCCAGAACAAACTGTAACATTTTAATATACAGTATAAGTTTCAATATCACAGGTGTATTCAAGTTATTCTGTCAGATCAATACAGAGATCTGGAAAATGCAATCAGTTTCCCTTTTATAGAGATAATTGATGCCCATGTTTGCACTTTTAAATGTGATAACAGGTGTATTGGAGAAAAACCTCTAGCATTAAACCATAACAGATCTTGTCAGTGCCAATGAGGCAAAATAAAACACCTTTAAGTAATCTGAATGATAACCCACATACTTTAAATACTTCAAAACAAATCCTAGAATTTTGAGAAATAGTTGATATATTAGCCTATTGTTGAACAAAGGAGTGTTTCATTATATAATGGTTTGTACAGTAGAAGACAGCAAATATACCGACCTAATACCTTAAGACAAACTCTGCACCAAGTCACTAAATATCTCACCTCTGCATTCATAGCCAAGCCACTTGAAGGAGGATACAGGTCCCAAACATTGAATACAGTTGTCCAAGGAGGATATTGTAGTGCACACCAGGTGATGCTTTTGACACTGTTAAAAAAAAAAAAAGAATAATTTATTTCTGACATTTGTTTCTGATTTTCCCTATGTCCCTATGCACCATATCAGTCAACTGCACATACACACACCAATGAAACATCATTTAATGTTTTTTCACAAGTAATGTAATTAAACTTAGTTTACCGTTTCAACCCTGTTGAGGTGACCAAGTGGTGGACATGTTTTATTCAGGTCATCTACAGAGGTCTCAATCTTGTCGGGCTCAGCAGACTCAGTCAGCTCACTCTCAGTTATCATCTGTAGCAGATCAAAAAAAAAGAGGACAATGAATAGAGGAAAAACTGGAAATGTAACAGAAAATATGTAGGGTTTTTACGAGAGAAACAATCCTCCTGTTGCTAAAACTTAATTTTAAACCCAACTAATTTGTGGCCCCACAAGTTTCCTGAGGCATTTCCTTATCAAGACCATGCAACAAAGGTATCCTCATATATATATCTTGAAGACTGGGTGCTTCTTGTGTAACATTATGTGGAAGTTATTACTGTTTTTGCCTTTATAGTTCTTAAATTAGCTATGATTTATAAGTTAAACAGACATACAGATCACATGCAGGTTGTGCAACTATTCTTAAAAAACAAAGTGCTTGATACACACACACAATACTGACTTACATTTGGAAAAGCATTTAATGAGACGGCCGTCCCTATAAAACATATTACAGACAGGCCGCTGCACACACACACTACCAACATATGGTAGATTTAGACAATGTCTAATGTCCTCATATAACGCTGTCCCTATATACCATGAGAGGAGACTACACACACACACACACACACATAACAGATTTAGAGAAAGTCAATTCTGAATGTCTAATGTCCTTCTATACCATTGTCCCTATACACCATATCAGTCAACTGCACATACACACACACACACCAATGAAACATAATTTAATGTTTTATTCACAAGTAATGTAATTAAACTTAGTTTACCGTTTCAACCCTGTTGAGGGGACCAAGTGGTGGACATGTTTGATTCAGGTCATCAACAGAGGTCTCAATCTTGTCGGGCTCAGCAGACTCAGTCAGCTCACTCTCAGTTATCATCAGTAGCAGATCAAAAAAAGAGAAGGACAATAAATTGATGAAAAACTGGAAATGTAACAGAATATGTAGGGTTTTTACAAGAGAAACAATCCTCCTGTTGCTAAAACTTAATTTTAAACCCAACTAATTTGTGGCCCCACAAGTTTCCTGAGGCATGTCCTTATCAAGACCATGCAACAAAGGTATCCTCATATATATATCTTGAAGACTGGGTGCTTCTTGTGTAACATTATGTGGAAGTTATTACTGTTTTTGCCTTTATAGTTCTTATATTAGCTATGATTTATAAGTTAAACAGACATACAGATCACATGCAGGTTGTGCAACTATTCTTAAAAAACAAAGTGCTTGATACACACACACAATACTGACTTACATTTGGAAAAGCATTTAATGAGACGGCCGTCCCTATAAAACATATTACAGACAGGCCGCTGCACACACACACACACACACTACCAACATATGGTAGATTTAGACAATGTCTAATGTCCTCATATAACGCTGTCCCTATATACCATGAGAGGAGACTACACACACACACACACATAACAGATTTAGAGAAAGTCAATTCTGAATGTCTAATGTCCTTCTATACCATTGTCCCTATACACCATATCAGTCAACTGCACATACACACACACACACCAATGAAACATAATTTAATGTTTTTTTCACAAGTAATGTAATTAAACTTAGTTTACCGTTTCAACCCTGTTGAGGGGACCAAGTGGTGGACATGTTTGATTCAGGTCATCAACAGAGGTCTCAATCTTGTCGGGCTCAGCAGACTCAGTCAGCTCACTCTCAGTTATCATCTGTAGCAGATCAAAAAAAGAGAAGGACAATAAATTGAGGAAAAACTGGAAATGTAACAGAGAATATGTAGGGTTTTTACAAGAGAAACAATCCTCCCGTTGCTAAAATGTAATTTTAAACCTAACTAATTTGTGGCCCCACATGTTTCCTGAGGCATGTCCTTATCAAGACCATGCAAAAAAGATATCCTCATATATATATCTTGAAGACTGGGTGCTTCTTGTGTAACATTATGTGGAAGTTATTACTGTTTTTGCCTTTATAGTTCTTATATTAGCTATGATTTATAAGTTAAACAGACATACAGATCACATGCAGGTTGTGCAAGTATTCTTAAAAAACAAAGTGCTTGATACACACACACAATACTGACTTACATTTGGAAAAGCATTTAATGAGACGGCCGTCCCTATAAAACATATTACAGACAGGCCGCTGCACACACACACTACCAACATATGGTAGATTTAGACAATGTCTAATGTCCTCATATAACGCTGTCCCTATATACCATGAGAGGAGACTACACACACACACACATAACAGATTTAGAGAAAGTCAATTCTGAATGTCTAATGTCCTTCTATACCATTGTCCCTATACACCATATCAGTCAACTGCACATACACACACACACACCAATGAAACATAATTTAATGTTTTTTTCACAAGTAATGTAATTAAACTTAGTTTACCGTTTCAACCCTGTTGAGGGGACCAAATGGTGGACATGTTTGATTCAGGTCATCAACAGAGGTCTCAATCTTGTCGGGCTCAGCAGACTCAGTCAGCTCACTCTCAGTTATCATCTGTAGCAGATAAAAAAAAGAGAAGGACAATAAATTGAGGAAAAACTGGAAATGTAACAGAGAATATGTAGGGTTTTTACAAGAGAAACAATCCTCCCGTTGCTAAAATGTAATTTTAAACCTAACTAATTTGTGGCCCCACATGTTTCCTGAGGCATGTCCTTATCAAGACCATGCAAAAAAGATATCCTCATATATATATCTTGAAGACTGGGTGCTTCTTGTGTAACATTATGTGCAAGTTATTACTGTTTTTGCCTTTATAGTTCTTATATTAGCTATAATTTGTAAGTTAAACAGACATACAGATCACATGCAGGTTGTGCAAGTATTCTTAAAAAACAAAGTGCTTGATACACACACACAATACTGACTTACATTTGGAAAAGCATTTAATGAGACGGCCGTCCCTATAAAACATATTACAGACAGGCCGCTGCACACACACACTACCAACATATGGTAGATTTAGACAACGTCTAATGTCCTCATATAACGCTGTCCCTATATACCATGAGAGGAGACTACACACACACACACATAACAGATTTAGAGAAAGTCAATTCTGAATGTCTAATGTCCTTCTATACCATTGTCCCTATACACCATATCAGTCAACTGCACATACACACACACCAATGAAACATAATTTAATGTTTTTTTCACAAGTAATGTAATTAAACTTAGTTTACCAATTCAACCCTGTTGAGGTGACCAAGTGGTGGACATGTTTGATTCAGGTCATCAACAGAGGTCTCAATCTTGTCGGGCTCAGCAGACTCAGTCAGCTCACTCTCAGTTATCATCTGTAGCAGATAAAAAAAAGAGAAGGACAATAAATTGATGAAAAACTGGAAATGTAACAGAATATGTAGGGTTTTTACAAGAGAAACAATCCTCCTGTTGCTAAAACTTAATTTTAAACCCAACTAATTTGTGGCCCCACAAGTTTCCTGAGGCATTTCCTTATCAAGACCATGCAACAAAGGTATCCTCATATATATATCTTGAAGACTGGGTGCTTCTTGTGTAACATTATGTGGAAGTTATTACTGTTTTTGCCTTTATAGTTCTTATATTAGCTATGATTTATAAGTTAAACAGACATACAGATCACATGCAGGTTGTGCAACTATTCTTAAAAAACAAAGTGCTTGATACACACACACAATACTGACTTACATTTGGAAAAGCATTTAATGAGACGGCCGTCCCTATAAAACATATTACAGACAGGCCGCTGCACACACACACTACCAACATATGGTAGATTTAGACAACGTCTAATGTCCTCATATAACACTGTCCCTATATACCATGAGAGGAGACTACACACACACACACACATAACAGATTTAGAGAAAGTCAATTCTGAATGTCTAATGTCCTTCTATACCATTGTCCCTATACACCATATCAGTCAACTGCACATACACACACACACACCAATGAAACATAATTTAATGTTTTTTTCACAAGTAATGTAATTAAACTTAGTTTACCGTTTCAACCCTGTTGAGGGGACCAAGTGGTGGACATGTTTGATTCAGGTCATCAACAGAGGTCTCAATCTTGTCGGGCTCAGCAGACTCAGTCAGCTCACTCTCAGTTATCATCTGTAGCAGATCAAAAAAAGAGAAGGACAATAAATTGATGAAAAACTGGAAATGTAACAGAGAATATGTAGGGTTTTTACAAGAGAAACAATCCTCCCGTTGCTAAAATGTAATTTTAAACCTAACTAATTTGTGGCCCCACATGTTTCCTGAGGCATGTCCTTATCAAGACCATGCAAAAAAGATATCCTCATATATATCTTGAAGACTGGGTGCTTCTTGTGTAACATTATGTGCAAGTTATTACTGTTTTTGCCTTTATAGTTCTTATATTAGCTATGATTTGTAAGTTAAACAGACATACAGATCACATGCAGGTTGTGCAAGTATTCTTAAAAAACAAAGTGCTTGATACACACACACAATACTGACTTACATTTGGAAAAGCATTTAATGAGACGGCCGTCCCTATAAAACATATTACAGACAGGCCGCTGCACACACACACTACCAACATATGGTAGATTTAGACAATGTCTAATGTCCTCATATAACGCTGTCCCTATATACCATGAGAGGAGACTACACACACACACACACACACATAACAGATTTAGAGAAAGTCAATTCTGAATGTCTAATGTCCTTCTATACCATTGTCCCTATACACCATATCAGTCAACTGCACATACACACACACACACCAATGAAACATAATTTAATGTTTTATTCACAAGTAATGTAATTAAACTTAGTTTACCGTTTCAACCCTGTTGAGGGGACCAAGTGGTGGACATGTTTGATTCAGGTCATCAACAGAGGTCTCAATCTTGTCGGGCTCAGCAGACTCAGTCAGCTCACTCTCAGTTATCATCAGTAGCAGATCAAAAAAAGAGAAGGACAATAAATTGATGAAAAACTGGAAATGTAACAGAATATGTAGGGTTTTTACAAGAGAAACAATCCTCCTGTTGCTAAAACTTAATTTTAAACCCAACTAATTTGTGGCCCCACAAGTTTCCTGAGGCATGTCCTTATCAAGACCATGCAACAAAGGTATCCTCATATATATATCTTGAAGACTGGGTGCTTCTTGTGTAACATTATGTGGAAGTTATTACTGTTTTTGCCTTTATAGTTCTTATATTAGCTATGATTTATAAGTTAAACAGACATACAGATCACATGCAGGTTGTGCAACTATTCTTAAAAAACAAAGTGCTTGATACACACACACAATACTGACTTACATTTGGAAAAGCATTTAATGAGACGGCCGTCCCTATAAAACATATTACAGACAGGCCGCTGCACACACACACACACACACTACCAACATATGGTAGATTTAGACAATGTCTAATGTCCTCATATAACGCTGTCCCTATATACCATGAGAGGAGACTACACACACACACACACATAACAGATTTAGAGAAAGTCAATTCTGAATGTCTAATGTCCTTCTATACCATTGTCCCTATACACCATATCAGTCAACTGCACATACACACACACACACCAATGAAACATAATTTAATGTTTTTTTCACAAGTAATGTAATTAAACTTAGTTTACCGTTTCAACCCTGTTGAGGGGACCAAGTGGTGGACATGTTTGATTCAGGTCATCAACAGAGGTCTCAATCTTGTCGGGCTCAGCAGACTCAGTCAGCTCACTCTCAGTTATCATCTGTAGCAGATCAAAAAAAGAGAAGGACAATAAATTGAGGAAAAACTGGAAATGTAACAGAGAATATGTAGGGTTTTTACAAGAGAAACAATCCTCCCGTTGCTAAAATGTAATTTTAAACCTAACTAATTTGTGGCCCCACATGTTTCCTGAGGCATGTCCTTATCAAGACCATGCAAAAAAGATATCCTCATATATATATCTTGAAGACTGGGTGCTTCTTGTGTAACATTATGTGGAAGTTATTACTGTTTTTGCCTTTATAGTTCTTATATTAGCTATGATTTATAAGTTAAACAGACATACAGATCACATGCAGGTTGTGCAAGTATTCTTAAAAAACAAAGTGCTTGATACACACACACAATACTGACTTACATTTGGAAAAGCATTTAATGAGACGGCCGTCCCTATAAAACATATTACAGACAGGCCGCTGCACACACACACTACCAACATATGGTAGATTTAGACAATGTCTAATGTCCTCATATAACGCTGTCCCTATATACCATGAGAGGAGACTACACACACACACACATAACAGATTTAGAGAAAGTCAATTCTGAATGTCTAATGTCCTTCTATACCATTGTCCCTATACACCATATCAGTCAACTGCACATACACACACACACACCAATGAAACATAATTTAATGTTTTTTTCACAAGTAATGTAATTAAACTTAGTTTACCGTTTCAACCCTGTTGAGGGGACCAAATGGTGGACATGTTTGATTCAGGTCATCAACAGAGGTCTCAATCTTGTCGGGCTCAGCAGACTCAGTCAGCTCACTCTCAGTTATCATCTGTAGCAGATAAAAAAAAGAGAAGGACAATAAATTGAGGAAAAACTGGAAATGTAACAGAGAATATGTAGGGTTTTTACAAGAGAAACAATCCTCCCGTTGCTAAAATGTAATTTTAAACCTAACTAATTTGTGGCCCCACATGTTTCCTGAGGCATGTCCTTATCAAGACCATGCAAAAAAGATATCCTCATATATATATCTTGAAGACTGGGTGCTTCTTGTGTAACATTATGTGCAAGTTATTACTGTTTTTGCCTTTATAGTTCTTATATTAGCTATAATTTGTAAGTTAAACAGACATACAGATCACATGCAGGTTGTGCAAGTATTCTTAAAAAACAAAGTGCTTGATACACACACACAATACTGACTTACATTTGGAAAAGCATTTAATGAGACGGCCGTCCCTATAAAACATATTACAGACAGGCCGCTGCACACACACACTACCAACATATGGTAGATTTAGACAACGTCTAATGTCCTCATATAACGCTGTCCCTATATACCATGAGAGGAGACTACACACACACACACATAACAGATTTAGAGAAAGTCAATTCTGAATGTCTAATGTCCTTCTATACCATTGTCCCTATACACCATATCAGTCAACTGCACATACACACACACCAATGAAACATAATTTAATGTTTTTTTCACAAGTAATGTAATTAAACTTAGTTTACCAATTCAACCCTGTTGAGGTGACCAAGTGGTGGACATGTTTGATTCAGGTCATCAACAGAGGTCTCAATCTTGTCGGGCTCAGCAGACTCAGTCAGCTCACTCTCAGTTATCATCTGTAGCAGATAAAAAAAAGAGAAGGACAATAAATTGATGAAAAACTGGAAATGTAACAGAATATGTAGGGTTTTTACAAGAGAAACAATCCTCCTGTTGCTAAAACTTAATTTTAAACCCAACTAATTTGTGGCCCCACAAGTTTCCTGAGGCATTTCCTTATCAAGACCATGCAACAAAGGTATCCTCATATATATATCTTGAAGACTGGGTGCTTCTTGTGTAACATTATGTGGAAGTTATTACTGTTTTTGCCTTTATAGTTCTTATATTAGCTATGATTTATAAGTTAAACAGACATACAGATCACATGCAGGTTGTGCAACTATTCTTAAAAAACAAAGTGCTTGATACACACACACAATACTGACTTACATTTGGAAAAGCATTTAATGAGACGGCCGTCCCTATAAAACATATTACAGACAGGCCGCTGCACACACACACTACCAACATATGGTAGATTTAGACAACGTCTAATGTCCTCATATAACACTGTCCCTATATACCATGAGAGGAGACTACACACACACACACACATAACAGATTTAGAGAAAGTCAATTCTGAATGTCTAATGTCCTTCTATACCATTGTCCCTATACACCATATCAGTCAACTGCACATACACACACACACACCAATGAAACATAATTTAATGTTTTTTTCACAAGTAATGTAATTAAACTTAGTTTACCGTTTCAACCCTGTTGAGGGGACCAAGTGGTGGACATGTTTGATTCAGGTCATCAACAGAGGTCTCAATCTTGTCGGGCTCAGCAGACTCAGTCAGCTCACTCTCAGTTATCATCTGTAGCAGATCAAAAAAAGAGAAGGACAATAAATTGATGAAAAACTGGAAATGTAACAGAGAATATGTAGGGTTTTTACAAGAGAAACAATCCTCCCGTTGCTAAAATGTAATTTTAAACCTAACTAATTTGTGGCCCCACATGTTTCCTGAGGCATGTCCTTATCAAGACCATGCAAAAAAGATATCCTCATATATATCTTGAAGACTGGGTGCTTCTTGTGTAACATTATGTGCAAGTTATTACTGTTTTTGCCTTTATAGTTCTTATATTAGCTATGATTTGTAAGTTAAACAGACATACAGATCACATGCAGGTTGTGCAAGTATTCTTAAAAAACAAAGTGCTTGATACACACACACAATACTGACTTACATTTGGAAAAGCATTTAATGAGACGGCCGTCCCTATAAAACATATTACAGACAGGCCGCTGCACACACACACTACCAACATATGGTAGATTTAGACAACGTCTAATGTCCTCATATAACGCTGTCCCTATATACCATGAGAGGAGACTACACACACACACACACACATAACAGATTTAGAGAAAGTCAATTCTGAATGTCTAATGTCCTTCTATACCATTGTCCCTATACACCATATCAGTCAACTGCACATACACACACACACCAATGAAACATAATTGAATGTTTTTTTCACAAGTAATGTAATTAAACTTAGTTTACCGTTTCAACCCTGTTGAGGGGACCAAGTGGTGGACATGTTTGATTCAGGTCATCAACAGAGGTCTCAATCTTGTCGGGCTCAGCAGACTCAGTCAGCTCACTCTCAGTTATCATCTGTAGCAGATCAAAAAAAGGAGAAGTACAATAAATAGAGGATCTGGGAATCTACTATCAAGTGTTGTAGTAATAGATGACTATCTCAGAGAATGATGGTGAGAGAAACTACATAATTATTAGGCTATATTGAATTTTTCCCGTCAGTTTCACAGCGCCATGCCCCGCATATAATTGCCACCAACACACACTGTCTGTAGATATAACCTATATCTCTTAATAAAAAAAGATAAAACTAAATTAATCTGTTTTTTGATTATGAATCATCAGATAGCCTCAGTGAGGAAAAATAAATCATGTATAGAAAAATGTTGATGCATAAAAAGAGAATAGTTTTATAATAGCATTGTAGCCTTCTGAATTAAAAGGAGCTTTACATCTGTAATATGCATCTTAAAACCTTTTAACTAATATAACTTACCTTTTTGTATCCTCTGAGTAGACTAGTTGATGCACCTGGAGATCTCTTTTCTTGCAGCTGACTTGTTGACACCTTACGAGTACTCTTAGAAGGCTCGGATGTGGGTGTATCCTCACAATAGTTTCCTTCAGATTTCTAAAGATATTAACAATACACATCAAACTAGCGGAATCAAGTAAAAACTAAATAATCAATACAGCAGAAACTTTGATATTTGTATGTAGCAGCATTTCTTTTTTACTTCATCAACCAACAATGTCAATAACCGTTTTAATATTGTAAAATCAAAGCTACTTAGACATTATTCAGCATTATTCATGTTTGTGACATATTATATGGTAAGTGCATTTCCTTGAGAACTTTCATTTTCACAAAGTAACATTTTTACTACCTTGAGTCTCCACGGCCAGTCCGAGTCACCATAATTATAGGTGATCTCCTCTTCTTGACTGATGTCTCGTGCTGCAAACAAACATAGATGGGGCTTCCCTTGGCTGGTTAGGTACTTCATCTTGGCATTGGGGTTTACATTATCGTCGTTTACAAGCCTGCCAAGCGACCCATCCTCTTTTGCTGCATCAACACTTCAAAAACACAAGTAAATATTAGTTTCATAACAGTAAATATATAAAATAAAAGGCAATGCCTTTGATTAGACTAAGCATTGACATAATACGTACCACCATAGTTTTCCATTAAAATGAAACTCGAACATGAACACCTTAAGGCAGTCGTGGTAAAGTCTCTGTCTTCTCTCACATTCTTTATGGCTTATTAGTTCACCTCTATATTCTAAGAGAAATTCTCCTTTTTTAAACGGAGCAGAGGTGAAGATGCCACGACCTATTTTATACACACAGAAAAAACATCTGTTAAGTTTATTCATACTTTAATTATGATTACAAAATCCAAACATTAAACTTACCTTTGTAGGCATTGATGTATTTGACGTCAAGTCCCACTTTGTCCCCTCCAGTATCAATGTAAAATTTGGCATCATCCTTCGGGTTTAAGCGTCTTTGCCGTTGCATATTTCTTTGCTGAAATTAGCAAAGATGGTTGTCAGGATTATAATCGTCATTTATAGAACATGCATGATCAGAAAACATTCTATAGCCATTTAAACCAGTAACACACTGGGTAGAATATGAAGACTAGAATATGAAGACACTGCTACACAAGTTTAACATTCTAAGAATATCTTTAGTCTATCTAAAATTAACTGTATAAATTAAGTAAGTCCCTTGCTCCGTTTGTTTCTTCCAAAACTGTCTACATACCTCTCATTATCCTCTCTGCAGGCACAAAGTAAACACACTGTAGATCTTAGCTTTAAGGTTAGCTCTAGCAGCTAAGGGAGCAAGCTGCAGGTGATACAGTCAAGACTAAATGGCACGCTAACCCTAACCTTTTACTTTGTGTAACGCCACGGTGTGTTCGCTAGCTAGCGTTAGCAAACGAGTGGTAGCTAACGTTAGCATGTTCGCTACTGTTAGCTCGTTCGCTAAAAATCACAAAGCTTGCCATCCTTGCTCAACGGACACGGTCTCATCTCCTCCGGTCTTAACCGAATCACTTGTAGCTAGCTCCGTTTTATTCTTACAAATACCTATAAATCCTTACCTGGTGGTGTTTAATCTTCCATGAGTCCATGTCTATGTTCCATGCCTGTCGCCATGTTTAAAGAGCCGACGCACCTTGTACTTGATGTGGCATCGTCACTCCGTCTCTCCCCCGTCCCTCCCCCGCGGGAAAAAACAGCCAATCACAAGGCAGCCCGTAGCTCCCTCCGACGTCACTCCGACCTCCCGCCCCCGCAGCAGAAACCAGCCAATCACAAGGCAGCCCGTAGGTCCCTCCGACGTCACTCAGACCTCCCGCCCCCGCAACAGAAACCAGCCAATCACAAGGCAGCCCGCGAAATTTCTACCGTGTGTATCAAAATGTGTATGAAACTGCACCAGCATGGTCAAGACGCTAGAAGGCGCTGTTCTATACACGGGGATACACAGAAATCAGGTGAGGTGGTAAAAAAGGACTTTCCACGAAAAAGAGAGGGAATGTTATTTAAACACTTATAAGGCGTTTACACTCTTTGTTTTATGAGGACCTCAGCATGGTCCGTGTAAACCATATACGTCCTCAGAATGCTGGTGTGTACTCAGGTCAAAAGTCCAAATAAAACATATCCACCAACACACACACACACACACACACACACACACACACACACTCAAACACATGCAACCCTGCTCAAGGTGACAGCATTGATAGCTGTATATACATATTCATGACTCTTGCATTACAATAAATAAATAAGCAGCTTATTCTTTTTCTTCGCTGAATATTAAATGAAGGGCATTTGAACCTTCGGCACACCGCCAATACCAGCCATTGTAGTTCCACAAATTACAGCAACAGCAACTGAACAAAGAGGCAGGGATACAAATATCATAACATTGCCTCATTTCAAAGATTCATCTCGGCAAAGAAAATCAATCTTTTATTCCCGTTCCTGCTTTCCTTTAGCGCTCTGTCGCTGCAGCCATAGCGGGGACACATTTCGCCTCATGTATATTTCAGACGCAGCACATTGTGAGCAGCGCAGATAGACGCGGCGTGGTGAAAAGTAACAGCTTTCCCCATAGTTTCCATTTCATTCCTAGTCATTATTTATGGGGGCCCTTTCCAAAACAGCCATACAAACTATGTAATGCATGAAGCTATTTGCTTCAATGATGATGGAGAGGCCGCTGTAAACAAACTGTAAACAATAATGTTCGCCTCTGCACACCAACAGCAGGAGAGAGGAAATAAGGTTATTGAATGAATTACAAACTTCCTCATCTTGTACCACATCCTTGGTTTTGATCAGTAAATGGACATGTTCTTGTATAGATCTTTCCTCTCCCGACAACTGGAAGCGCTTTAACACAACATGTCATCATTCACCCATTCACACCCACTCACACAGGGGGCTACCATGCAAGGGGCCACTTTTCCACCAGGACTAACATTTACTCACATTCATACACCACATGCACGGCTTGCCATTTGGGGTTAAGTATCTTGCCCAAGGACACATCGACAGAGCAGAGCCGGGGATCGAACTGCCAATCCTCCGATTAAAGGACGACCCTGCTGAGCCACAGCCCCCAGTAAGGGTGTGAGGTATCTTTGTAGTCTGAGTCAGCAATGTGCTGTGCTGGCAAAAAGGGGATTACATTAAAAAAGAGACAAAGAGAGAAGAAGTACATCGAGTCGGTGCAAATAAGAGTCAATACATTGTTACATATAAATGACAGTCTGTTTTTTAGCTGGTTTCACAACCTGCTAAAAGCTACTCAGTAACAATAATGAACCATGGAATTTAGCTTCCATTCAAAAACTATATATATATATATATGTCATAGGAACATGCACAAGGGCCCTTCATTTGAACATGCATGAGGACCCGTCATAGGAACATGCACGAGGATCACAAGATAAACAAAGACAAGGAATCCCTCTCAAATGAGAGTAATGCCACGCACAAGAAATAATGATTTCCACATCAAGCTATTTTGGGAGGCGAAAGAACATTTTGTTGAACATTCTCTTCTGTAGCTGTTAATTATTTAGCTGGCGCGTGTGCATGCTAATGATGCAGCAGTATGGGTTTACCGTGTTCATGCTCAGCAGCACTGAAGTGCACTTAACACTGAATAAACACGGCTGAACCAGCCACCAATGTTCTGACCATTACACGGTTACTACACCAAAACGCTAACTGGTGAGACAGTCTGCATATTTCCTCAAGATTATCTCCGAGAGCGTCTGAAAGGCTTTGAGCACGCTGCAGCAGACCCCGACGTGCTGCGCTGCAATCACTGGCCAACACATACTTCTCTTCTGCTCCTATTTACTCTGCAAGATGTCTTTTGTGACGACATGTGACTGTTGTGATTGCATTAGCATAGCATCGAGCTCTTTAGAAAGCAGGTCAAAATGTCTGACTTTCTCCTACATCCAAGAGAAGCCATCCTCCCATGTTGGTGTGCTATTCTGTACTACATGGGATCCAGCCTCCCCCAACAAGCACACTCCAGTGCAGCATACTATGAACTCCGCTGTTAGACGGCTGCCAAGTTCCTTTAATTATGCTGTGATGTTAAATTGGGTATGGAGGCATAGAACAGGCTGCATGCTGTAACACTGGCATCATCCCCAGGTCCAATGTAGCCATAGAAGCATACAGACTCACTGCTGCCCAGTTCTTTACAGGGCGTGTTGGCACAGTGAAGTCATGTGAACTTAGCGTTAAAAAGTGCTGTGGCAGAAAAATGTCCCAACTGCATTATTACAGGTTAGCAACAAATAAATCCATCGTAATGGTTGTACATTCCTGTGTTTGTTCCATTTCATTCTACTCAGATGTAGAAGGACAGTTGTGCTTGTGTGTGTTCATACATATGTAAAAGTGTGGCCTTTCACAGTGCAGCGTTTGCGTGTGTGCATGAAGGTAAATGGACTTGTGACGCCGGGCCAGATGGCGTGCATGTTGGATGCAAGGTGTCACCTTGGCAAGGAGACAGGGAGTGGTGTGCTAGCAGCAGCGTGGTGGCTACAGACATATACGAGCTAATGAGTTGGCTTAGCATTGCAGCAGTGGCAAGTTAACACATTCAAATGGGTTTTACACAATATTTTATAACCTGGTTGCAGCAGAAATCCAGAGAAAAAAACTTTTCAGTATTTACTCGTTTTATTTGTTTTACCCTCGGTAGAGACTAAAGATCCGGATATGTCCACCTCTATTGCTTCAATTTAGTCAATTATTTTTCATCTTTCTCTTTTTAATTCCCACACTCATGGAAGGGCAATGCGGAATTACTGGAATAACCTTGAAGAAATAAGACCAATAGGTGCCTTCAACATTTTGTGTGCGTCTTTTAATGTGGCTCAATATCACTTAGACTAAATTTGACTTTAAATTCCAAAGAGCTTCCTCTCAGACAAGAGCATTATTATGTCTGTAATCAAAAGGCTAAAAGTATGAGATATTTTGCATAAAAAAGGTGTTAAATGAATCTGTGAATATTTGCCTGAGCATGAGTGAAGCTTTGTAAGTGCTCTGCCTCATGCCCATGATGTTTATAGAGCAAGGCTGTCTCCATAGGATACATCTTTAGCTTAGAGAGAGCGCTGTAATGCTGTCAAACGTCTTTCATTAGTGTCATTGCCTTATAAATAAGCCCTTATGAAAACAGATTAGTTTTGCTGGAGGAGGCTCAGCAGCACACACTTTGCGGACTTGCACAGCTCGTCGCGTCTCACGGTCTGATTATTTTTATTTTTCATCTGAGTTCTTTACATATGTTGGACTATTTTATTTTGGAACGTAGGATTCCTCCTGTCCACCTCAGGTCTCCGTCCTCCGGTCTCTGTTTGCGGTTCACTCACGCATGAGCAGAAGAAAAGTCATTAGCTCTCTTCCAAATTGCTACCTCGTGTCTCATCTGTAATATTTATGTGCTGCACTAACAAATACAGAAGAGTGACAGAACAGCTTATTGCCACAATGAGAAGTAATGAGAAATGTAATTTGCTGTTGCACGACTACATAAATCACTTGAAGCCCTGCAGTCATATTCACTCCAAAGGTGCTCTGCAACGGACCAGCGCTGGCATTAATCACTGCCTCTGGGTCTGTCTGTCTGTCTGTCTGTCTGTCTGTCTGTCTGTCTGTCTGTCTGTCTGTCTGTCTGTCTGTCTGTCTGTCTGTCTGTCTGTCTATAATCAGAGTAAAAGGGCATCACATAATGTTAATTGCCAATCATCTCTACCTTTTAAAGAATAAAGAAACAGAAATTTCCAAAACATTTCTCTTTCGTCCACTTGTCAATTTATAGATTTTGGGTTATGTTTTCTTTCAGACGAGGAAATGAACCATCTGAAATAAATGGGATTGTTGTCTTCCTTTTTTACTTGAGTCTCTAGATTACTCCTATATTCACCATAAGTTGTCATTATATAATGCCTTCTTTGCAAATTCAAATAACATGTTTTAAAACTTGTGATACAAAAAACATTAGTGTTAATGTAAGTAATCTATGAGTAAAGATGTGTCGCATATATCATTTAATGATACATACAGTGGGTACGGAAAGTATTCAGACCCCTTTAGATTTTTCACTCTTTGTTTCATTGCAGCCATTTGCTAAAATCAAAAAAGTTCATTTTATTTCTCATTAATGTACACTCAGCACCCCATCTTGACAGAAAAAAACAGAAATGTAGAAATTTTTGCAAATTTATTAAAAAAGAAAAACTGAAATATCACATGGTCATAAGTATTCAGACCCTTTGCTGTGACACTCATATTTAACTCATATGCTGTCCATTTCTTCTGATCCTTCTTGAGATGGTTCTATTCCTTCATTGGAGTCCAGCTGTGTTTAAATAAACTGATTGGACTTGATTAGGAAAGGCACACACCTGTCTATATAAGACCTTACAGCTCACAGTGCATGTCAGAGCAAATGAGAATCATGAGGTCGAAGGAACTGCCCAAGGAGCTCAGAGACAGAATTGTGGCAAGGCACAGATCTGGCCAAGGTTACAAAAGAATTTCTGCAGCACTCAAGGTTCCTAAAAGCACAGTGGCCTCCATAATCCTTAAATGGAAGAAGTTTGGGACGACGAGAACTCTTCCTAGACCTGGCCGTCCAGCCAAACTGAGCAATCGTGGGAGAAGAGCCTTGGTGAGAGAGGTAAAGAAGAACCCAAAGATCACTGTGGCTGAGCTCCAGAGATGCAGTAGGGAGATGGGAGAAAGTTCCACAAAGTCAACTATCACTGCAACCCTCCACCAGTCGGGGCTTTATGGCAGAGTGGCCCGACGGAAGCCTCTCCTCAGTGCAAGACATATAAAAGCCCGCATAGAGTTTGCCAAAAAACACATGAAGGACTCCCAGACTATGAGAAATAAGATTCTCTGGTCTGATGAGACCAAGATTGAACTTTTTGGCGTTAATTCTAAGAGGTATGTGTGGAGAAAACCAGGCACTGCTCATCACCTGCCCAATACAATCCCAACAGTGAAACATGGTGGTGGCAGCATCATGCTGTGGGGGTGTTTTTCAGCTGCAGGGACAGGACGACTGGTTGCAATTGAAGGAAAGATGAATGCGGCCAAGTACAGAGATATCCTGGAAGAAAACCTCTTCCAGAGTGCTCTGGACCTCAGACTGGGCCGAAGGTTCACCTTCCAACAAGACAATGACCCTAAGCACACAGCTAAAATAACAAAGGAGTGGCTTCGGAACAACTCTGTGACCATTCTTGACTGGCCCAGCCAGAGCCCTGACCTAAACCCAATTGAGCATCTCTGGAGAGACCTGAAAATGGCTGTCCACCAACGTTCACCATCCAACCTGACGGAACTGGAGAGGATCTGCAAGGAAGAATGGCAGAGGATCCCCAAATCCAGGTGTGACAAACTTGTTGCATCATTCCCAAGAAGACTCATGGCTGTACTAGCTCAAAAGGGTGCTTCTACTCAATACTGAGCAAAGGGTCTGAATACTTATGACCATGTGATATTTCAGTTTTTCTTTTTTAATAAATTTGCAAAAATTTCTACATTTCTGTTTTTTTCTGTCAAGATGGGGTGCTGAGTGTACATTAATGAGAAATAAAATGAACTTTTTTGATTTTAGCAAATGGCTGCAATGAAACAAAGAGTGAAAAATCTAAAGGGGTCTGAATACTTTCCGTACCCACTGTATCCTCAGTGCACTGACCAAACTTTCCACTTCCATTCCTTATTATAAAATAAATGGCTGTTGACAGTATGTTCTGATTTATGAAGTGATACAAAGAGATATCACACATTCCCACAGTAATAACCTTTGACTCTAATAAGTCAAACGAATGATTGGACCTGGCTTCATCACATTTCTGCTTTATTTATGCAAATTAGTACATGTTTAATAAGACAGTGCCTCATTTGCCTATTTAAAATGTACATTTCTGAAAATATTTCATGCAAAGAATTGTTGTCTTTCCGTCAATAATAATGAAGTGTCATGGTGGTGTCTATTAGTTATTGTTGTAGTGTCTACCGGCTGCAGTGGACTGGAGGGCAGCTCAGGAGAATCCCACTGGAATGGGATTACTGGGACCATCCCACTCTGTTAGAGGCTAGAAACTACTCTCTCACTGCGTTACATCAGTGATGAAACAACAAGCGCTGTCTGCAGCCGGCAGCCGGATGGTGGTCGCCTTACAACAGTATAGAGACCAAGCTACTGTTGCTCTGGCAGCTAATGTGCTGACGCTCTCTGGTATAGAATTCCCAACAGTGATTGGTTCAGCTTCTTGCACTCCAATTGCATCACTGGGCAACATGAGGCCACTTTGTAAACAGAAAATAGACTCACTGAGATGACAATTGTATAATTAAAAACCTTGCCCACTGGCCCTTTATGATGGCCAGTAAAAATACACAATACAGCAACAATCCATCAGTTGGTATTCCAGCCAGCTATTCAAGCTAGTTTATTCACACCAGTATCTATAGTGTTGCTCCAGTAATCTACAGAAACAATGTTATGTTGTCCTCTACAGCTCATTTGTATTATTCATAATGAAAGGTTCCTCATAAGACATGAATGCAAAGCTGCTAATTATAATTATCATTATAATTATTAACTCAACGTAGACCCTCCAGACACTGAGCAGAGCAGGGAGGGTCCACCAGCAGGCACTTCTCTTCCAGCATTCAGCTTTACCGACGAAGAATGAGACGCCGCATTCATACATATTCTGACGACCCGGTGTCATGTGACGCTGTGCATGGCCGCATGGCCATTGTCCACGCTGCATTACAAACACAGATTTTTAGCCTAAAAAATGATGTATTATCTGACCCTAACTCACATAATCCCCACTTGTTATAACCTGAAACATTGTACTACGTCAATCACGCCCAAAGAAGAGCTGCTGCCCAAATGGTAACATATAACGAGTAGTGATGCGATCATGTTCAATTAAAACACAACATTGTGAGTTACCATCAGTTGGTCTTTGGTAGTCCCCACAGCTGGGATGTTATCGTCAAACTCTGCTTGAGGTTGGCCACACAAAACTAAACATCAGCAAATGAGGTTGAGCTAACATGCACAAAACAACCAAATAGATAATTGATGACATCATATATCCACAAATATTTTGCCGGTGCTCACACCAGGACGGGCAAGACGATAACCAATTCGATATGTCAAAATCCTGCCCTCACTAATGCATGTCCGATTGCTCAGGCCCCAGAAGGATACTTCGGAGATGTGTAAAGGACACACACACACACACACACACACACACACGGCTGAGACCATGGTTGCAGATGTGGCAGTTGGATTGTATATTTGAACCCAGTCTGACCAGACGGGCTGCACTAGAACCCCACTAGATCCTCCAGGGACGCTGAGACTCTGAGGGTCCTCCATTGTTCACCCAGCTTCTGCACATTTTAATACACTCTGCTTCCTCTCTTCCTCTCTCGACCTGTCTCTCTGTCTTTATCTAATTCTCCCGAGAAATTTATTAGGAAGTCGACATCATTAAGCACCTTGACTCATGTGCTGCCGGGCTTTAATGTTTAATTTCACACCAAACGAGGGGAGGAGGACAGGGAGGAGGTGGAGGGAGGAGAGGATGGAGGGTAGCGGATCACAGGGGTGGATATGTTTCTTAATGTTATGTGGTGGGTGCATGTGTGTGTGAGTGTGTGTGGGTGTGGAGTCATCACAGAGTAAACCATAAATCCTTCATGGCCCGTACTCTCTTGCAGCAGCACCAGTCACGTGTGCGTGTGTGTGTGTGTGTGTGTGTGTGTGTGTGTGTGTGTGTGTGGGCTTGCATTTGTGTACATATGCTCATTATTGTAAATCCAGTAATTAGCCCCACCAGTGCATGGACTCAGGGCCTCTAATTGGACCCTTAAACCTGCTGCCACTCAAATGTGTGACTGTGCCACACATGAAGATGCGGAACCATACACACCATACAGACACACACCGCAAGCATGGACGAGCAGTGTATACCCTAACAGACACACTGAAAGGCTATATCTAAGATAAATAGCCTTCAAGTACCTGTGTGCTCAAGGATGATGAAGTCGATATTCATTCATAGCCAATAACATCCACCCTCTCTCTCACACACACACACACACACACACACACACACACACATACAGTGAGGCATAACCATCTTGCTTGGAATGCTGTATCGAACATTAGATTTAGATTCCAGGGCCACCTGTGTGTGTGTGTGTGTGTGTGTCAGCACATTGGCAGCTTCAGACACCCAGCAGCTGTCAATAAGTCATCACTTCTTTCATTAAGGGTATCGAGAGCTTGTCGAATACGCTGTGTTTGTGTGTGTGTGTTTGTGTGTGTGTGTGTGTGTGTGTGTGTGTGTGTTGAGCTTGTTCAGTGACTGTGCTGTTTTTAGTTAGTTCAAGGCCCATTTAAGCTGTATGCTACTTTGTGTTTGTGTTTGTGTGTGTGTGTGTGTCTGTATGTGTGTGTGTGTGTGTGTGTTTGTTTGTGTGTGTGTGTGGGCTGAGATATGGTATTAAGAGACCTTCGGTAAACACGCCCCCTCCTCTGAGAGAGGAAGAGGCGAGCTGGAGATGGAACACAAGCTAACAGCCGTGAACACGAGATGAACGGTGAGTTTGTGGTAAATGAATGAATGAGCTCTTACGTGGTGGATTTACTGAATAAAGACTCCTTTAACTGTCTAACAGGTATGCATTGTGTGTATTGTGGTTAAGAGGAGAGGGGCAAACAGGTATAGACGGCAGAAAAGAGGTGGCTGATCTCAATTATTTATGAATAAATGCCAAAATTAAATATATTTTTTCTTTTTTGCAAAGTGTGTACTTGTACTACTGAAATGATAGAATGATGAATGAAAATGCAAAAAATAGAACTATATGCATTTAGATTGGCTTTAAAACCACTCTTAAAGAGGATGATTGAAAAAGGAGTCTGCATTAATCCATAAATCAATATGAAAGATTATTACAGGACATGCTTCTCCTCCGGCTCCATGTTGTCATGGATCAGTGTTGCCGAGCTATGAGGCCAGTGACGTGAAGCTGAGGCTGTCTTCCTGAATCACCCAGCCTTCAGAACTATTGTCCTCTGCACATACATGAACCTAATGAGCAGGTGCACTCTCCGAGGCCCACCCAGCTGGAGGACTCATTCTAGAACCCAGATTAGCTCTGAACTAGATATTGGTATTGGATCTTTAAAAGCAAGTCCAGTCAAACCCTAACTTAATCCCACTGGCTATAAACGTGTGAAAACATGATTTATAGTCTGTTTTTTCTGATCTAATGTTTTCCCATGTATTTAATCCCTTAATCCTGAGTACTCACTTGGCCCGTTGCGTGCTGTAGGTGTAAAATCCAAAAGGGCTCAAACCGTCGCTCGGGTCATAGTTCACAGTCTCAACACAGGCCGAGCTTCACCCCGATGCTGAAACGCTTCTCAGAGCCTCAAGGTTTTTCAAGATAGGAGGATATGACAAAATATTTATGATTTCAGTTTTTTATTCAGAAATGTCCCATTTCCCTGTTTCAACAGGGTTGTAAATAGATGGAGCAGGGCAGCAGAGGAAGAAAGTGGTCCAGGTATCTGATGAGTCATTTCATTATTTCTTGTATTTAATTATCACTATTTACTATCTTCATCTTACTATCATCTAAGTCAATACAGCTGTTATAAGCTGTTATATATAATCTGGAGCTTTGTTCCAAAGCAGGAGAACCTGGATCTCACGTGATGTTTATCCGTGTGCTAAATCAGGCTGTTTCAAAACACACATCCATGTTTGAACAACTCTCCATGCACATATTTCTTATTATCTCCTACATGACCAACGGAACATGTCTTCTGCCATCTGATGGCGTGCTGCAGACAGGAGGAAGGAGACTCAAAGTGTGTGAGAATGAGAGAGTTGGTGAAAACAGTGACAGAGACGTGAGAAGAAATGCACAGCTGGGCCGCTGTCATGTCGGCCTGTCACATGGGATCTGGCTAGAGATACTAGTTCTCTCCTCCAAACCAAGAGAATAGGCCACATCCTGTTCAACACAGCCACTGCACGGCACTGTAAACACACATTATTGGACATGGAAACGTGGCTTGAAAGAGATTCATTCGGTGAGAGGGGACTCCAGCGGAGCATCAGTTACTCTGGTTGTGTTCAGTTGCACTCGTAACTTTATACAGGATGCAAGAAGAGACTATCACAGCAACATTTCTACTGATTTCTTCTGAAAACATTATTAGTTATTGTTTATAGTTAATGTCATCTGAGGAATGAAAACAAGATGTTTGTATTATTGAAGGAAGGTTAAAGTTAATATTGTGCAAAACAAAAACAGCCTGTGTCTGTGTCCTTCAAAAAGAAGGGCATCGTGCCCCTGACCCTGATAGATCGAAGCTAACATGGCCCCAAAACATACGTCCATCTATTTAAACTGAATAGCTGGAATAAGGTGCTTTGCACCCCAATACATTGGCATTTTTAACAAACACCTATCAAAATTGAAACAGAACATAATTATATGATGTCATTAGCAAAACGTTGATTGACACATTCTTAAATGATTGAAATGATAGAATAAATATAATTGACGATTACCTTCAACAACTCAGTCTTGGCCCCGACCCCGACTGCCAGGAACCTCGGTGTGACCCTGGACAGTCAACTCTCCCTGACTGCCAACATTACCACAACAACTCGTTCCTGTAGATTCATGCTGCACAACATCAGGAGAATACGTCCACTTCTCACCCGGAAGGCAGCACAGGTTCTCGTCCAGGCTCTGGTCATCTCGCGTCTAGACTATTGTAACTCCCTCCTGGCGGGTCTACCTGCTGGTGCCATCCGACCTTTGCAGCTCATCCACATCTTTTCCGACTATACCTTGAAAGTAGCACCGTAGTAGCACTTTAGTAGCACTGGAATGGCTCTTACTGATAGCACTTTGTAGTTGAACTTTATTGATGAAATTGTATCTTCTTGATTCTTGTTGTTCTGATTTTTGTTTGTACTCACGGTGGAATCACTTATTGTAAGTCGCTTTGGATAAAAGCGTCAGCTAAATTAAATGTAATGTAAAGCACCTGTAAGACACAGCGTGTGTGATCCCACTGCATCGTGGTCACACGGTCATGTGCATTTGTTACAGTATTAGACCATTAAAAGAGATTTTTTATTTACTTTCATGAGGAAAAATCTGTGAAAGTCATTTAAAATGGTGTTAATAACAATAAAGAAGTAATTATTGTTCCACTGGATTTCCCTGTTTGGAAACATTACAAGGTGTTATGCATATATATTGTTCTTTAACAGAATGATTTCCTGTGAAAAGTCCCGGACATTTAACATATTGGTATGTCTGCTTTGCAGTATACTGAACATTTCAAAATATATAGAAAATAACCCATATTAAAGCCACCGTTGCTAATGGCTCAGGTGTGTTCTGGTATTTAGCACCAGTAGCAGTGATGTTGCCGGCTGAAACATCATGCCATCTGTCTCAGAGGGGCTCGTCTCTCCCTGATCCAGTATTCATACCAGCAATATCAGCATATCAAAGCCCATCAGCTGGCTGAAGACTTGTCCCAGCTCTCCTAAAGGAGCGTCAGACATGAAAGAGTCCGTGTTTGAAGAGTTAAAGAAGAGCTCAACCAGCGCTTCCTTTTAACTCGTCATTTTAGGGGAGAGACTTATGAACTCCTTGAAGTGACGCAATGCTGCCAGGACCAAGCATTCAAACTCCTTCTATACACATCACATTGAAATGATATTACAGCTTCATACTATGGAGGGAACTCAATAAATGTACTGGATATGAACAGAACATGTTATGAGCAGATGCAAACTGTTTCAGATTTGCTTTTCCTTTTTGTTCTTTTTGCCTCAAACCCGCATCTCATCCCATCAGTCATGAACACACAACAGAAACAATATAAAACTATATAATATATTCATATAACTATTGGGTCAGATCGGTCTCATAATTCACAAATGCACACAGAACAATTCACAAATACATTCCAATGCACACATGTGGATTTGTATGTATTTATTTGTGGATCGCTACACATTCGTGTGTGGGTTTTTTTGAGACTCCCCTGACGTCGCCTGATCCACAAATGTGTTTTTTCAACATGGACCAATCTGTAGCCAATCAGATGTCGCCCTCATTGTCAACCAATCACATCACTGCTGTCCTGCCATTGCTGAAGCAGCTCTGGAAGCGTTTGCCGTTCAGACGCAGTTGTGCGACTACGGATAATATTATGAACCCAAACACGGGGGAGTTTGATGGTCCGACGTTTGAAGGACTTCCACAACATAAAAATATATAAAGCAAAACTAGTGGTTACTTCAATGGTGGAGGCTGAAGTGTGTTGAGCACTGAACCCCCAGTTGCTCCCTGGGGCGCCTCACGGCAGCACACTGCTCCTTAACTACATAGGATGGGTTAAATGCAGAGAATAATTTCCCCAAGGGGATTAATAAAGGATAATGTATGTCATCTTTCTTTCTGGATGGTGGAAATGGTAACTGTTTTTACAGAGATAAGTCACAGAGATAAGCCACGCCGTATTATCCGTAGCCGCACAACTGCGTCTGAATGACAGCCGCTTCCAGAGCTGCTTCAGCAACAGCAGGACGGCAGTGATGTGATTGGTTGAAAATGAGGGCAACATCTGATTGGCTACAGATAAGTTCATGTTGAAAATACGCATTTGTGGATCTGGTGACATCAGGGGAATCTCAAAAAACCCACACACAAATGTGTAGCGATTCACACACAAATCCACAAATAAATACATACAAATCCACATTTGTAAATCAAATATATTTGTGAATTGTTCTGTTGTCATTTGTGAATTGTTCTGTGTGCATTTGTGAATTATGAGACCAATCTGACCCCATATATAACTTCCGATGCTGCCACATAATCATAAACCCCTCCACTGTGTGAAACAAGTGAGTCACAAATAAAGCAATACCATAGGTCTCCCTTTATGATTGTCCTTTTTTAATATTTCACACCTAATGATGGACAATGACAAAGGCTTCTAATGTTTGAGGAACAATCTTCTTCAAGCACAACAAGCAACGATACGAGATCGGACAGCTGTGAATAATTATACTCGGGCCGCGGTGTTAGGAGTGGTCTGATTAACGCGGCGTGTGTTTGTGAGGGTTTGAGGGAGAACCTGAGGAGCGAATGATGATTGACGACGGAGCAGTCCTTGAGAAGGACAGGCTGTGTGGACAGATGAGGGAGACGAGGGATGGGAGGAGGGGCCGAGCGGAGAGGTGGACAGCGCTACAGAACCTCTCATTCTGGCAAATGACTGTTGAATGCTGACACATACAATAGCAGTCATTTGCTTACCGGGTCATTTATTTCCCTACAGTGCATTGATTGATGACGCATCATGTCTCCGGGCCTCGGCGGCTGACAGGTGGGCCAGAAGGCGGAGGACCTTCATGACTTGGCTGTTTTCTTGTCTTCACCGTGCTCTCTGACTACAGCGGTGCATTGTGGTTATTAGTGGACAATTCCAAGAGGAAAACTGCTATTTAGAGGTTTTAGCCAGGAAAGATTAGCTTTGTTTGTTGAGTTTCCGCTCTTCGACGACGTGTAGCGTCTTTAGCGGTTACATTTGATTCAATGGTGTTTTTTCTCTGGCTTGTGCTGCTTGACTAACCAGGCTAATGCTCGGTGAGAGCGTTTCACATCATATTCCTATCCGTCTGTGTGGAGTGTGCTCTCACAGTTTAATGGGATAGTTTGCCTGTTTTCAAGTGAGGTTGTTCTCCACAGGCAGTGTATTATCTGCAGTAGACGGCATGTGGGGAAACAGACAGGAGTTCTAGAGGAAGTACTGTACTGACGGGGACATATTTTATACACCTAAAAGGTCCATATCAGTTTAAGTGTATGCTATGTTTGGACTATTTCCACCACTTTACCTATTCTGATGGGGAACTGAAGCCGTTACATCCATCTGTCCTCAAAGCCACAAGACTCCAACACAAACAACGAACCACTGGAAGGTACACCAGCAACGCACGTGTTCTGCAGGTCTGGCTGCTTTGACGAGAGCTTAGAGCCAAATAAAAGCTTCAGTTCCACGTCAGGAAAGGTGATTCCCTAAATATAGCAGACACTTAAAATGATATTGATTTCTATAGGTGTCAGAATTATGTTTAGCTGCTGCCTCCGTCTACAGCAATATATCTATCAGCATATATCAGCACTATATCTACTGAGGGTAATAATACACTGACTAGTAAAACCTGCAAAACATCACAACGATCCTTTAAGGAGATAAGGGGAGGGGCAGACAGCAGTTGGGAGTTTTGATTGGCTTTGAGCTTTCAATTCTGTCAGGTCAGTTCTGGGGTTTCATTACCTGTCTGTTGACATGACGGCTGATACAGCCTGTGTTTGTGATCTCTGCCATACTTAAATGGTCTCTCTTTGTGTTTCGGCCTGGCTGTGTTTTGGCCAAAATGAAATGCCATGGCCAAGTAAAACCTGTGAAATTGACAAGTGGCCAATTTCAATACATGCAGTGAGACTTGTTCTTTTTTCCCGATAGAGACCTTACATAAGCACAGTGCTCCCTCGTAGCAGTGATTCATATGAATTGCCATGAGAGGAGTCCGGTGTGGGGCGGGATTGAAGCGCCATGCTACTGCCTCAGACTGTACTGTTCTCTAATCCATTTGTTCCACGCACTCATATGAGGACTGAGCCAGCAGCAGACCGGCCTCAGGTACAACACCGTAGCTAAAGCACAAGCACCCTCAGAGGCTGCTGCCTTCTGCCACACACACACACCCACACACACCCACACACACACACACACACACACACACACACACACACACACACACACACACACACACACACACACACACACACACACACACACACACACCCACACGCACACACACACTGTCGCTGGGAGCCAGACTTGAGAAACCAACCTAGTGTGAAAGCTCTTGGTCGGGGGCAAATTAGCGTCAGAGAGTGAATGAAATCTGGTTATGGGTTTGTGTGTGTATGTAAATGTCTGCAGTATGAATGTGTACACACACGTGTTGTGTGTCTGCACAAGTCTAGCTTTGTGTGAGCTTGCTTGAACCTGTGTGTGCGTGACAGAGAAGGAAGTGAGCTGGAGCGGCATGGCCATATTTGGTAGTTAGTCTGACACTGGCGGAGAGATGTTCAGAGACGAAGATGCTTGACTCTTGACCTTTGACCTTTACTCTCTCCCACACACGCTGCTGCTGTCAGAATGTGGTTGTTGCTTTACAGTTTTTTTCGATTGCTAAACGACAGTGGACACAACTGGAGTCACATGTGCAAAACTCTAACTACAGTCTGCACAGCAGCAGTTCATGTGGACCAAACTCTAGTTCGTTTTTCATTGCTTGAACACAGTTTTCAAAACTCTACACACTTATCCCATGACTTTAACCACAACCTGCACAACACTGTGGATTTACAGCACTTTGTTCAAATGCTAACACACTGCTGTTAAAACTGTGAACCACACATTCAAAACGGAATAGATTTCAGCCTTGTGCCTTTCAAACACTGCTGATTGCAATTTCAGCTGAAAGGCTAAGCAGGTGTCTTGTTTTAGACTTGTTACTGAACACACACACATATATATATATATATATTACAGTATATATAGGTAGAGCTCAGAAAGACTCATTTTGGAAATGGAACAAGGAAGACGGGTTCATGGAGGGAGAAGGGTGGCAGGGAGAGGGCGGATGCGTGGAGGAAGACAAAGAAGACAAAGAGCTGTTATTTCAGATGAAATAAGGGCTACACTTAAAGACCATGTCGTGAACCATGGTCTCTCATTGAGAGAGGCAGGGTTGAGGGTGCAACCCAATCTGCAAAGATCCACAGTGGCATCTGTAATGCGAATTTTCCATCATACAAACAGGTGAGAGTTACATCCTTACAGTAAATGAAAACATTACAGGAATCTATTTTGTATTGCAATTATAGAATATTTACACAGATATATTACAGTAAGTTTGACTGTAAAATATATTTTTACAACAGGACCCAAAGGCTGCCCCCAACAGGGGGAAGAGGAAAAATATTTTCAGATGCGCAGGAAAATGCTATTGTTGACATGGTTGTTGTCAACAATGCAATACAACTGCGGGAGATTCAAGATAGAGTGCTGGCTGATAATGATATATTTGAAAATGTTAATTCTGTCAGCACAACAACTATTGCTCGAGTCCTAAAGAAACACCAAGTTACAATGAAACAGTTATACACTGTACCGTTCGAGAGAAACAGTGAACGGGTAAAAGAGCAAAGATACCAATATGTCCAGGTAAGACGTCTGAGGTTACGTACAGCTATAAAAAATATTTACAGTAAAAAAAAACACTAGCATTTCTACAGTAAAACTGTGCACTTACTGTTTTTCAGAGAGTAATGGAGGTGGAAGCACTGGAAAGACCACATTCATTTGTATTTATCGATGAAAACACGTCGCAGAGGAAGGAATGTTATAGGTCAAAGGGCCACTGTGGAGGTTCCAGGCCAAAGGGGGGGAAATATCACCATGTGTGCTGCAATGGCCAATGATGGTTTGCTTCTCAACACACCACTCATTGGCCCATACAACACAGAAAGGCTTATAGCTTTCCTAGAACAGCTCTATGCTCAGCTAGTGCCAGCAGAACAGGGGGAGCCAGTAAGAAACCCCCAAGTTTTTGTCATAGTTTGCGATAACGTTGCTTTTCACCACTCTGCAGCTGTCACAGAATGGTTTGCAGCACATCACAGATTTATGGTTTTGTACCTGCCTGCATATTCACCCTTCCTCAACCCAATAGAGGAGTTTTTCTCTGCCTGGAGGTGGAAAGTGTTTGGTCACCACCCACATGACCAAATGTCTCTTTTGGAAGCCATGCGTGCCGGATGTGAGGACACGAGTCCAGAGGACTGCCAGGGATGGATAAGGCACTCCAGAAGGTTCTTCCCCAGGTGCATGGCAAGAGAAAACATTAGATGTGATGTTGAAGAAAACCTGTGGCCTGATGCTAGAGAGAGGCAGGATTAGTCCCTCAATTATTTGTTTGAATTACAGTATGTACTTTTAGTTTCTACCTTTTTTTTCTCATTACTGTAATTCCGTAAATTACTACAGACTATTGAAGCAAACTGCTAATTTTCATTTACCTTAAATAATTGTTATGTTCTAAAAAATGTAATAAATCATGTGAAAGAATGTCACTCTTTTCTTTGAAGAAAATATTACTTTGTATGAAGTCACTGAAATTGTTCAAACTGTAAAGATGAAAAGTTTGTATTTTCTGTATTGGTGTTTGATGCTAGTGTTTTTACTCTCAGTGTGTTCTGAGTGACAGTGTGTGTTATCTCAGTGAGGGTTGTGCATAGTGTTTGGCTGCACTGAGCGTGTTTTGAGCCATGTGTTAAGAGTTGAGTTGCTTGGAATGAGTTTTGCAGGTGATGTGAACTGTTTAGCTCAGGTGACTGTTGGTAGTGCAGACTGTAGTTAGAGTTTTGCACATGTGACTCCAGTTGTGCCCACTGTCGTTTAGCAATCGAAAAAAACTGTAACATGACTAGACCTCCTGTTTTGCCAATGAATCACCTAAAAGAAGTTAAAGGGTAAAGATTACAATATTCTTCTTTTTCTATTTATTTATTTTCTATATAATCTAAAGCGTGTTACCTTAAATTTAGCTGTATCATAGTGTCAGAGCCACAAGTGTATATATTGGTTAATTGGAATTCCAGGAATATTGATAATTTAATATTCTGAACTATGCTCACGGAATGATATGTAAAATATATTGAAAGACATTTATGATAATGACTGATGCTCCCTCTCTTCGTGATTGACGTCATGACGCCAGCAGCTGCAGATCTAAAAGCTGCATGAGGCATGGCAGCATATAATTTTTCTACCAAGTGGCAGAGTTTATTATTTATGTATTTAGTTAACGCTTTGCTGAAAAAAATAAAGACCAAAGGAAAAGAGTTAACCGATCTCTTGTCATCCGCATACGAAAAGGACCTCACTGTCTGCATGTAGCCCTTCAGCGGCTTAACGATGAACGGCGCTAACGTCACGCCGCTACACGTAGAGCTCCATTGTGGTCCCAGAGAGAAGCTCTGGTCCTCTGGTTCAGCTTCATTTCATTTGGAGGTAAAGCGTGAACAGTTAAAGGGAAACTGGGCCACTTTGTATGTGACTGTTGACTCAGTGCTGACGGTAAACGCAGTGGATTGAAGGATTCCATTCCTCAGAGTGTTGTGTAACCCAGAAAGCTGAGTTCTCCTGCTGCTAAAGCTGTTGTTCTTTCTGCATCCCGCGCCGTCATGTGATGTCACAGCGACGTAGTTGTAAGCAAGATAGAAGCAGAGTCCTGGTACATGTTCACTCTGCCAGTACGGCTTCTCAAGCCGAGGAACACAGTTTTCAGGGACAATATAGCACACAATGGGACGACATCTACCATCAACACTGATTGGACGTCGACATAGAAGGTGGCACATTTCCCTTCCAGTAACAATCCCTCATTGCACAGGAACTACTGCAGGTCAACGTTGAACCAGAATATCTGTGTAGACTTGGGGGAGTTTTGGTTCACAGTTCACGGCTAACGGGAGAAAACAACAACACCTTGACTGCACAAAACCACCATGTGATGTAGACCGGATGTGTGTTTGGATATATATATATATATATATATATATATTAAAATGTATATACACACACACACCCAGGTGTGGAACTTGTATCTCTGTGTGTTCATGATTAGTGTGTGTTTGCCGTGTGTGTCAATCATGTGGCATGCGAAGGTGTCGGGGCTGCTGCAGCCGTGGCTACAGCTGTGAATTTATACGCTGTAATTGGCTGATGAAAGACACATAATTGAATCTGTGGAAGGGCACAATATTACAAACCCCTGACTGAGTTCTGTGGGTTTGTCTGTGTTAGTGACTGATCATTTTAAAAATAGCTTCTTAGCTTCTTCCACAAGAAAATAAAAAAATAAACTCAGTCAGATAATTTGAAATTGTAAGTTTGTTCCCTTCTCATCTCTGCTGGCTGTGAGGAAATCATTTTGATCTCATTATAATATTAATAGTCTCATGCTAATTCTGCAATGTGCACTCAGACACAGTGAGTCATGCCGCCTATTTTCATGGCGAGTTATCTCAGTGAGGCGAGGACTATTTGTCGTTGAACCATGGGCTGAACGGCACAATCACAATATCATGGTGGCATAATGGGACAATATACATAAATTGGGGCCTTTAATTTTTTTCTTCATCATATTTATTTAATTTTTTGATTTTTTCAAATATTGTATCAATTGCTGATATTTTATCAATTGCTGATATTTTGATTATTAAAGATGTGATAGGTATGCAGCAAACAATGACGGATGCTTTGCAAATGACAAGTTACAACATGTAAACCATAATTTAATGTTTCATTTTTACCTCTTTTCTTTTTACAAAATGTACCAAAACACCGGCATAATAATAATAATAATAATAAATGTGAAGAGAATAATACCCTTGAAACTAAAAAGACAAACTGATTTGAATTGACATCAAAAGCAATTTTTTAGATAGATATGAACCAAGGCTGAGCTATCGAAGGAACCAGAAAGTGCAATTTTGGATGGATGGGAAAACGACCCTGAATGGATATTCTATTGATTCTCTCAGTCATAAATAATTCATAAACAGTTACTGCTTGGCTTGGGAGACACTCATACAACTTAAATGATGTTGTCTTTGTTCCTCTACGAGCATGCTAACAACGCTCACATGGACTCAAAGGTAGCAGGTTTACTGGTCAGCACTGTTCGGTGTACTTGCAGGTGAGATATTATGGGATATTCTAGCTGCAGCAATTGTGACTTAACGTGAATAAAAAAAGATTGATTTATATAATGTCCTGCCGTCAGTTCAAATCAAGTCCGTCCTGCAGTGTGTCCCTGTAACTTCTTCCCAGCCATCAGAAGCTGCTGCAGTTACAGTGTGTCCTAACATCGCTCTGCATTTCACTCCACAGTAAAACAAAAAGAATTATCCTGGTGTCATTATTTTCTACCAGCTGAGTTCAAACACTATTGTTGCCATGACATTGTGACTGAAGCAAATTAGAAGACGGAAACACAGTTCAGATGAAACACTCACAACCTGCTTGGTGTGAAGGCACGGCCCAAATCTCTCTCCCTCTCTCTTTCTCTCTCCCTCTCTCCCTCTCTCTTTCTCTCCCGCTCTCTCTACCTCTCTCCCTCTCTCTTTCTCCCCCCTCTCTACCTCTGTCTCTCTCTCCCTCTCCCTCTCTCGCTCTCTCCCTATATGTCCCTCTCTCTTTCTCTCCCTCTCTCTCAATCTCTCTCTCTCCCTCTCTCTCTCCTTATCTCTCTCTCCCTCTCTCGCTCTATCCCTCTATCTCCCTCTCTCTTTCTCTCCTTCTCCCCTCTCTCCCCCTCTCTCCCTCCCTCTCTCTCTCTCTCCCTCTCTTTCTCCGTCTCTCTCTCCGTCTCTCTCTTTCTCTCTCTCTCCCTCTCTCCCTCTATCTCCCTCTCTCTTTCTCTCCCTATCTCGCTCCCTCTCTCCCTCTCTCTTCCTCTCTCCCTCTCTTTCCCTCCCTCTCCCTCTATCTCACTCTCACTCTCCCTCTCCTCTCCCTCTCTCCCTCTCCTCTCTCCCTCCCTCCCTCTCTCCCTCTCTCTCTCTCTCCCTCTCTCCCTCTCTCCCTCTCTCCCTCTCTCCCTCTCTCCCTCTCTCCCTCTCTCCCTCTCCCTCTCTATCTCCCTCCCTCTCTCCCTCTCTCCATCCCTCTCCCTCTCTCCCTCTCCCTCTTTATCTCCCTCCCTCTCTCCCTCTCTCTCTCCATCCCTCTCCCTCTCTCCCTCTCTCCCTCTCTTCCTCTCTCCCTCTCTTCCTCTCTCCCTCTCTCCCTCTCTTCCTCTCTCCCTCTCTCCCTCTCTCCTTCTCTCTCTCTCCATCCCTCTCCCTCTCTCCCTCTCTCCCTCTCTTCCTCTCTCCCTCTCTTCCTCTCTCCCTCTCTCCCTCTCTCCTTCTCTCTCTCTCCATCCCTCTCCCTCTCTCCCAGTGGGTCACAGAGAACCAGTTGACTGCCTGTTGCAGTGCTCTGATGGTTAATTAAGAAGTTGTGGAGCAGCAGCAGCTCGCCTGTTGCTACGGCCTCCCCTTTCTTATTACTCTGAATACAAATATCGGTGGAACCCAGGAGTGTACGTGTGTTGTTTAATATGACTGCACACTCAGGTAATTAGCAGGATCTCACTCTGTGATCTCTCTGTCAAGAGTCAATTAGCCTGGTGGGTTTGCGGACGTGGCGACGTCGGTCCTGTGGCACGAGGCCGTGGTTGTTAACGTGTTCGTGTGATGCGAAAAGCTACGCTGCGCGTTGAGGTGTTTGACAGGTCTTAATTACCTCAGGGCTCGTCAGAGGCCCAGGGCGGAGAGAGAAGAGACGCAGACAAAATGATGCTGACAGGATATTTAATTGCTCCTTTTTTTGATTTGTAAATGTTTAAATTTAAAGTACTGGTGGTTAAAATGCCCCCCTTTTCATGATTTTTTATTGCTGGCATTCTTCAACAGGTATTAAACATATCTGCATTCAAAAATTTCCTTGCAGTGGGTTTCATTGTTGGCGGCCTTTCAAGTGTGGGATCCAAACTATGTACCCGCCCACAAGGACTCCTCCACTGGGCATGATGCACAAGACTAGCTGGTGCACTCATCAATGTGAAAATATGGACAGTGAACATATTCAATATGAACAGTTTGGTTCCCAGCAGAAGTGATTCCCATCAGTGCAGTCAGTTGTCGTGCTGATTGTGGCGCTGCTTGATTTCATACTTCTTCTACATATTTAGCGTTTATTGGTGGTTGGCAAACCAGCTTAGAGGTGCATTGTCACCACAGACTGGAGTCTCTCATTCATGGGCTCTCAGTTTTAGTACGTTCCACAACATTTGGGATACTGGTCAGGTCCAGTGTTTGGCTTCATGTCAAACATCAGGAGCTACTGGGCTTCAGCGATTGCCCAGGAGCAGCAGTGGATCAGGTGCTCCGAGTCAGGGATCAAACCACCAACCCTACAAGTAAAGCTGCAATATGCTCTACCTGCAGGCTCGTAGGGCTGCTTTGCCCCACAGTACTCCAGTGAGTTTACCGATATTGAATATCTTTAATAAAGACAAATAAAGATGTTGCTGTGTCAGATCCATCATGCAGCATGAGTTTGTATAGTTCCCCCAGCAATAGATGCATGTGTCATGGAGAACATAGGTGACACTAGGGGTTGACAAATTAATCGTGACTGGAACTGAAGGATTATTACTTCAACATATTCAATTTTATAGGAAGTCAATAATAGCCAGATATTCAAACTCATCCTCCATCCAATAAAACGGTTTGTAAAACCTGCAGTTAAACTCTGTTGTTTTAGGCATCCAATCAACTGTGCATTAACGTTTTAGGAAATTAATCCTACATTTCCTGCAGTGTAAAGTTTTCCCGACCATAAAATATACAGTGCGGGTCACTCTGCCGTCAGCGACCGCTAACCTTAAAGAGTTTCATTAGTCGGAGCTAAAAAAGCAGTTTTAGTCCAAATTATGTTTCATGGACACAAAGAAATCCTCCCTGTTTTTTCTGAGGAACACAGTCAAATCTAAAGATAACTATTACCTGATTATATTTGAACAGGATTGTATTAGTAGTCTCAAACTTGATTAATTTATTATAATTTTTTTACCAACCAACATCTTCAGGCCAAGATTATAAAAACCTCTATGTTGAGGAAAAACTTGTCACTTGAAACCCTGCAGGTGAAATCTATTCCTGGTCCCCATTTGCTCCTTCCAGAGCCTCGACCACATGCAACGGTCCTCGCAGGGTGCTTTCCTGCCTCAGCGGCTGTCAGCCCACCTTCCTTCCAGTTCTAGGTGTTGGTAATGAGCAGCTTCAAACCTCATTGCCCCTCATTACAGCCAGGGCCTGCTGGGGCTTCTGCTCCTTCCTTCTCTCCAGGATGTAACTATCAAAGAGTCAGCTCGCTCACTGCTGGACACAGGTACACTTCTGAGGGCCTCTGTGATGTGTGTGATTGGGAAAAGAAAGGAGGGATATACTATACTGTATGTCAGATACTTCCCATCGTTGCTGTTCTTCTCAGGGTTCCACTGTATTTGTTTTACAGTTTCACTTTTTGTTGTATCCCAAACACATTGATTGTTGCACTTGCTTTGAGAGTGACTTTAAAGTGACGGGAGACTGTTTAAATAGTTTTCACATCCTAGCAACCAGAAACTCCATCATTTCAAGGCCTAAAAGCAGGAGAACAGTACAAAATAATGGTATATGTTGTTTTTAAGTACTGATCCAGCTGGGAAATAGATCCTCCACTTCATCATCTAGCTAGCTTTCTTAAGGAATTAAACTCAGACTGGACAATTTGGCAGCACAGAAAACACATTTAATGGCAGCGTTCAGTGAAAAAAAAACAACTGAAAAAGGTATTAGGGATGTGTAACGGGTTAGGATGGTGGATGTGTGTATTGTTTTGCCAAAGACTGGAGATTGAGTATTTTCTTGAGATTGATTCATACCATCAGTGTATGAATGTTAGTTAGTCCTGATGGACAGGTGGTACCTTCATGGTAGCTCCTCCCATCAGTGTATGAATGTTAGTTAGTCCTGATGGACAGGTGGTACCTTCATGGTAGCTCCTCCCATCAGTGTATGAATGTTAGTTAGTCCTGATGGACAGGTGGTACCTTCATGGTAGCTCCTCCCATCAGTGTATGAATGTTAGTTAGTCCTGATGGACAGGTGGCCCCTTCATGGTAGCTCCTCCCATCAGTGTATGAATGTTAGTTAGTCCTGATGGACAGGTGGTACCTTCATGGTAGCTCCTCCCATCAGTGTATGAATGTTAGTTAGTCCTGATGGACAGGTGGTACCTTCATGGTAGCTCCTCCCATCAGTGTCTGAATGTTAGTTAGTCCTGATGGACAGGTGGTACCTTCATGGTAGCTCTGTAGCTCATCAGTGTATGAATGGTGAATGATGACATGTACTGTTAAAGCTTTGAGTGGTCAGAAGACGAGAAAAGAGATGTACAAGTACAGTACATTTACCTTACGAAAAAGTTACTTTTCAGTGTGCTTTTTCCAAACAGTAACACATGTCCATGTCAGCTCTCTACATATCTACATATAAAGTATTCTTATAAAATTAAACTTCTGTCTTCACAAAAAAGAACTTTGTTTGGTTTAGGCAGCAAAACATCTTGGTTATGTTCGTAAAATATTGAGGTTTGGGTTAAAAGAACAACCAAAGTGATGTGAGTCAGTTCTCACTCTTCACACAGCAGTGGCCTCCTGGGTAAACACTGTTGTTTGACCCATCTACCACCGTTCACACTCTCTCTTTGTGGATTTTTGTTTTCTTTATACTTCTTCATTTATCATTCAAGGATCAGTTATGAGCTGATATCTACAAATTACAAAGTATTTATTTGAGTAGGTATAGCTGAACTAGCTGTCTGAGATCAGCCTCTACTCCTGAGTGTACTGCAATGTCATTGTTTAATATCAATGATCTGTCTGGTGAGTATGATAACATAATAAAATACAGATGATGAAATTACTTTATTTAGCATCCTGGTTTACAGCGCCATACTGGTCGCTTCCCAGAGTTCTCGGGTTAATTCAACTGTGTACAGGTGCCCAAAGTGTTTAACTTGTCATGTGTCCAGTACATCATTGCTAACTGAGGTAGCATGGAGGTAGCACACTTTGGTTTGTAGACTGTTATTTGATACTCATTAATTTGGATGAATACATATTTACACATTAAACAAAAATATAATATGACGAAAATGTCACAGGAAGTGCAGTTTTCGTTTTCATTTGTCAGTATATTTTCTCACTCCCAGGACCATTCCAAGTATAATGCAATTCCCATTTCCCTCCATATCGTTAATTATACCCTATACCGGTAACCTATCTGCATGCATAGTGGTGCTGTATGTAACATATCCCGTGGCCATTTGTTTAGCCTTCTTCCTGCACTGCATCTCCCTGGAGAGCATCCCTCCACCCTGAGGCATGTCTCATCCCACCGCTGCTGGCCACTGAGGCTTAAGACTTTATTACCTACACAGGCCAGGGGAGGTATGTGCCTCCGTCTCTCTCTCTCTCTAGCTTACCTTTGAAATGAGGAGGACTTCTTGGCAAGGCAGAGTAGTGGGCCCTGGAGAGAAGCTATGGAACCCCTTACATTTAAATGTAGACCATTTTATCTTGGCTTTCTCATTAGCAGCCCTGCAGACTAATTGTCCCTGGTTAAGTCTTTATTGCTGCGGGTTCGTTCTCTTGTTCGTCTCTCTCTCTCTGGCTCTCTCAATGTTTTTCACCCTGCTCTTTTTCCAAATGGCACAATGGCAGGGGCGGCTCTTTGTATGGCGGTAATTAGCTTTTATGGTGTCGCTATGAGCACGGTCCTTTCACTGCTGTGGCCGTCACTCTGCTCAGCCTGTCGCTTTATCACCCTGCAATGCTCTGGGCAATTAGTCTGCAAGCCCACCTCCCACCCCACCCGCCGCCACGGTCCACCCGTATCCTGCCATACAGAGAGCGCGCCTTCCACTTCCCTCCCACTCTTTCACAGCAGGAATAAAAAGTCAGCTGGTTTCACAAAGACCTCCTTTTTGTTTGGCGGTGGTGCTGGATCTGACCTTCTGTATACAGACGGGACATTTATAATAGTGTTTCAGATGGCGCATGCAGCATGTTATATTGCAGATCGCCGGGCTCTGAATGGAATACTTGTCAACACACAAAAACAGGAATTAATGATGTTCACTGTACGTTGCATCGACGGACAATTGCTATTTGATTTCCCTTCCTTTGTGTGGAGTCTGCACTCTTCTAAATTATAGCTGTGGTGTGCAGAATCCTCCTCACTCAGCTTGCCTGGGAGCATAATTTGTGTACTCATGAAGACTCATCTGCCCAACACACAACACACGTTCTCACCAAATGTTAGCCCTCATTTAGATATATAAAAGAAAGTACTGGGCTGAAGAATCTCCAGCCTTAGAGCTATTTTTTCACAACTGTTGCCAGGAATGAGTGTGAGTGCTGTAAAAGCACATTAATATGCATTAATTTGTGACCTTTTTTGATGATCACTGGGGAAACCATGCAGTGACTTCTGTTATGGAAATGAATCCTTCTGGAAAACTCCTGATCAAATGAGTGTATTACCTGGTTGTCGCTTTGAAGTGAACTGCTTTTGAATTAAACAGTAGGAAATGTAAAAGTGAGGTTGCTTGCATACACACCGTTTGATTTGACAGCACTTTGGTATCCGCCCCCACCCCCCCATGAGAATTGGAACGTGTGCTTTTACTGAACTCTGTTATTCAGTCAACAAAACGGTGACAGGTGCGAAATGTGCACATTGTATGTGTAGGAACAGGTAGAACTGATCGGACTGAAGAAGCAGACTAAGGCAGAGCAGATACAGCTGGGTAGGGCTTTTCTAAAACCAGGCAGTTACAGGAAGGGAAGTCAGTCAGGTGCATGCAAGCCAGAACACATTCAGAGGCTCTGTGGCCAGCTGACATTTACTTTGTGAGCTCCTCATGTGTGCAAACATCCAATATTTAGATTTCGTGCAGACATGAAGAGTGTTTTTGTTCAAGCTCTCTGGAGGCAGCATGAGTCTGCAGATGGAGGATGATGGTGTGGTCGGATGGTTTGCTTATCGCCAGTCAACTTTGATTTTCTTAACCATGCCCTTTCCTTAATCAAGTCCTTTTGTTCTCCTGAACCCAGTCTGACTCACCGGATGTAGACTGTGGGTATAAGTCTGCAATTAGCTGCGTATCCAAGCAGCATTCTCTTACCCTTCGGTTATCTGTGTTATCTATGCTTAGCACCTCCAGAGACGATTGGGGATGGTTCAAAGAAACAGAAACAAGCCATAGTGTTTTTCCCTCTCTACCAGAATGATAATGTGTGGAGACAGGTCCGGCTAACCAGAATATTAATTATCCATTGCAATATCATTGTCGCAGTGCAACAGATGAGGTCATCTTCAGGGTCGGAGCGTCAGATCCTCCAAAGTGTCGTGGTAGCAGTTACAAAACATGTATTTCATGTTTTTTAATGAATTGAATACCATTTAGGGGGCATAATAAACTAACCTAATGCTGCTGATAGTCCCTTGTGAGTCAGATGGATGACTTACAAGGTGTAAACATTTTTGAGGTCATCTATTGGGCAGATATGAAGAAATGACAGGAAATGACAGGATATGTGGATATGTGGAAAAAATGATTCAACAGCCTCTTACCCGATAATAAACATTGTGCCTAAACACACATTGTGTTGTAAGCGTAGTCCTCCCTGTACAGTGAATGATGTGCAATTGTAATCACAGCAGTTTGTTTATGAAGAAAGATTGAAGTAGTTTGTATGTGTTGCTAAAGCAGCATGTCTGAACAATTGCATAAAACAAGGCTACTTAAACGTATATAAAGAGTACCTAGGACTGTGATTCATGGGCAGTTAAGTACAAAAATACCATAGTCTGTGAGATCTAAATCATACCAAAGTGAAATCACATATTCAAACAGTTAACAAAAGAGACGTCCAGTGTATGATACATCTCCTCGAGTGAGAACAACAACAGATCCGTAATATCTGCCCTGTGTTATCCAGTAAGAATGACAAATCCCAACCTAGGGGAACATTTGGACTCCTGGGGCCTATTGGCGGTCTCGACACCGAGCTGTGGTCTGTCCTTCTCCGCTCAGATATTGATCTGCCGCTTAGGCAATTAGTCTGAGCAGACCCCATTCCCTCCTTATCCTTCTCCTCCTCGCTCCCATCTAAATCTCTTAGAAAATAACCAAAGGATTGCCCGGAGTCAAAAGAAGCCAAATTGACAACTTTTTTTCTTCCTTCATTGTGACCACCTGCCACCTACAGGGATTAGGAAAGGTCTGGACTGTTCAGACAACTCAATCACCCCTCCCTCTCTCCCTACTGCTCTCAAGGCTGCAATCCAGGGAGGCGGCTGCCTAGTCGAGAAAAACAGATAACAATGTAGGAGACACAGGGACAGGCACTTGTTTAGTCCTCTTGTCAATATAAGTAGGTGGCTTGGAGAGGGATGCTCCTTCATTTCATCCTGATGTGGCCAAAATAGCACTTTGTTTGACTCATCAGCAAACAAACTCAGAAACTCTGTGATGAATAAGTGAAGTTTTCTTGGGACTTGGCACTTGATTTCTGCACTTACACGTCATCTCCTGATTTTACATCCAATGTGCATTCCAAAAAACACAATTACGTTCAAGCAAACACTTTCACCCCCCAACTCAACATCCGAGGTCTGGTCAGCGGCCCTCTGCTTGATACTATGACGCTCTACGTTTTGGCTCTTACATGGCAGTGTCTTTTCCAAATCAACTTCTGTATTCTCAGGAAAAATGCAGTTACTGCTCATTAGATGCATGCAGTGTATATTCAAAAGCATAAACCTAGGGGTTTTTAGATTTACTTACCCATCTAAACTAGGTTAGGGTTAGGCAACAAAAATACCTATTTGTTGGTTGAAAGCCTGATGTGTCTCATCCACTGACCAAGCATCCGTATGTGCCGAGATTGGAGTGAGCAGTCAACAGTAGCGGCCATTATTTTCCAGCTAGTACGGACAGTAGACTCGCATTCATTGCATCACCTTTTTAAGAACAAAAACAGCTCAGAGAAAACTAGAACCAGAGAGAATGTCTCAGAACAAATAATTTACTTTTTGGTTTGCTTCGGCCTTCAGCAGCACTGCTATATATTTAACCTACACCACGGGTAAAGTTCAATACCCGTCAACGCTGCGTTTCACTTTACCACACTGTAAAAAAAAACAACGTAAAATGAAGGTCAAATGACTGGCAGCTGCGGCTGCCAAACAAAAACCTTAAAATGAAGGTCAAATATCTTAATTCAAATAAAGGCCGAAAACCATAAATTAACGAACATTTTCATTAAAGGTTTTGCAGTGAAACACTGTTATTTTACAGAGTTTCCCTGTATTATTACAATCAAACACCTTCAATAAAGAGATATCACTAAAATTCTGCAGAGAAAAACTATTATTTTACAGATTCTTCCTGTATTATTACGATCAAATACCTTCAACAAAGTGATATCACTCAAAGTTCTGCAGAGAAATACTGTTATTTAACAGATTCTTCCCGTATTATTACAATGAATCACCTTCAACAAAGTGATATCACTCAATGTTATGCAGAGAAATACTGTTATTTTACAGAATTTTCCTGAATCATTAATATCAAAACCTTCAAAGAAGTAAGGCTGGGCAGAATACCAACATGAAATTGGCATACTGTATGAATGTTTCACATACTGTCACACTGGTGCCCAGACATTGTCCCTCCCCAACAGGCAATGCATTTTACTGTTCACCAGTGAATGCTGAGGGTGCAGCAGTCGGAGCTACTTATGTTACGTGCATTGAGTTTGAGTCATGGTTTTAACTTTATGACAACAATTAATAACCCACAACTCTCTAACGCTCTAACAGGGTAAAACACCACAAGACAACAGTTTATGTCACATAAACAATTATAATACAATAATACATAAGGCTAATAATTGTACGTTTATGACATTTACACCGCCGAACTGCATGCTGGGTACAGCCCGCCCACTATCACAACTATAAGAAACTTCGTAGCTACATTAAAAAATGGAAAAGAGCGATGCAGGCGGAACAAGAGAGAGCAGAGATGCACCAACACAATGTGTTGTCCAGCGAGGAGCTGTGTCTGCTGGCTGGAGGGTTTGAAAAGTCCGACCAGACACATAAAAGCTGGGAATTAAACCACCAACCCTGCGGTTACCAGAGGACCTCTACTCACTGGGCCACAATTAACCTATGTTGCTCCTCATAAAGGACTAAAAATGTATCATTCTTGGTACTACTTTGTACTCTTTAAAAAAAAAGACTGCATTATGTTTGATGTAATGGAAAAAGTTTGCTAAATTAAAATCTGGATTTACAGAGTTTGAATGTAAAAGTACATGTTAATATAAAACTAATATGATTTACCTTACAATTACAAAGAAAATCGTTAAATTGTTAGTATGGACATAAACCTTTATATAACGAGCTAGATATTTAATTACAGGTAATTATTGTTATTTTACATACATTTGTAAGTAATCTAAGAAAACAGTAAAAATACTGTATAAATAATACAGACATTTTTCTATAAAAAAATTAGAAAAAAATGTAATTTGTTATTATTAGCATAATACGTAAATTAAAAGTTGGGTTGTTGATTTACAGATAATGTCTGTAATTTTATAGAGTTTTGTATATAATTTAAAAAAACAGAAAAACTACTGTAAAAATTTAGACTTATTTCCTGTAAAATTAGGATTTTTTTTTACAGTGCAGTTTGACACTGAACTCGAATTGTCTGAGCTCCTTGTTGAGGATATCCTTACTTTGCTTGTTTCACCCAATTTTGTAATGGCGGGCACTGCGATGGGGGAGGATGATCAAAAAGAGTTGCTGCTTGTTTGTCTGTTTGCAGTAACTGTGTTCCCAGGGTTTTCTCAAAAATAAACAGCTATATGGCTTCAAACGGAAATAGTAAGACTTACTGATGTCAACAAGTAAAGTCTGCAGCTGCTGCATAGAGAATGAACGGTAAATACAGGAAGGACACAAGCCAGAGGGATTTAAGGAGAAAACTGAGTGGAACTAGCGATGCTACGGTACTCTTGAAAGCACCGTCAAATACAACATGGATGTTTTTTCCCAAGACAGCTACCTGAGAGTCAGCATGTGACAGGACAGCAGTCGTTCATCCCGTCATCACCGGTATGCTGGTGGCATGAATACAGAGACAGTTTTAGAGAAAGAAATCCACACACTGAATTATATCAGATATATTTCTATAGGTCAGCTGTGATGAACCATCACATCAGGTGACATCACATACAATTGAAAGGACGAAGAACACATTCTGTACCTAATATTGGAAGACTTGAATAGTGCAGCAGCACAGTAGACGTAAGGTACACTGGCTTAATCAGAGCCAGTCGTGTAGAGCTGTTCAGTTGGAACCGGGAGAGAAAAGGGAAATCCAAATATAGAGATTGAGCATGAAGATAGACTTTTTTGATCACACTTTCATTAAAGCTTCAATACAATCATTATACAAAAAATATAGTTTACTATCAATAGTCCAAGAAATGAGTGATAAGAAAACAAGTTCCCCAATTAACTTTGAATCATCAATGGAAAATATGTAAACAGCGTAGTGGTGAAACAATGAGAAGAAAGTGAGAATCTCAAAGTGTGCTGCTGTGCTCACTGAGCAGCATCGTATTAAGAAATCTTTCAACTCTTGAAAAGACCCTATAGAGAAAAGGCTATCTCATCTGATCTCTTATTCCTCAGCTTTAAATGATAACGGCATACTGGGTTGTCTGTGGGAGCTCAGGTTTATCCTTTACAACATCAAACCAGCCTAAATGCCAGCGTTCATCAGATATCCGCCTCTATAAGACCCGTCTGTAGCGACGGCACATCTCTCCTCCTGACATTTGGTTAACTGGGAGTAGCAACGGGGAGGGAGAGAGTATCACTTATTTAATTACTGGGTGATGCTGTGTTGAGGAGGCTATTGCAAGCTAATGACCATTGCCAAGATTCCCTCTCAGCAGCAGCAACAGCAAAGACTTGAACAAAGGTTCAAGTTACATAATACACACATATAGTTATGCACATCCACTCCAATGTAAACCCATCAGGCCATAAAAAGATGGTCAGAGAAACTGATGGAGCATGAAGAGCCACAAAGGTTGTGGTTGATTGGTGGATTTACACCCAGGACACCGCTGTTCATGTTCTGTGACACCAAGTCAACATTGTTTTTTACCTTACTTTTCTCATGTAACTTACAAACTTAACTAACGCTGTGTACTTATTTTACGTCAACAAAGTACTTATTTTAACCCAAACCACAATATTTTCTCTTCAGCAGTGTTGTATCCTAAACCTAACCAATTCAGTAACTTAGTAAACCTACGTTGGAAGTTTATTTTGAAAAGACACTACGAACAGCAAACACTGCCGTCCCTGAGACGTCCAACACTGACGCTAGAAGGCTAGAAGGGAACCGAGGCCGTCTTAGTTCAGGTTGGTTTTCATCGGAGCTTTTACAGCAGCCATATTGTACATATTATGTTATCCAAGTGATCTTGAACAAAAACCTGTATACTTCAGTTTTGGCACTTCCGTAATTATTTAACCCAAACCAAGATCGATTCCCAAACTGGAAAATGGGCGGTTTTGTTTCCTGAACCTACCAACGTATTTCACAATTTTTTCATAAACCAAACTAAGTAGATTTGTTGCCTAAACCTCACTGAGTTTGAAGATGGAAGTTTTATGTGTTGCAGACTTTTGTAGGAAAACACACAAAAAAAGAGTAGTAACTTTATGTGGGATAACGTTGCATAGTTCGTAGGACCACTGACAAAGCTGCTGAACATGACTAGTTGGGAGTGAAATGTCTCGTTGGGTTTTATAAATATATATATATATACAGTACTGTGCAAAAGTTTTAGGCAGGTGTGAAAAAATGCTGTAAACTAAGAATGCTTTCAAAAATAGAAGTGCTAACAGTTTATTTTCATCAATTAACAAAATGTATATATAAGGTTTTCTGCTATATATAATAAAAGTGTTTAATTATAAAGTTATTATCTTCTGATGTTGTACCATGATTTGTGGTTGCCATTGACTAGTTAAACTTCTCCAGTCATTTAGGATACAGAATCGTATCTCTTTGCCATCATCTCTTGCCTCGCCTCATCAAATTGACATAATTAATCTACCTATTGACAGACTTTTCATGCCCTCGATGGATCATTTTTAACTGAAACAGTGGAGAAAAAAAAGCATCAACGTTTTAGTCAGCTAATGAAGCAGCGAAGGCGATGATTGTTTTCCTACTTGGAGTAGAGTTTTCGTGAGACTAATGACTTCTAAGCGATAATTAATTGATTCTCGGCCACCTGAATAAGCAGAGTTTTAATAAGAAGCGACAAGGAGAAGAAGTTCCAATGTAACCAATGGGGCGACTGTGGCTCAGTGGTTAGCAAGTCAGTCTTTGGATCAGAGGTTCATAGGTTCAAACCCCGGCTCAGCCAGTCGTTGTGTCGTTGTGTCCTTGAGCAAGACACTTAACCCTAATTGCTCACCGTTGCTGTGTCTACGGTCTACTGTATATCATGTAAGTCGCTTTGGATAAAAGCGTCAGCTAAATGAACTGTAATGTAACCGTCTCTCCATGTGAGTAAACCCCTACAGGGCTCTGTGTCTGTGTTGTGGGAGCACAGTCTAACGTCCCTTTGAGATCCTGCCTCCTTGTCATAATCTGGAAGAAATGTACACCATTTGTGGAAAAGTAGAGCTTTGTCAATTTGATATGTGCTTTTTCAGGCCGAAGAGTCTCAAGAAAGATGTTGACGCACTGGAAAAAAAAAAAAACTCTTGTCTGAAAGGAGACGTGTGAATGACACGCGTAAGTCCTTCGAATCAGTGTCTTTCAATTTGTGAATGCCTACAAAGAATTGGCTTCTTAAAATTGAGCAAAGTGTCACACTTGAGTAAGAATTTAGAAATGTCTTAGAATGAGCTGAGGCGGTGGCTGAGGACTGCCGTGGTTACATTATCCCGAGGATGCAGGAGTGTAGATGCTGATAGGTTCATGTAAACCTCATAAGCACTGATCCCAAGTGCAATGGAGTCATATTTGTTTACTCTATTACATATTTTCCAGATGCTTGAGGTTCAATTGATTGCTATTTCTCCTGCTCAGAGGTTTTACTCTGAGATCTATTATATCCGTTCCCCTGGGCCTTAACAGGAGAGCTGGAATTTATTTCAACAGTTTCAAACAAATATATACCACACGTACGCACAGAAACCCTCCATGGACACTGTCAGTCAATGAAACGGCTCTGTATATTGTTGAGTGAACGTGTGATAAATCTCACACTGAGCTCTGTATTTTTTTATGCCAAGGTTTCCTAAACAGCTAAAGCTTGACAACATCAGCAACATGCTGCTTCGACAGCTCGGGAAAGAAGGCACCTTTTTAGTCGTCAGTTCAGAGTCTGATATGCTGTTTGTGAGTCAAGGCAATTCCCCCAAGGCCCACACAGCTCTTATCTACACTTTACTTTGAAAAAGATTTCTCTTTTTTGTTTGTTTTTCAAGGAACATGTTATATTGCTCGACACTATGTTATTTAGTTTAATATTTCTAAAGTTTGTTTCTGAAGAAGCACTTTCACCAGTTTTCATTTCAGGTTGGAGAGCAGCTAATTGTCAACTTGACTGACTCGTGTTTTTAGCAGTCACATATGATATTTAGAAAAACAAGACGCTCGGTCTGTTTTGCTGTTTTTTCTTCTTTGACACCGTATAAAAAATTGTGAAATTGCCCGGTTTTTCCAGCAGGTCATGAGGGAAAAGTTTAAATATATTTGACTTTAATATCCAAACCGTCTGACCTCCACAATGCATGTCCAGTGACATTTTTGTCATTGACAGGAGGCAGTTACTACTCTAATGTCACTGCTGGAAAATGAAGAAGAAGGTAATGTTGTGTGTCCCTGAATTCTCAGACGTGACCAGGCAGCAACTTCCAGGTCTGAAAAATGAAACCAAAGGCAGAGTGTCTTAAGCTCTTTCTAACGGCCAGCAGAACAGCTTGATGTGGCACACACAATGAAACGTCCTCATCAGCAGAACCCTTGGTTCTAGAGGTGGAAATAGGGATGCACCGATACCGGTATACCGATACCGGTATCGGGTATCGGGCCGATACTGCGTTAAAATACTCGTACTCGTATTCGTTTTCAATTGCCGATACCAAGAACCGATACCACTCAACAGTATTTCACTACAACAAACTGGTCGCGCTTTGTGGAGAAAAAGATTTGTTGTCCTACCTGACTTCAACGTCTAGGGTAGGGGTCGGCAACCCGTGATCCAGAGCCGCATACGGCTCTTTCGTCGCTCTCTTGCGGCTCTTGCAGCAAGGTGTGTAGAGTAATGTGCGTTCACACCGAACGCGACGCAAATTTTCCGCGCGACCAGATTACATGTAAAGTCTATGCATAGACGCGTGTGGTTGCGACAGACGCAAATTTACGCCGGGCGGCACATTAGACGCGAGTAACGCAGCGCGTTTGACGCGAGAGTTGAAATTTTCCATATTTAATATATCTATAATTGAGAAGCTCTGCGCGTCATCACTGCCGTCCTGCCGGTTTGAATCAAACTGTTGGCAGCGGCCTCATTCAGACGCTGTTGTGCGGCTACGGATGATATTATGATCCCGGACACGGGGGCGTTTTATGGTCCGACATTAGAGGGACTTCCACAAGAAGTTTAAAGCTTGGGATAGCCTTCTGTTAATTTTGTACTATAGGCTTGACATAATCTGCAGAGGATCAAATAAAATCTGCCTCCAAATTAATTGCACTTTCATGGAGACCAAATCTAAGAAGTATCGGTATCGGTACTCGGTATCGGCAAATACACAAATAAAAATACTCGTACTCGTATCGGTTTGTAAAAAAGTGGTATCGCTGCATCCCTAGGTGGAAATTACGAATACCTTCGCTGACTCAAATGTTTTTGTTCCGCTTAAGGATTACTAGTCACTGACTATGTACTTGCATCTTCATTCAAATTCACTTCCCCACTTCAATTGTAGACTCAGTTTGCGGCTAGTTGGACCCGTTACGTTCAGTTCCAACACAAGCAGCGTTATAAGGCCACCGTGTATGTAGCTGCTTGTATGTAGCTGCTTGTATGTAGCTGCTTGTGTGTATGTAGCTGCTTGTATGTATGTAGCTACTTGTGTGTATGTAGCTGATTGTATGTAGCTGCTTGTGTGTATGTAGCTGCTTGTATGTAGCTGCTTGTATGTAGCTGCTTGTGTGTATGTAGCTGCTTGTATGTATGTAGCTACTTGTGTGTATGTAGCTGATTGTATGTAGCTGCTTGTGTGTATGTAGCTGCTTGTATGTAGCTGATTGTGTGTATGTAGCTGATTGTATGTAGCTGCTTGTGTGTATGTAGCTGCTTGTATGTAGCTGCTTGTATGTAGCTGATTGTGTGTATGTAGCTGCTTGTGTGTATGTAGCTGCTTGTATGTAGCTGATTGTATGTAGCTGCTTGTGTGTATGTAGCTGCTTGTATGTAGCTGCTTGTATGTAGCTGATTGTGTGTATGTAGCTGATTGTATGTAGCTGCTTGTGTGTATGTAGCTGCTTGTATGTAGCTGCTTGTATGTAGCTGATTGTGTGTATGTAGCTGCTTGTGTGTATGTAGCTGCTTGTATGTAGCTGCTTGTATGTAGCTGATTGTATGTAGCTGATTGTTTGTATGTAGCTGCTTGTGTGTATGTAGCTGCTTGTATGTAGCTGCTTGTGTGTATGTAGCTGCTTGTATGTAGCTGCTTGTATGTAGCTGATTGTGTGTATGTAGCTGCTTGTATGCAGCTTCTAGTATGTAGCTGCTTGTGTGCATGTCACTGCTTGTGTGTATGTCGCTGCTTGTGTGTATGTAGCTGCTAGTATGCAGCTGCTAGTATGTAGCTGCTTGTGTGTATGTAGCTGCTAGTATGCAGCTGCTAGTATGCAGCTGCTAGTATGTAGCTGCTTGTGTGTACGCAGCTGCTTGCTTGGCTTCACGTTTTTAAACCAGTGTCAATGCCGTCTGCAGGCCACAGGCAATTACCATCAGTTGTTTATGATCAGTCTGGTTCACGTAAGAGAAGCAAAGCTGTGCTCCATCTCTACATTTGCAACATTGCCCCAGGCAGTTGGTTGCATGGACGGTTTGAGTGTTATTTCCATACATGGAACAGTATAAAAGTTACTGTTTCTTGCAATTATATATTTTACTTTTAAGTGGTAGTTCTGTTAGTTTATTCTGCTTTTAGACAGCCAGTCCCACAGATACGTTTTCATTGAAGTGAGATGTCGTTAACACTGAGTTTGAGTTGCAACACAAGCAAAGGAGTCTAGACCTCCTTTAGCAGCAGGATTCTAACCATAGAAATTGTAATTTATTTGTTCAATGCGGTTATTTCAATGCATATAGCATCATTCTCAGTTTTTACTCATGTATCAGTTAAATATTCCCGCCTCTTCTTATGCTCATCTCTAAATATGTCAGGCCTCTTGTATCTGTTCAATGTTTGTCAGTAGAGGTGCTTCACATTCTTCTACTAAAGTTGGAGATGTCTGTAAAATTCAAACGTGCCCCCGGCAAGCTTTTGGTGCACGACAGACTCCTCATCTGAGTCTATCATGTACGGCTGAATTGTGATATTTAGATGTTTCCGTGACGCCATCTTGATGTGTACTGTTCTTTCACCAGTCAACCACTGCTCACAGTGGTGGGGGCGGGCCTGTGATAAATGCACATTTGAACATTCATAGATCCAGAATTTTTCAGTGAAAGACAATAGGAAGATGTGCTTCCAGTTTTACATATTTACTTTTCATGTGGGAAAACCATGTGAAACAAAGTATAAATAAAAACAGTGTTTTTAGTTTAAAACATGTCTGGGGGGGAACTTTAAGTAAATTACATACAACGGTGGAAAAGCTTGGCCTCTATTTTTACTTGTTCACACTAAGCAGAAGACATTTCATTTACTGATGTTACCCTCAAGGATCCGTGGGTTATAAACTCATAAAACCTCCTCCAGTGTGTCAAGCTGTCTGCTACAGCTTTTTCAGACAAATCAGTTATTAAATACAAAAAGTTGACTTTCCAGCTAATGTAATCAGTAAATATGGAGATATTTCAAGAAAAGAAAAAGAAAAAACCCTGCACTCCAAGCCTCATGGGGGACAGGGCGAGGGTGGCATGAATATTAAACAAACACCATTCTGTCAAGCAAATGCTATCCGTGATGTTCTCTGTCTGTGTGTTGAGGTAAATACAGTGTGTCATGTGTGTCAGTGTTACATTGTTTATGACATCAGGGAGCGCTGCGGTGGAGAGTTGCTCATGGCTGCAAATACTGACACCATGTCTGTGTGTGTGTGTGTGTGTGTGTGTGTGTGTGTGTACATCGTGGTGGCAGCAGGGACTCAGCATTCCCATGCACGACACGTCCTAGGGCAAACGCCGTGGCGATTTACCCTCTGTTCTGTTGCCGTGGTGACTGAGTCACTAAGGATGAGTGTGTGTGTGTGTGTGTGTGGAGGGGGGCAGACAAGGGCCCTTGTACTTTGAGATGATAGCCCCCGCCATCCCTCTCTTTCTTTAAATCTAATTTTCCTCTTTTCTACCTGCTCCCCTTTTCTCTGCCTCTTCCTTCTCATCACTCCCATCATGCACTTCTTCCTCCATCATTCTCTTTTCAACCTATTCAAGTTTGTCCTTCCCCTCAACGTAGTCGGCACTCAGAGGGCCAGTTAGTCAGTTAAACATACACGTTCCCCCGATCTATCAGTATTCACACTGTCCGTCTCAGGCTTGTACTGACAGATTATTCAAATGATTGTTATCATTTATTATAAGACAATATAATTATTCGAGCTTTGTCAGCTGGCCTCCGCATATCAGACGTGTCTGACAAAGTGAGTGGCTGAATCACATAAGAGACGGGGAGAGAATGTTTAATAGCGTGGATGAAGCGTAATGCACTGCTTCGTGCTTTATGAAAGGTTTAGATTAGGGGAGAAGAGAGAGCCGGGCTCTAAATCCTGTAGCCTTGGAAGGCTTAAGGTGTGATGGAGAGGTAGGAGAAGCGTGGCGGTCTGCGTGAGGTGGAGACCGAGATAAGATGCCAAAAATAGGCCGGGATGAGCAGGGATAGGTATTCAGACAGAGATAGTGTTGGTGAAGATTAGTATTTAATAGGAATCTGAGCTTCCTTTTAATCATCTCTTTCTCTTGTATTTAGCTTGGAACTCTGTGTGTGTGTGTGTGTGTGTGTGTGTGTGTGTGTGTGTGTGTGTGTGTGTGTGTGTGGTCTGATGGGATAGCATTGTTAATTCTGGGTGCTTACCAGTTCGTCATGTCAAGTCAATGTTATTGATATAGTGCATAACACAAACCACACATGTGTTGCCTCTAGGGCCTTTGCAGTCTGACCTTTGACCTTCTGATCGGTTCAAGAAAAACACGTTCTCATCGATATTCACCCGACGGCAGTAGTGTGACTTCATCATGAGAGTTAAACTGGACTTTATTAGTTTCTGGTGATATGTGGTGATTATAATTTACTGATTAATATGTATCTATCAGTCCTGGAACACAAGTCCAATAATAATTACCACTGTGATGGTATGTGCGCATGATATCCAAGATTCATACCAGAAACGAGAATGTAGTATTTGACTTTCTCAGACCATAACTCCAGGTCGACTGTATATTAATAAATTGGCATACCTATTAATGTACAAAACCATAATGTTTAAAGCAACTTGATGACTCTCCAGAACTAACAGACAGGATATGCCATATCATTAATGTGCCAGATGGATGGACGCTGCCAAAAGAGAATTAAACACGGCCAGTGGAACTGAAGGTTCACTGAACTAAGAAGCACATCGCCACAGCACCAGAGCCCTCCGACAGCGTGTGTTTACCAGATAAACACATGCGAGTTAAAGTACGTCAGAGACCATCAAGCCCCTCATGTTGCTGCTGTCAAACTGTTAAACTCCTCTGCAGCGTCAGTTGTCATTCCGGACGAGCCGATGCCACCCCCCCTCCTGCCCTTCAGCTCCAGTCTCCATCACATCAGGGCCCCGTCCTGCTCCGCATCCCATCGTTCAGATCTCGATCAAACAGCGCCTACGTCACAATGAGTTGTGAGCCAAAGACATTTTCCATCTTACTTTGTTGGGTACCGTGTCATGTATTTATTGTCCCCACCAGTGCTGTGATGACCACGCCCATCCCCTGACATGTTCTCTGTCACCACCATGATGTGTGTAGTTCTCACTGAAATGTGTCCACAGCATCAGACATGTTGGTGCAACATACCATCCTTATGGACGTTGGTGCCCCCCTGGGTTCTCATCACTCAGATCTTTACAATAACATCGGGTCATCTCTTTAAACATTTATCAAAGTCAATTTGAGATTGTCTTTGCAAAGCGTGTCACAGCCTCACAGAGTGGAGTCACACAGCAATGCACATGGAACATAGTACAAATGTGTCCTAAGCGTGTGTTACAAACATTATTTCCCTTTACATATGGATTCTTTAGAGGTGATCTAGTAAGAAGTGAAATGATACCTCACCCTGGGCATCCAGCACCAGGGCAGCATCTATCTGTCCCAACACCACATGACCGATGCAGACCAGGCTGTGAAACAGTTTTATACCTGCTTGACGTTGTGAATTGAGACAGAACTACTTGGTAAGCTATTGGAAATAATCCTGATTTGGGTTGAAGTACATACATATGTCACTGTTTCAACCTAAGTTAAAATAAGCCAAGACTGACTTTAGGTTTCATAAGGAACACAAAATGTGGTCTCCTGGGTGAAAGTCATGTGTTTGTTTGACCTGCACAGCGAGGGTCTCCCCTTGGACTTCTTCACTCATTGAACTCCATCACCTGACTCCCTCCTTTGCTCCTGTCACAATTATCATGGACTCTACAGGTCACCACCTGACAATAAATGTAACAGACGATCTATTCTGACGCTGTTTTGTGGAAGGACAACCTGATATGAACACACAGCAGCACTAATCCCGCTGCATCACATACCACGACAGAACGGTTGAGCTGTTGAACATAAACCACTGGTGCCATCTGCCCGCAGAGTTAATGATCAAATATGCTCATTACCTGACCACATTTGGACACAGTGAAGAGTTGACAGGACACATTGTGTATAATTAGACTCATAGAATTGTCAGTGTGACAGAGTAAGCGAATAAAGGCAACCCTGTTAAAGGTTGTCATAATAAGGCTATTAGATGAGCCAATCGGCCTTTTCTCCCTTTGTTCACTGCGCTGATTATTATGCGACCGGCGGTGGAATGGAGAGGAGGTGGGAGTGTGCAGACGTTCACTGAGTTTGACGTTGCCCTTCAGTTCCACAGGGAGGAAACCGCAAATGAAGTTGCCTGAGATTCAGCCTTCCTGTCTGAGGAGAGGTCAAGGAGTGTTAGGCAACGCGTATTCAGCGGAGCCAGCCAATAAATGCCTGCCGAGCTGTGGAGGAGGGACCCGGTTCCGCCGTGTCGGGGGGTCACATCGGCATATTACACGGCACACTCTCACAAGGAGCTGAGCTGAGGCTGCTGTGGCCCTTAATACTACTTCAAATACATACTTTATGTGTGCATTTAAAGTATGCATCGCTCTTCTTTGGTAGTGTTAAGTTCTAAAATCTTTGGGCGATTGTGTGAAGAGAAGTCCCAGATGCAGAAAGTTATATAATAAAAATGTATTTAATAAAAAGATGATGAACAGCATTTCAAATTGAATCACACTAATAACTACACAATATATACAAAATATATCCCATGGGAGAGAATATCCCATGAGACAGAGATCCAGTGCCCCCCCTCATTCTAATTGATACATTTGTGTAATACATACAGTGTCATTCATTTGATATTTGATAATCCATACAGAGTTATTTATTTGTCTTGACCCTCCAACGTAAACTCTCTAGCTCTCACTAGGAGCATTATAAAACATACTTTTCTTACAGTAGCAATAACTCTAGTTCACTAATTATTACTTCAGTTTCATCTATATCCAAACTGCTCATGTCTGACTTCCTGTTACGTTCAAACATTCATCCCTCACTGTCCCGAGCTGCAATCAACACAGGGCTTGAGATTGTTACACCTATCTTTTCAGTCTGCTCTTTATATTGCGTTGTGTCATTTTTATTTTTTTTAATTATTACTGCGTATTGTTTTGTGTGATTGAATAAAGTGTTTTTATGCTACGGTTTAAGTATTCATAAAAAGTGTATGCCACTCACTTTACTTTATTAACACTGTGTTAGCATGATCACTTTATTCAGAGTTGTTATTTTCAGTCTCTTCATCTTATCTACATTTCTCATAATTTCATCTTTTTACAACATCCTGTTTGGGTGTGTCAATTTATAAAGCATGTTTGATTGGATATGATTCATTTGAAATATTCTATGTATAAAATAGAAATATAGAAAGAATGATCAGCAATTTGCAAACTGATACAGGTGCAATAATTCCAAGATGTAATTGTATAAGCAAAATGTATGAGCCAATGACATCTCGACGTTGGCTTGTGAGACCTCATCTCCACTCACTTCTTTTGAAACTAACTGATGGAAAGTCATTCTTCACCTTGTAAAATAGTCATTTGTCAAAATAATCCAATGTCAAGGTCCACTTCGCAGCTTTCTAGAGTCTTCAACCTGCAGACACAGATACATCCAATAATAACCTGCTCTCTGTATTCTGAAGCTTTTCACACCGGGGTTTGTGCATATTTCATCTATAGCCTGGTTCATAGGACATATTATTACTAAAAACATGGACAAAGCAGATTGTTGTGATACAAAGCGATATCCAAAACACCTCCGTAAAAACCGTTGACTCTAATTTGTAAACAAAATGAAACAACTGGGACAGTTTCATGGCGATATCTGTGAGTTCATGTCTTGACCCTATTCGCCATGAGGTCATACCAAAGGGCAGTGTGCGGTGTCACTTCATAAAAACAAAATCTTTACTCAATATTGCAAATGAGGATTTTCTTCACATGTCACTGCAGAGAAACCGAGGACGAGAGGACTGGAGCTGCTGCTGCTCCACACTGCTCATGCTCAACGTGTGATCCTCAGATAGTCAGAGCGTAGGCTCTGATACGGCTTCCATGGCAACAGCAGAATTACCTGTAGGACGGTGTGTGTGTGTGTGTGTGTTTGAGAGAGAGTAATAGGTTGTACACATCTACCAGGCACTCAGAATGTCTCAGCCAACACACAATGAAAGCGTCATTCTCTTTTCATCTGCTCATAACACCTTAAATCTTACCTGATTAATTCATATGCACTGATATAAAAAAGTGACTCTACGCTGCTACATGAGCAATAGTACAGTCTAAGTGACATCACATTAAACATCTACAGTCGTGTCCAAAACAAAAAGATGTATTCATTAATTTCACATAACAAGCTGATTAGTTGATTTAAATGTTTATGTGTTATTCAGAATAGAGTAAAAACACACAGGGATGCCTGACATGAATTAATCCTTGAGTTATTGTTATTGATACATACTGAATAATAGCCATTGTGTCTGCCAAGGTCTTGAAATGTCTTTCATTCAAGACTGAGATGCATATACACTTCTTGAAGGTCTTATTATGTCTGTTTAATTAATACAGGCAGAGTTGTGAATACAATATGTGTCATATGCAAAACACAATTGAGCGAGAGGTCCCCGAACAATTAGTTTTCTGGTGTCATTTTTCTTACTGCCTATTTATAGTTTATTAGCATATGCTCACAAACCGGCGGAGCTCTTTCCTTTCTTCTGCTCTTTGATTCGTCCCGGCTGCCTTCTAAGGCTCCGACCAGCTGGTGAGCCCTTCTGGTGCCGCTGAGCCGGGGAGGAGGGGTCAACCTGGTCTGTTGTGAACCGACTTATCCTCTTTATTCTGTGACATCACATCGTCACCCAGCTCTTCGCTGCGTTACTCGATGATTAATGTATTGAGAGGTGACATTTCTCTTGGGAGTTGGTGGAGGACAAAGATGGAGCTAAAAGGAAGTGGAAAATTGGAATTATATTTGCCAAGTGGCCGGAATCCAGTTTGGTCTCTAAACATGATGTTCCCATACGGTTAGAAGACATTCTCAATTTCAGTAAAAGGGGACATGTCTCTCTCCTTTCCCTTTGCTTCTGTTTTGGGTATATCACAGATGGTCCACAGAGGGAGGGGCATGCCGTGAATGGGTGTGTCCACACAGGACTTTCACTGCTGTCAGTGTCCCATGTGACACAACAGCCACTGTTGACTTATTTTAATTTACATCCTGAACTTAATACATAACTTTAAAGATGGACCTATATAAAGTCCCGATGTTTCACTGAATGTTACCGAGTACAACCTGTTTAATATAGAACATTAACCTCATGTTTAAAACTGCAGGAGGCCGAGTTTAAGAATCACCACTCCAGATGAATGATAATGCTGCTGAATGCAATGATATAATGCAATGATGTGCCAATATGTTGTTTACAGCCTGATGACTCAAGTTGACAAACACATATTAATTAATGCAGCTTCAAAGTTCACCCGAAATCTTTTAAGTACTACAAGTTGTGTTCTCAAACCAAACCAAACTCTCATTTTCAAAAGAAGTAAACATTGTATCTAAATTATGAAAAATACAAGCCCCTATTTGTAGAATTTCATTACATTTTAGTTACATAAAATTTAACGATCTACTAAAATTGGTATCTTGAATTTGCTCAGACTGTCGTACAACTCCCACTCTAACAAAACGCAGAGCAGTAATGCCTTTATGCATGTGTGCACGTGGCTCCGATCACATTAGACACCCGGTGTCCCCGGTGCCCCCGGTGCTCCCGGTGCCCCCGGTGCACTCGGAGCACCCGGAGCACCCGGAGCACCCGGAGCATCTGGAGCATCTGGAGAACCCTCTCCAGCGGAGAGCAATTGAGCCGGAGACTCATTCGATGTGTAGTGCGGTGCATTCTGCAACGATTTCCTGCTGCTGTTGTAATGTATCTATAGGACGGGTCGATGAGCACGCCGGGAAGAATTCTATATTTCTGCTTGATGAACTACTAAATCATCTCTGGGATGGTCGGCTGAGTGAGAAAAATCCATATCCATTTTACCTTTTGTCTTTCATTGGCCACTGCCTCTCAGGTCATCAAAATAGATGGGGGGTGGGGGGGAGCGTAGATTCCCCCAGAGAACAAGAGATGAAACAAGAGAATTATATGTTGATCTCAAATTACTAAAAAGTCATAGGGCTGTAACTCCTAAAACTATACGAGGTTTCGCTTTGTGACGCGTGCAGAATATATTAGACCTGACCAACGTCCATGCTTCCATGTCACTGATCCTTAAGCACTTTCATCTTTACGTATCAGCAGTTTTATGATGCATCTCTTTTTAAATATTGTGTTTTATTGTAAGAGTTAATGGCTGCTATAGTCCCATGCTAGAAAGGGGTTCCCACTGAAGCACAGCTCTGTTCTGGAACACTGTTCATTTAGTTTTGAGGCCGTTGCTCACCGGAGGTGTGAATAAGAATGTGAATTACTGGCCGGGAATATTATTTGAACAATATATTAGTGTGCACATCGGTAACCATCTGGATCCTGTTGACCAGTGAAAAGACCAAAAAGATACAACTGCATGGTCATGGTTTCACTTTGTTCAATGCAAACAATGACCACTGAGAGTAAACTAAAATCACATGATCATTTTGATTATAATAACACATGATGATGCATTTATACTATTGAAATCATTATATAACATGATTCTTGGAAATAATTTCATTGAGTACGCATCAATTATGAAGAATTATGTTTTATAAAATGTTACGACTAAAGCACTCATATTCATAAGTTATAACCCGGTTATAACTATAATTATGCTATAAGCAGATTATAATGCATTATATATTGATGGTATTATGGGCATGATACCATTGCATGAATACTTTAGCAGGGCACAGCACTCCTGCTTTAGCTTTATGAATGCTACACACAACATCAGTCGGCTGTCATTCCCTCGGGTGTCAGTGTGTCCTGGTGACCTCTTGATGAACCAGTAAAGACTCAAACTGGTTACCCTCTCTAGTGAAGCGGCATCCACTATCCACATGTAGTCCTGACTGGTTTGTGGAGCTGTGGGCTCCATAAATAACTCTCCAATCAGCCCACAGGAACAGACAGGTGCAGGTAAAGAAGAGAGGAGGAACGTGAAGCAGATGGAGGAGCACTGATTGGCTGTAAATGCTTGTGCTTTATCTTGTGTCACTAATGAGGGTTGCTCAGGCTAATTTGCTTCCTATTAAGAGCGCCGAGAGCCCTGCATTATGAAGACCCTCAGAAGAAGCCAGTCCAAAAGGACCTCCGTTAAGTGAAGTACTGCCACAGTCTGCGGGAGCGGCACTGTCTCTACCTCTCCCTGTGATCTTCTTTCTCTTCACTCTACCATGTCCTAACCGTGTCGTTTCTCAGCCCCTCACCTCCATCGTCTCGCTACCTTCCTCTCTTTCTTTATCATTCGGTCTCGCTTCCTCTCCGTCACTTTCTCTCCTCTCACTCTCGCCTGCCTGTGCCAAATGTCTTTTTAACTGTCTCAGCAGAGTTTGTGTGTTCGGGGAGCGTTCAGAGAATATGTTGGTGAAGACAAGAGAAAGGGGAGACAACAGGAGCTGGCAGGGGAGGCGGGTCGTGGTTCGTTACAGTGTTGTGCCGTTGTACTCCTCACACTCTCGTATTTTTTTATTTTCTGTGTACTATCATAAACCAATATACCACTAACACATAAATGAAAATGATAGCTATGTTCACAAGGGTTTTCTGTATATTATACCTTTTGAAATATTTAAATAGACCTTGTGAATGAGGAGATAATCAGGATTTAGTATGAGATGCAAACCATTCAGACCAGTAGAACATGCTGATTAGGGTTGGGAATCACTAGAGGCCCCAAAATATGATATTAACTAGATACTTAAGTCACAATATGATGTTATTGTGAATTTGCAATATCCCCAGTATTGCATTATCAAATGCAATATGAATGTGGTTATAAAACCAGGACACTTATATAACCGCAGTTACGGACAAATTGGTTAATCCTTGTATTTGTAAATGCAATATTTAAGATTGATACTTGCCGTTCGTGGGTTTATACAATATTGCCCTGCCAGATACTATGCTGTATTGATTTCTTCCCACACAACTCATATTGATGCTAATAACTCCGTAGTCAAAGTCCAACTGGCTATCCCCTTTTCTGTAAAACAAAAAATAGATCATGTTTTTCAGATGTCATATGCTGTTTTACAGATTAATTCATTTAAATGATTTAATTGATAGTGTCTTGATGATCTTTTAATCAGAATCAATACTTAATAATGCAAAGGTTCAACCGCCCCGCTCAGGCTGGCCAACCAATTGACCAAACGGTTTGGTTCTGTTCAAGGCTCTTTCATGGCCGGAGGTCATGATGCACCGTATTGATCTGCAGAATATTGGATACAAAAGCGTGAGCTGCCAGATTCTTGCAGTTCATTCTTTTATTCAGCTGCAGTGTGTTTTCCTCTTGCATCGGTAGCATCCTCCGCCCCGACGTTCTTCTTTTGCTGTTGGTGCTATATGGTTCAGCAGTTATTTGACTGGCGGATCCGGAGGCAGGGTGAGGTGAGAGGGGGAGGAAGAGTTGGGGTGAGGGGGCACGACTTATTGACTTGACACGCTGTAATTGCAGTACTTACATGTTGGAGCAGCTTTGTTTGAATAATGATTGACTGGAATGTGGGAAGTCTTCTACGTCACAGGATTATATGTAATGCTACACCTGCATGCTCTATGGACACCATAGTCTGATAAGCACCATTCCAATAGGGATATCAGCAATCTGATTTGTAATTTGAAAACTGTCAATGTGTGATGTCAATTTGGTGATACGTAAAATACGTATTATATTTGTATTAATTATGTACACCTACATAAAGGTCTGAAGATGTGGCTGAAAGCTCTGGAAGATATTTAGAAAGGGACTGTTATAGAGGGGTCATATCTTTTTTCAGTAATTTGCTGATGGTTTTGGGACAGCAGGGGACGTGATTTATTATTTTTACCATTCCAAGTTCACTTATTCACTGGCAGTTGAAATGCATCTGTGAAATAGAGCGAGTGGCTGCATTTCAATCCAGTGGATTCAACCTATAGTTGCAATTCCTGGCGAATACCCAGTGATCTTGAAACACTTTCTATTTTGAAAGTGTTATTCGATTGATTTGGGGTTGTGGCCTGAAGTGGCAGCAATCATTGAGCCGGGGATCAGTTTAAAAGGAGGAGGAGATCAATTAGCCGCACCTTACTGCTGACGCTATTGACTGATATCCAAACAGAGCGCATTGATCGGGCTGAGAGCTGAGCTGTAGCGTTTCTACCCAAACCACTGGGATGGACACCATCGACCATTAGTCACAGAGAGGTGAGCCAGTGGCCGTCAGGGGGAGGGGCTGAATTACACTGATGAATTGCTGCTGATACTGGTCTCGGATCCATTCTTCTTGTGGCCCTGCACTAATCCCGTGTACAAGCGGGGTCCTCGTTTTTTCATTGTCTCACAACATGTAACTGGTAGAAACCTGCAGCTCCGCCTTCAGGGAGCTGCTTGGGACATTCGGGCATTCATTTCTTGCAGTAACAAATTAATACATGGACGTATATGAATGTAAATATACCTTTTACAACAACGTTGATTAAAATGTATCTGATTCCCTGACACACTGGGTCCTATCCTTGGATGGTTGAGGAGATAGTGCTGCGCTGCCAAGCCTTTGATGCGTGTCTGAAGATAGATGAGCAAGATTTGTCATTCAGCCGGTGCACCTATAATTACACAGAGGAATTATGGCAGCGCACTCAAATTGCCCACTGAATATTAAGCAGAATTGCGAACACTTGGATTCATTTCACAGGTGCTTCAGACTTAACCAACAGCTAATTGGGTGTGGGACACAGTTTTTTTTTTCTGAAGAAAGCATTGGCTTTGAACACATCACTTGAGATGAGATGTCCATGAGTGAGAGCTGAAAGAGAGGGGCAACACTATTCCCATCGTCCATAATTAAAGGCAGCTGCATCTATTGTTCACCCACATACTGTGAGGGTTTATGCTTATTGTGTCTTCACCTCATCTCAGGACGCCGTGGGCGCACTGTGTACGGAGAGCGCTCCCTCTCTTTGTTAAACATACCAGTATGTTATACTGAGACATACCATACTGGAATGAAACATATTGTATGTAGCTTCAGGGAAGTAACACATTATGGTAGCGTTTTTTGTCCCTGGTCAACATCACAAACAGTATTCAGTATTTCAGTAAAAACTGTTAGAGCGCACCGCCTCACATCTCTGCTCTTTATCCTTCAGTCGTCTGTAAACACTTCCGCCTGAATTCTCCAAAAATGTGTGTTTGTGCAGTTGATTTACCATTTTCCCATATTTTCCATGTGGATGCATCGTTGGTCGACACTGACTGTTCAAGAAGGAGTGCATACTCTCATGTAGTTTTTTTTTATAGCTATGATTTACCAGAGTGCCAAGATTATTCCCACAATCCCAAAAAATGAGGGGAAAACATGTCTATAATGCATTATAAAAACCCGTATAATGTGGTAACATCTAGTAGACATTGTCTCGAGTTAGGGAGTCAGAAGGGAAAAAAGGTAGGAGGCAACTATGGAGCATAATGTTTCTCCTGTTGCTATGGTTAACTGCAGTCCAGTATACTGTAAGGTGCATGGGGATTTATATTGGAGGTTGAACTGTTGACTGGACCTCTTGAGATGTCCTGATTGTTATATGGCTACAGTCTCAAGGCTGTTTATCTAGCTTATCATCTCAAGTGCATTCCGTTGTCAGTAAACCTGTATCTAATGTCCTTGCAGACCAGGGGTTCAAGACTTTACCAATTTGAGTATTTATATTATTTAGGCTAACCTCATTGTCATAAGATTGTATGCATTGCAGTGCTGTAGTACGAGACTGCATTGGTATCAAAGGTGGACTTGAATGTAAAATGTTGTTGTGCACATTTGTGAAGCTACTACTAGTCTTGTAGAGGAATGCATCCTGCTGAAACATACATTAACAGAAAGGAAACGATGAGCAGTAGCTTGACTAACCAGCAGATCCGGCAGAGAACAATACATCAGCATTCAATCCCCCAAACTGTGGCAGTGTAGATAATGCAAGCAGCCCGACCTAAAACAACGTCTAGTTTTGTGTTGGTCCTGTATGCTTCTTGTCTTTTTGTCACAACAAAACAACATCTTCCTCTCTTCGACTTTATCAATTCTAAAGCTCTATCTCCTCTCCCTTTCTGCCTGTATCATTACCCCCCCTCCTCTCCCCCAACCCGTCCTGTTTTAAAAATACAGAGAACAAGTGAGGAAGGAGAGGATGTAAAATGTTCCTCCAGGGTGTTTCCTGCTTTGTTTTGGTAATGTCTCCTGCTCCTGCTGTCAGGAAGTGAGTTTGGATGTTAGGCCAAGGATTTTGTTTTTAATACTTTAAGGATAACGCTAATACAATATTTAATATTTTTCTATTGTCAACAACTCTCATGAAAAACACTCTAACAAACAATGTGTCAGTCCGTCTGTTGCTCTCAGACCAAAGCTCATTGTTCCTTATGAAAATGTAAATCGTTAAAACCGGGTCATGGATGAACACACATATGCAAAACCAGCTGGGCACTGATGTTTTGTAGCAAATGTTGCTCCAACAGGAAACCATTTCAGCTGCTACAGGACTAATTTCAGCTTTTGACTAATACACTTTTGGTATTTTATTGAGTGTATCCAGCAGCAGGACAGTGTATGTGGGATTGACTCAAAATTAATTTCAGTGTGTGTGTTCATGATAATGACACTATCCTGTGCAACTGTTTTTAATAGTTTGTGAAAAACAATGGCTCTAAGGCATAGAATAACATCTATAAGGCTTTGGATACACAAAGAATAGTTATTAGGAACGTGTTGGTTTATGTCTTTTCATGGGGCAAGTCAACAGTAAGAAAAATGTATACTGTAATATCATTTGACTGCCCATTTAGGTATATATATTCACTGTGATAAAATATGCATAAAGCTGGTGTTCATAAGAATGGAGGTGGTCTGGTCCCTCTCAGTGTTGTGCAGAATTTAAGAAGATTTTGTCTCGATCGGACCTCCCAATTTGCAAAACTGTTCTTACATTACATTTAGCTGACGCTTTTATCCAAAGCGACTTACATGATATACAGTAGACACAACAACAGTGAGCAATTAGGGTTAAGTGTCTTGCTCAAGGACACATCAACATGGACTAGCAGAGCTGGGGATTGAACCACCGACCCTCTGATTGAAAGACAGACCTGTTAAGCACTGAGTCACAGTCGCCCTTGTGAGATGGCTAGGCACTGGGCTGCCACAGTTAAAGGCCCTCCAATAAATTGACCTCCAATAGTAAAGTAAGGAACTGATCTCCATTAGTTACGATTAGGCATTGACATCTGATTGTTAAGTTTAGGCATTGACCTTGAATGGTTAGGGTTAGGCATTGTTCACTAATAGTTAACATTGGATATTGACCTCCAATAGTAAAGGTGAGGCATTGACCTTGACTTTGGATGGCTAAAGTTAAGCATTCAGGTTGCATAGTCAAGATGAGTAGGTCATTTTTGCAATTCTTGGGTTACCATCTCAACATGACTGACTTTTGAATTTGAAATATTTTTGGGACCAAGCATGTCAAACCCCATCCACTGCCCTGACTCCAACCGCCTCTGCTTTTGCTTTCCAATGTGAGGCAAACTACCCCGTCCCCCCCAAAACCTCCATCCTGATTTAGAGAGCGAGAAAGAGCCGAGCCTGGGATGGATTGATGAAATATTGATGAAAAGCTAAGTGTGTGATTTGTAGCATGGCATCAAAGGCATCTGCTTCACTGGTGCAGTGAGGGAGGGAGGAGGGGAGACAGAGAGGCAGAGACAGCAAACATACAAAGATGCATTCACACACATGATAACAAGAGATTGACAAAGTATGTGTCACTGATATGTCTGATAACATAATTCTGCAGTATGAAATTTCCTTGAAACTACTTATGTAATGCTATCAAAGAGATGTATCTCAATTATCTCACCAAATTATGATATACTGTATAATATAATGTGATAATTTCGTTTTCGTTTTTTGTCCAAATCCTGTTGTGTTAGTGTGTTATAAATCTAATTTGATTATATTTATATTATTACACTTCTACAAATTAATTGTGGCAAATAAAGCCAGACCAGTCTATATTTCAAATGGTGCATACTCATATGTGAATAGTTGTTGGATATATTTCATATCATTGAAAAGGTAAACATTCCAAACAGCTTTTGCATTCCTGGACTTGTTAGTGTAGAGCCAATACTCTCCAGTCTGTTGATGGTGTGATAAATGTCTTCTCACTCTTCATTTCGTCCCTGGTCTTTCACTTGGAGTATTATTTAAAGTATTAAAAGCATCATCTACACATGTGGATGGATAGCCTCATTGTCACTAGAAGGGTTTCTCCCTCCCAACAGCAGCTACAAGGCTTTCCTATGCTGATCCATCCCAGTCAGTCCGTTTTTCCTAATGCACCTTTGTACTTTGATATTCAAGCAGTTAACGTATACAATATAACTCCACCTTGTGACCCAGCAACACACTTTTGAGTAGCTCACCTGTACAAGTCTGAGACTGTTAATGCGGAAGTGTTTCAAATAGAAAGGCTTTAGCCAAGTGTGTTTGGGAGGTCGTGAGCATACACCTGGATGATGGGACCTGGATCCTACTGCATGAGTAGTGTGAGGGTTAGTAACAGATGTTTGGATGCAGTTTAGCTGTTGTGAAATCCTGCTTTACCCATTTACTTTAATTCACCAAGACCTTTCTATGGTTTTGTATTCTCCATTCACCAGAAGCTTGAAAGAAAACAACGTTTTCTCCTAGATTTTATGGTAACACGGTGGGTACAAATGGTCCTTTATGGGTACGGTATTTCTTGACGACTGAAGCCTCGGTTACACTCCCAAATTAACTCGTACACAGACAGCTGTGGATACCACAGACGTGTAGTAGTTCTGTTTCAATACAGTCTCCTTGGAGGACGTGTCCCACATCTGTGCTATAGATAGCTGTGCTACCCTTTCTTGATGGTGGCAGCACGGGCTTGCCAGGACAGGACCCCGCAGTCACACAAACACAGCGGTAAACGGATGTCCACACACACCCTGTGAAGACCAGCCGACCCTGGCAGACCCTCACATACTCACAGGCTCTCGCTGATAGCATAGGTTCTGCTAAACCGACTGAACTGAAAGACCCAGACCATAGCGTACAGTACAGGAGGAAACATCTGTCACTGATTTAAGAAGAGCCAGAAGATCCACGGCAGCATCAGCACAAAGTACACGCTCACCGCTCTTCTCTTTCAACCTCGTCTTTTTTCCTTCTTTTTCCACCCCTTCACTAACTCTTCATTTATTCGTGCCAAATGCTAATGCAACCAGAAGGCTCTTTGAAATTGAAATGGTGTGAAAATAGAATTGCATTGGCAAATGAGCTGTGTTTGCTGGTCCCACCGGGGCCAGCATTGAGCCCTTTGAACGGGCCTCTCCCCTGGCGAGGAGGCCCCGTTCTCTTCAGCGCTCCCCTCCCTTTTCACGTCAGCTGGAAAGCTCCCAAAGGAGCAGAGATCAAGCTGAAGCTGATTGGGATGGAGTTGGTTTCACACATGCGCACACACACATGGATATACACATAGGCACATCTGCAGTACCCTTACAACTAACTCAATGGCATGCATAGGTTCCCTCCTGCGCCAAACACTCATATGCATATGTTTGAAGTTCACATGAATACAGATACATTAAGGAAGTAAGCTGCAAACACACACACACACACACACACACAAACACCGGCACACTGATGTTCAATCCCAAGCATAAATGCACAGTTTAGGAAGCACAGTGCAATCATGCATTGTAATACATTATACATATGTGCTGTACTAAATGAAAACATGACTGTGAGGTTAAAATGCTGACTTTAGCTTTAAAAAATTCGGCGCATCTAGATTACATCAGATGAGCAGTATAAGGAATTTGCTGTTTTCTAATGATGTAAATTCTGATTAGTGAACTATAATAGCTTTAAAAAGAAAATCACACTAACTAGCACCCTTCAGCGTCTGTTTATAATGTAGATGTAGTCTCCGTCTTCCATAGTGAAGCTCAGAGTGGGCCCTGTACAGTTATAGTGAACGGGGATATTAGATACAGAGACCAAAACAGTTTTTGTACCAGGCTGTAAACATGTTTATTTGTGCTGTAAGGTCAGCCATTTTAACATGAAGGTCAGTGTGGATTGACTCACTATCCATTCAATGAACTGCAGTTTTGGTCACTTCCTCATTGGCTTCATTTCTCAGCCTTGGAAGTTGACGTTATTAGACACCATAGTTAGTGCAACTGTCCACTCAGGGAGGAGGTAAACATCTGTTTGTGTCCCATGTGAAGAGGAAACATTGTCTTATATTCCCTTAATTTTCTTTTGTGAATGACGTTAGTTAAGTACAACTTGTAACCTAAGTGTGTAAGATACAGTATTAGTGTACGCACATTGGCATACTTATTATGTAACAAAATACCTGGTTTAACCTAAATAACAATCTTTTCCTCAACCTAATGAATTACTTCTGTCGCCAAATCCAAACAAGTAACCCTAAAAATCAAGTAAACCAACGTGGACGTTTTGTTTTGAAAAACAAACACTCTGCATGTAACGTCCAAAACTGATGCTGGAGAGATAGTTTGAAGCATACCATAAGGTGCAATATCTGACTCGTTGGGAGTGGGAATGTGTTTTTATTTTTATGATCATACATCTGCATTGTCCTAAAAGGTAGAGACTGTGTGGGCTATGGGTCCATCAGTGTTCAGGGTTGGATGCGGATGCCCTCAATCCCCCTAGAGCAGGGGTGTCAAACTCATTTTCACCGCGGGCCACATCAGCATCATGGTCGCCCTCAAAGGGCCGGTTGTAACTGTAACACTGTATAAATGTAGCTACTACCGAACATATTGTTAAATAACTGTCTTTGTATTGTTTATTCAAGTGTAACAATATTGTACATGCATTTATTATATATATATATATATATATATATATATATATATATATATATATATATATATATATATATATATATATATATATATATAAACCCACATTACTCTATCAAAGATCAAACTTAAAACAGAAGAAAATAACAAAGACAAAGATCAAACAATCGTTGTTATATTAACTTTGTTCAAAGCTTTTTTTGTCACAGTTGAGAAGGACATAACTAGCCAATAAGAACATGCATGTGGTCTGGGGCAGTGGTTCTACTGGTCTGGCTGCACCATCACCCCTGAATGACCCGAGATCCAAAGCAAGGAACATGCTCAACTTCTCAAATGGATTTAATGAAAAGATGGTGCAGTTTGAGCCTGAAATGGTACAGAATCTCACATGAAACGGATCCGCGACCGACTGAAAACGGGTCCGCGGTGGTGATCATGCCTTTCAAGCCGTCGCGGGCCACATAAAATGACACGGCGGGCCGGATCTGGTCCGCAGGCCTTGAGTTTGACATATGTGCCCTAGAAGATAAAAGTCATCACTCACAGCGTGTATTCACTGTGTTATTTAAAATCTAATCTCCTGGAGTATAGAGACTAAACAATCGACTGCTCTGTGTATGAGGAGTGGACACTTGCTCATACACACCTGTCTCGAGCAGTTTCCACAAACCTGCCAGCGCCAGAGAAAACGCCGCAACCCATTCTGAGGGGAGTCCGATCCGCAGACAACCACACGTCCACCAGAGACAGACACCGGAGAGAAGGAGTGGGGAAAGCCGATAGATGGAGAAAGAAGGAAACCGAGAGAGACATGAGAAAAAGAAGACACGGGTCGCCCGAAACATGAAGACAGAGTAGGGAGTGTTAAAATGACAATGTTTGAGATGACAGCAGTCCCAGCCCTAATCCCCTGAATGTGCTCTCTGCAGTGGAGCCGACACACAAAAGGAATACACGAGAGCATCTCTCAGAGCCGGACTCATGATTAATGAATGCTACAGCGTTATGTAAGAGGAAGAGTAAATACTATCAGTCTTCCGTTAAGCATCTCAACAGAGAGATGACACTCGCCTGCCGCTGTAATTGCATCGGTGTGAGAGTATGGACACCTCACTGGGCTGTCTGATTGAAGGCTGAGCAGATGTTTACTTCCACAGTCTGTTAACTGTTTCTCATTCGCCACAATGGGAACAAGCCGCAGTTGGCACCTCATCGGTCTCATCTCTATTTCCTCCTTCTCTCAGTCCTTTATTCTTGACTGTTCATCCCTTTACAATCGTGACTGAGCAACAAAGCAGTGACTTTCTTCACCTGAAACTAACCGCATTTGTTTTCCACTCACATGTTTTAAGTGTATCTGCAGTGTCGTGCACACGTCAAGAACAAAGTCAGAAGTAGCCTCGCTCTTCATCCAACAGTCAATGTTGGTTTACTTTACTCAAGACCAGGGTCCACACTAACAAACTAATTTGCTGTGGTTGAAACAAAGTGCTGCATTTGGTCTGGTTAGACTGGTTAGACTGGTTAGACTGGTTAGACTGGTGTGAATGCTGTAACCTGAACTCTGTGCTTTGTTTGTTGTGTGAAAGCAAAGCAGGCAGCATGCGTCTTTATTTAGAGACTAAGTGCTGGTAGTTTCACTAAAACTTCAGGTCATGAAAGAGGAGTTAAACCTGCACCGCCCCCAACAAAAAGGCCTGATATGTAATTTCTGCCAGCACGTTATCACAAGCCAAACTCACTCTCAGGCCAGAACCTCTAGTGGTCATAGGAATGTTGAAGGAAAGAGTCAGGCGGCGTAGTATGACGAGCAAGAAAGTCTGCGACGGACTTTCACCAGAACACTGCTTCTCTTACTTAACTAACGTACTGAACTCACATGCATGACCAACCTGATGTAACAAGCATACTTATTTTAACCATCACCATCATCTTCTCCTTCACATAACCAAGTCGTTTTGTTTACTCACACCAACAAGCTTTTAAAACAGCGACCGCTCCTCGTCATGAGCCTGTTGCTGGAACCTGAACAACGTTCATTCCGTTTAGCGAGTCATTTTCAAGTGACCCATTCTGCGAGGACGTGTGGTTAATCAGAGTTATTTTGAGCTTGTATCCTATTTTATCCAGTGTTGCAGTTCTTGGATAAAAAGTGAGTGAAACATAGACACTGCACAGTAACTATTCCATGATAATACCATTCAGAAAGGCAAAAGGGTCATGGCTTTGGCTGAATGATTTTGTGCTGACAGAGGGCTCTAGACAGGGAAGGCTCAAAGAGATGTTGGGAGAAGCTTTTCAGTCATGGAGGGAAATAAGGGAGACACATTTGGAACTATTTGCATTTTTATTCCAGGGCAGCTTTCCATTAAACGAACAAATGCATGATATTGACACCAAACCTGCCAAACAAGGGGACATGTGTATGCTGTTAAGTGTCTCACGGGAATGAGTGAATGAGACTGAGCGACGGGGCGAGATCAGGGCAGATTGGATTAGAAGAAGAAAGTGAGTCACACAAAGTGACAGAGAGAGTAAGAGAGAGGAGGGAAGTGGCTGAGAGTACAATGTGTATGTGTGAGCATGTGAATATAATATTATGTGGGGAAGATGTCGCTTGCTGGTGTGTGCTCCTGTGTGTGTGTGTGCTCCTGTGTTCCCCTTGCCCACATGCTGATGCCTGTCAAGTTGAGGAAACTTCAAGTGGTTTCTGTCTTTAAGAAAGAAAAAGGAAAAAAGACGTCACAACTTCACAGTGAGTGGCTGCAGATGAAACGGCAGCGCGGCCTGACTTAGCCTCCCTTCAGTCTCTGTGCTGCTGCAGCCTCCGGCACCGCTCGCTGGCCCGCTGCCCGGTATGGAAATACCCCTCAGCCCTAATGGACATTTCATTTAATAATCAGTGATTGATCCCTGCAGGTAATGATGTATAAGCAGGAAGATTCAGGGGATGAAGAATATTCTCAGTCAATAATTGGAAGCGGTAGAGAGCCCTGTGGAAAGACAGGCACCGGTGTTGCCAATAGAAGCATGTCTCCTTAACTCTCCAGTTGTCAATATGGCATCTCTTTATTTGCCAGTGGCAATTAGCGCCATGGAGTCATGTTGTTGAGTTAGAGCCACATCAACCTCACAGAGCTAATTAGACACACTTGACCTTTTCTACGCGAGGCTAATTTTAGATACGGAGATGAGGCTGAGGCAAGGGCTCTGAAATGTTTTCATGTCACAGCCCCCTGGATGGCCACATCACACTCCGCTGTGTGCGTTCTCTCTCTTAAAAACAATCAAGTGAAATGAGTTCAGCCGTGCGCACATTCTAGTGAAGGCGAGTCCTACTATGTGTGTGCTACAATAGCGAGATAGTCCAGACTGAGAGCCGTGTGAACAGTCAGAGATACGCTCTGAATCTTGAATTCAGCACCTTGGACAGTTCTGGGTTGTGTTTTTAAATCCCCTCACTGTATTGAGGTTGAGTTCTCCTTGTGTCAGTACACCGTCTGGTTGTGCACATCATTCAACAGCGTTCTCACCAGACTGTAGACCTATCTTCAGCCTAATGAGCTCCTCGCCCTCACGATGCTCATTGATGTCCTTGCCTCTTCAGGTCCAGAGCAGATACGACCCCTACAGAGCCTTTCCAATCAAACACACACACACAAACACGCACACACACACACACACACACACACACACACACACACACACACACACACACACACACATGCCGTAAAATGTTTGAAAGCCAACCATGTTTGTGACATTTAGTGACATTTAATATTTATGAACATGTACTGTTTCTATTTTGTGGCAGTCACGCTGAATGGAATTTACATACACGTTATCCAATTGTGACACATATTGGTGCATCTGCTTTCCACTGAGCGTGAAAGTATGCATCAGTGCATGTGTGTGAAAATATATGACTGTTTGTGTGTGTGTGTGTGTGTGTGTGTGTGTGTGTGTGTGTGTGTGTGTGTGTGTGTGTGTGTGGGGGGGGGGGGGGGAGGGGTTCTTCCAAAGAAACTATATTATTTGATTAGTTGCCTTATCAAATCAGCATGCTCATGTTTATAACCAATCAGAGAATTATAAAGATCAAATTCTTGCAACATGCTCAATGTTTCCAAATAGTCAAATTGAATGGTTAGAATGTAAATATGAGTCATTGGCCTTGAAGGGAGTTTAAATACATATCTTTAGTAAGTCAAAATCAGAGCAGGGAGGTCTGTCCCCTTGAATGCTTGACTTGATCTTTCTGTGATGTTGTACTAGAGAGAAAGACAAGAAAGGAAAGACAGAAAGCTTTGACAGCATTAAATGAGCTGGGATTCATTCTATTGCAGCTGCATGTATGTGGCTTTTCCGCTAATTGTTTTTGTCACCATGAAGCCCAGGGCTTCCCTTTTAAGCTCTCCTTTACGTCATGTACACGCAGCAGGGGAGAAGCAGTTTGGAAGACGCTGATTTTTCACTAAAATGTGGCTTCTGGCTGTCATGCTAGCGCAGGCCAAGGCACATGCACTGTGTGTGTGTGTGTGTGTGTGTGTGTGTTCGCAATCTCATCCCATTTTGCCACTGTAGCTGCAGAATATCTCTTCAAGGAAACAGAATGAGAAAATAATGGTTTCAAAGAAAACCAAAGTGGTTTTCACGGCGTAGGCCAGACAGAGCTGTGTCTACAGGGGACTGTAAACAGGCAGGGTCTGAGCGCCACCACAGGACACTTTCAGCTTAATCTTTTGGTTTATTTTGAAATCAAAATCAATAACATTGAGACTAATGGCATAACTACACCAACCAACACAGAGCACTATTTTATTTCATAGGTTTCTGTTGTCTTGACAAAACCTATGAATGAATAATGAAGCAAAATCTGAAAAGTTTACTTATTCAAAGGTATTACAAATATTTCCAATGTGGTAAGATAATTCATTAGCCAAGCATTTGCCTCCTGGTCTGTTGTGTGACTAATCCTACTTTTAGTCTTTGGAGAGGGCAAACTTCAATCTGGTCCATTGGTGACTCCTCAAAGCAAGCACAGTCTCGGTCTCGGTCTGCTGGGAGTCATGGGAGAGGCGTGTTAGGCTGGGCATCACATGGTGTGCCTGGGGTGACCTGGACCAGACAGGGGCCTGGGAGCTGCTGCAGAGTAAGGACCAGGTGGGCAGTGGAGGGGCTGCTGCCGCTTGTTTGGAGCCTGAAAGCTACCAAATCAGGTATCGTCATCCCTTTTTAGATGCCCCTTAAAGGAAAGGGACCAATCCTGTCAAGGGCCGCTCACAGATAGTTGCCTTGAAGCCATGCTTCTGCTTAACTTTGCTCAGTTGGATGTTTAGTTCTTTGGCGGTGTTTGCATTGCAAAGGTTTGGTTTTACACAGCAGGTTTTGCAGTGTTGGTATTATCCAGTGTTGCGAGGTCTTCGCAAGCACCTACTATAGTGAAATATTAAATCAAAATCTGGTGTCGGGTTGCCAGGCAGATGCCATCGACGTAGACGGATTTGCGTGATGTAGTTTTAGATAAGTCGATGCGCGAAGGTGAGACAGGGCGAGAACTGATCCTGGTCTGTTGGTCTGTTGGCCTGTGAATAAAATATATTTCTGGATTGAAAAGATGACATCATGAATTAAAAAAGACAACATGAACTACCAAGCTGTCAGGATACTACAGTGTGTCTTCCACTTGACCATAATACAGCAGCGATGCACGTGAAGCATGTGATTGTGCTGCTAGGGTGACGGCCTCCTCTGCTGACAGGAGCGTTGAAGCCAGGGAGGCAGCGCTGCACTGCGTTGGCATTTCTTCACTGAACCAGAATTACAGGGCATTTAGATTTGCTTTGATAGTGTGATAATCCTTGAGATTCCAGTAAAGGCATTAAAATGTCAGCCTCATGAGTACAGTAAAATGTTAGGCTTAGATATGAACATACCTTTGTAGTGCAAAGCACACAGTATCCCATAATGCAATGCTATCTGAAGACCAGCCACAGCATTTTCTTATCTGCATCATTGAAAGTTAAAGAGAGGCTGCAATATAAACACAGTTAGAGCTTCAAATCGGATTAATTCAACACATTCTACTAATGGCGCCGTTTCTCATGCGGCGGTACACACACATATTTTCTGCCGAGGCTTGCCTCAAAGCCTATAGTCAAAATCCATATTCCTTTCCTGTGTAAGTAGGGTCACAAACGTTGGTTTAAAACCTCTGCAGTTCCTGTCATGCCATATTTCACAGAGCAGTGGGTGAACACAGAGCAGAGCTGACAGTCTCACGGCGTGAGGAGAGCAGGCTCAGTTCAAAGCAGCTTGACTCCCTGATAAACGGACTGGCCACTGGCCTGTTAGCTAACAGTGCCGGTCAAAATGATGACCAGCAGTTGACTAAAAGAAAAGAAAACAACAACCACATGTGTCTCTTTGGAAGTGAGACATGCAGACCTGACATCCTGAGATGTGAGCGGGGAGACTGGTCTGTGACTACTGAACTGCTTTGGCCGAGGTTCAATACTCAACCACGTCTGTTACTGAGCAGAGTCACGTCTGACAATAGCAGCAACATAATGGGCGATGCCAGCTGTGTGTCTATTACAAAGCTCGACTCTTGTTGTTTTTACACTTATCACTTCACTCCAGTAGACTATAACCCATCAACTGGAGCAACACTACTCTAATTGGTTAGAAATAATGAGCTAGAGAGGTCTTTTAATAACTGGGTGAAACTTGTTAAAATATTCAGAGGGGATTTCACAACTGGATTGTCAGGCTTCTGCCTCTGCTTAACCTGCACAAAGAAGACAAAAAGAAACTGCATGATTATCTGCAGCAATTTAAATGAGGAAATGTGCAGATATTTTGCAAACATTTGGTTTCTTTCTATGCAACTCATTGCAAAGACCGTCCAATTCACAAGATCAGCGCTAATAGCCACATGGAGGAAGGGAAATGAGTCATGTCTTCAGAGAGTTGTGGTGACTAAAGGGCATCCTTAAGGGCTGAAGCACCCAGACGTTCCAGTGATCATAAACTACTCAGGATGTCAGGTCTGGAAGTTCTGTTGGCTTAATGCTTCGTGTTTCATAGTGAGACGGCCCCTCTCTGCACAGATTGTCTCTTGGCCTTTCAAGCTGTTTTTGATTGTGTCAAGTTATTGACTTGATTAGATGACACGGCATAATAACTGCCTTCCTTCAAACGTACTGAACTCCTTACGCACCACCTCCATTGGAGAGACTAAAGTACACATTCCACAAGTCAAGGTTAATTTGGGCGAGAAATGAAAATGTCTGAAAAAAGAATAATAAAAACATGAACTTACTTCTGTCAGAAATCATAAAAGAACACCATTCAATGAAAGTCAAACTGAATATTTACTTGCAGTTCAAACACAGGACTTTCACCCATGAGATCATTGTTTTTATCTCCCAACATTGTTTTAAATGATGTAGCTTATGTAAATAAAGTTAGCTAACAAACATACCATAACCGTAGTAGTAGTAAGCCTAAATAGTCTCAATTGTAATTTAACACATTATGTTCCGCCACGTAAAGTGGTGTTTGGAGGTCGTGCTCATTGTTTGTATTTCGCATTGGACAATGACAACAATACTGTAACTTCAGCCTAAACCCAACACTGGCTAGGTCCATGAGCCAGTGCCTCATGCAATTGCTGAGACAGGAACTGTTAATGATCACAGTTACCGTGTCCATGAGCTCGTCTGTCTCCAGAACTGACTCCATACGAGTGAACCGCATTGAGAGGAGACACGGGAAACTAGTCTAAACCAAGTGGATGTGGAAATGCCCTTGAATGCCGGTGGAGTCCTTACACTACATGGTGTGCGCTCTGTTTGATCTGCTTTGATGTTTGGCTAAGGCATGTCCCAGGCCTAATGCTCCACACGCACATCTTACTGGGAAGGACGTCTGACTAATAACCCACTCTGTAAGGCCTTAGTCAAGACGTCTGCTGCTAGTCTCTTCTTTGAAGTCAAAAACTTGATTGCAGGGCAAGTCCTGTCTTTAACCCAAACTGCTTACCCCTATAATGCAGCATGCTGTCTTTTTAGATGAAGCAAAGGCCTCATGAAGAGTATTTTTATTCCTCTTTTCCAAGCTCTCTCCTTCCTCATGTGCACACTAGTCACACATCTTCCCTCATGTTCCCCCTCACAGGCCGCTCGCCACTTTCAATAGACTCAGTGACATTGACAGTGTGGGTGTTTGTTTCGTCACCAAGCAATAGAAGGAGAGAAATGATTAGTACAATGGAGGTGTGTGTTTGGTGGGGTGGGGTGGGGGGGTGGAGTGGGTAGGAATAGTGTGAGCAGATGAAGTGGGTGGCAGGTGGAAGCAGAAGAATGGAACAAGAAAAGCAGCGTAGCGACACAAGGTGTGAGGGACCTTAGAGTTGGTGGGGAGGCCTTCAAATGCATGGTCCCTGTTTGTGAACCCTGGGCACTAAGCACGAGTGACCGCTTTCTATAGGACTTGGCATTCATGTGTTTTTACGGCAGCAGATGTTCTCTGAATGGAGCCTTCCTGAGTTTAGCTTTAACCTTGTTAGGCTAATGTTTCTACCCGCTTCTTTGCCACCACAAACATAAATTGTTAGTAAAAAGCACAGTTTTATGTCTCCGCACCGCTGACAGCTCTGGCCGGAGGCATTACATAATCAAATTGTCCGTCTTCTCCTGAACGTGCTATCTCACACGTTGAACAAATTCCTTCAAAAACCAGCGGGTGACATCACACGAACTACGCCCGCTACACTTGACCATGCATGCTACACCTCTTCTTTTGGCTTAGGGCAAATGAATAGAGTATCTTAAGATTTTAGATTCAACTTTATTGTCATTACACATGTACCAGTACAGAGCAACAAAATGCAGTTTCGCATCCAACCAGAAGTGCAACAAAGTATTAGAATAAATAACAATATATACAGATTATAAATAAAGCGCAATACAAAATTGAATGTGGGACCCTGGAGGTTGAGCGCGTAGAACACCACGTATGTCATGTAGTCCCACGGGTGGATACTAGGCTACTGGACTGACCTCCCACTCTACAGCAGAGAGCTGTGGAGGAAATGGGTTAATAATCATAATGCCTAGTGACAGTTATCATAACACATTATGAATCATTTTATAATGACTTATACGGTCACACATAATTCAAATTCTGCTTTTGCTAATATGAAAGTCTATTATAACTTACATAGTTGTAGAACATTATAATCCTTTTATAATGCACTGTAATATGGTTATACGTGATAATGACTTCAGTGTGTTGTTCTTCCACATTTTTGTTTTTTTTACAAAAAGCAATAAAGCCCTTAGAATTACCTAAAACCACATTATAATGCATTATGACAGGGATTATAATCCATTACAAAGAGGATATTGTATTACAACTATTATTATAATTGTAATAATAATTATAATACACAGTGAGTGACCAGCTTTTATGTCATGATACTTAACGAGTCATAATAAAATATGTTATAATAAGTTAAGATCATTGTTATGAAGCATTTCCGACATGTATATGTGCTTGTGGTTACAACTATGTGGTGTTATATGCAGACAATAATACTTTTTAAGTATGTTTATACTGCATTATATACATAGACATCATAGCCTAAATGCTTTTGAACATGGGATTAGTAAGTAGGCTGTTTGTTATGTGCACTCTATGTTCAGAACCATAATCTACAATGTGATAAATAGGGTTCATGTGCTTGCCTGTTTCATTCAGAGGGTGTCTCATCTTTAGAAAGACTTTCAAAAGAAAAATAGAGGTAATGCAAAAGAAGCAGGGGTTATATAACCGGGGTAGTCTGGGTACCCAACGGAGAATTTCCCAAGTGCAGTAAACAATGTCGGGAGATGTTTGTTTGGTGGATGTCTGTGTTTGTGTCCCAGACGGGTGTCTTGTTGGAGACAAGGTCTCAGTGCAGGTCTCGCCCACATGAAGCTGCCACACAGACACCTCCTGCAGGACTTCCTGTTTTCAAGCCTCCTCGCCGCGACCGTCGTGGCCGGAGGTTTGACATCTGTCTGTACTATTGTCAAGAACTCTTTTTTAGTGGCACATACGTCCACTTAAACAAACATGTTCTTTGTTCATAACTTAATAATGTATATGCATTTTGGACAAACATGACAGTAAACTGTAACTGGACTTTGGTGGTGGAAGCATATGACCTTGAGTTTCCTGACATACTCGTTTATGGACATAAAACCAGATGTTCTTACTCTCATTTATAAAACACCTTTTCTCTTCACATTTAATTATGTTCTGCTGAGGTGAACTGAATTATTCTCACCCCTATCTGTGTCTCTCTTGCCTAATATTTCTTGATCATGCTAGAGGCAAAGAGCCTGATGATGATCTGGAATATGAATGCATCATTTTCCCCCACACACACACTCCCCTTCAGTATTGCATAATCGTATGATCTATGTTAGGACACATTATTTCCATTTCCATGACATATTTTAGTCATTTCCCTGACACCTCATACACACAGCCTGGGTAAATGACAGCATTATGCAGTCCTCTCATGCACATCTGTTGGGATGATTTCACAGTCGCCTCTCTGAAGAACTATTTGGCAGCAAACACGTTTGTACAGCCAAACAGTGTGTTTTGGGAAAATGTGTTGAATACAAAATAAGAAATGCTGGATAATTAAAATGTTTTAAAAGGCACTTTACATTTGTAAGCCTAAGACCACTTGGTCAAGGTCAGGGAACGATTCGGGCCGTGGTTTAAAGAGACCAGCATTGACTGTTGGGAGATGGTAGGGATGCAAATAGCGGCCTCTCGTATCAAAGCAACACTCTGTATGCTGGGCCACCCTCCCACGCCTCGTCCCTGAGGCTTCTGTGGTGTCGGAATTGTAACTTTTTAAAACCGGCAATCCACCAAGCATCCAGGTGTACGAGCTGAGAAAGTAGGCAGGATTTGCACTTCTTTCTAGATCTCTCTTTTTTCATTCTGCACTCAAGTACAGCTGCCACTTTCCCTGAGTACATGAGTGTAAAGCCCAGGATGCCTTTAATGAGACACATGTTTACCATTATACGTTATTTTTAGCATTTCTTCACAAACCTTTTAATTTCACGACGTGACACTACTTCAGCCTCAGCTTCACGGCGGTACGTCAAGCACAAAGGCTGAAAGACATCACCGGCAGTAAAAGCTGGACCTACTGTGTGCCATTTAACTCAAACACAGAACCGAAGCACTTTCCTCTTGGAAGTACACTCACACTGTTTCTCAAAACCTTTACATAGAATTGCATGTTTTTGTCTTCCAGAAGTCATGAAATATTAACTTATAAATACAATGGGGGTAAGATCAGGGCGACTTTTTTGATATGTAATTACAATAACTAGATATATAATAACAACTATAATGATATAAAATTAAAGCAAAGGATGATGAAGCGTGGTAAACTACATTTATAAACCAAAAAACCAAGCCCAGTGTTTCCAACTCAATGAACTTAGCTCGCAGCAAGTCGTTAAATCGGCAACACCCACAGCCCCTTCCTCCATCACTCCTTTCAAAGCCACTCCCCAAAAAGTCATCATTATGAATGCAAACAGCATACATGTTTATGTTGGTACTCACAGCTATTAAGCTAGCAGCTTGTGGAAGACAAAAATACAATTAGTGGACCGGCTTTGATTCTTATTTTCATTTTTGTCAGATCATTTGATTTCATAATTGATTTCTTCCCTCAAAGGGGATTTTAACAAACATAACACATATTTTGAAAGACATGTACAATGCTAGCTTTAATGTGACATCAAACCGATTCCTATAGATATAGAAGCCATAATAGATGAAAAACAATATATTGTAGGGTATGATCACCTGGTTTAAAGCATCTGTCTCTGACTGTTTTTTTCACTAATATTTCAGTTTTACTATACGCATTCTGATTCATATCCGAAGTGTCCACGGCTTACTCTGGATGTTGTTATAACTTGTCTAGTCTTAACATACACAAAAAACTGCAGTTCAGGTGGCCCTTTCTCCAGATGGACCGTGTAGCCGGTTTAGCAGCTAACTTTGATACTTTGTATCTGTAACTGGACACACACACACACACACACACACACACACACACACACACACATACACACACACACACACACACACACACACACACACACACACACACACACATACTGTGTGTTAAGACGTGAGCCCCATCCTCACACTCCTATAAAGTCCCTGTGCTTACTCACTGCTCACAGTCTCTGTTAATTCCTCTCATCAGAGGTTTGCTGAAGTGCATTAGACTCCAGTTTTACCCCAGGGAATGGATTCTGTATTTATAGTTTACAGCCTGTAGGGATTTTATCCAAGGTCAGTAGTAGATTACCTATTTGGCTCATTGAGCCGTGCGCTCTGTTAGATCCCCTTTTTAATGTGCATCTGTGATTGATTAAGCCTATGTCTTTCTATGCTCGTGCAGACCTTGACTGATGCATGCGGAGAGCAGTAGGTATGTGGTTAGCTCTTGTGCTGAATGTGCGATCGATGCAAATACTACCCTCGCAATAATTACCTCATCCCGGAGAGGGGGGGAATGCTTGAGGGTTGTGTGTGTGTGTGTGTGTGTGTGTGTGTGTGTGCATTATCCTTGCTTCCCGGCTGGCTTTTTGAGTCACGGATTGTTGCAGAGTGTCAACGAGCGTGAAGCTCCTCTTCATCAGTCTGCAATCAATGCTGCTGGAGGTATGAAGGAAGAAAGGAGAGATGGGCAGAGAAAGCAAGCAGCTGCATACGAGAGAGAAAGACTGAGAGGCTGCTATATCTGCTGAACTGAGAAACAGAAGTATTTTTGGGATATTGTTAGACAGAAAAGGAAATTAACTATAGATTTATTACAACTGTATAACAATGAAATAGTGCAAAGTCTTTGGAGATCGGACTCTATCCTGAACCAGGATAAACAAGGGGCAGCGAAGCAGAGTTCTGACCCGGCAGAATCCCCCCTGGAGTCCAGACACTGGTGGTGGTGGTGGTGGTGAAGAAGAGAGCTGCTGCAACCTGATGATGAATGAGGAGTATGACTGCCTGCTGACTGGGGTGGAGGAGGGTCGCATCGGTTTGAGCTGAAATGACAACTGGACAGCAGAGCAGAGAACCCCTTTAAAGTTTGACAGTTTTGAAAAAGACTGAGACATTTATGAATGACCCGTGGTGTCAATAAAGTTTTCCTTCCTGAACTACCGCTTAAGCTCCATTTAGTGAGACCTTACCATCAGAGGTGGGTCTCATATTCTTGCCCCCTCATTTTTTGTAAATTGCTAGGATAACGAAAATATAAACACTTCTTGATAAAATATGAACAATGTAAAATTTACGTTGACTGGGGCTGGACTACTCTGGTGAGCCTCACATGGTAGCCACTGCATCTCAGACATTATGGGATGCTTGCTGTCCTGACTGTAATGACATGAGATAATAATGGGAACAGCTGGCACCCTTAAAAACACATTTCCTCCCTTAGACATAGATTCATTCAAGGTGAGCTTGTTACTCCTTCTCCTTCTGCGTCAAGGCCAGTCCTTTTTTTATTATGTTACAATACTTTTAGTAATTTGAGCATGAATAGTAGGTTGACTTATTATAGGTCCACGTATTCGCTTTTCTTTACAGTAACCTAAATAAACATCCGAAACAGATGGTGTGATCAAAACTGAGATGGGGTCAAAGTCATCAACCAGGTGTCACCTCACATCTGATGCCAGGAACACACCCCTACGACCACCTGTCATCTCTCTCTATTCCATTTGTTCCATGGAACACTGGGATGAAGATCAAGGTGATGGTGATGGAAATAATGAAAAAAGAGGGATGATAAAAAAGAAGAGGACAGAAGTCAGATGGAAAGAGATGAAAAGTTTCAAGTTCCAAATCACTGTTCAGAGCTGCGACCAGCTGAGACCTCACCGGTGTTACATGGACACCCGCACACACACACATATGCTCACAGTGACAGGCAGGGGAGAGCGGGTCACTGTCGGGGTCCCCTTGTCACGGGCCAGTTTGGAATTGACACCTGATTGCTGTGTGATGTCTCTCTCTCTCCATGTGTGTGTGTGTGTATTCATGAGTGGGTGAGTGTGTGTCTGTCTGTCAGAGTGTGTGAGATAGGAGCTGTCATGCTGGCTCTGATCCCCACTAACCCTCAGTCAAACAACATGCCACTGTAATAGCAGCACATGTGCAGTCCAGAGAGCGGCACATCAATCACACTCTCTTGATGCTCTCAGTCTCACAGGTTTCAAGTGGCTCGTATCTCACTCAACCCCAAGCTAGTTCTTTTCTTTTTTTACCTTTTGTTGTGCTCTGTATCTTTGTAGGCCATTTATTTTACAGGGGCAGCACTTTACAAATTGTTTTCAATATAGCCAATGAAATTGCACAAAAAGCGCTATGCTGCACTATGGGGTGGGGACAGGCGGAACAGGGGCAGGCTTCATGATGAGCAAACAGCTGTGACAGATCCAGCTGTTTGTCATTGAATAAGCACCAAAATGCATGTATACTTAATTTTGTTCCATGTCAGCAATACTGGTAGTAAATATGAATAGTACCTCTATAAGTTTGCAAGACTATAAGCCTTTTTAAAAGGGAAATATTATATATATATATATGACAAAACACCTAGACATACCATTAGAAAAACATCTGTAAAATATCCATTTTCTGTGTTATTGTTATCTGCTTTTTACTTGGACTAGATAAGGCTTCATGCTATGGTCCCATTGTGTTTTCCAGTTCATAAGTCCCAGATATACTCATCTTATACTTCAGTGTGTTCAAACTTCTATAACTCAGTGTCAACAGCCCTTAAAGTGATTCTGAAAGGCACATTTTACAGGAACGCTAACAGATTTTAATAAAACCGCTTCTTTTTTTAAAGAAACAAGGTCAAAGAGCACTTAGCTGTCCAACATGCATGCATGGAAAAGGAGGACATACTTTCATGATGGCAACAGGATCTAAACAAAAACCACATGAGTGGCGTATGTGTGGGTATAAGCACATAACCTCTTGTCACTCTACACGTGTATTCTAAAAGGTGAATCTTCCTCATCGCCGTGCTTTGCTTTGACAGTGATCTCGGCACTGTACTTTATAAACAGGTAACACTCCCCAGACGGTGGACGCTCAGTGTTTCTGAGACGTTTCACATTTTGTAAGAAGCGATCCCCGTGTCTCGGTGCTTATTCAGCACATAGAAAGCACAAGTCAGCTCTTGCTTATCAAATTGCTTGTCAAATTCACAAAAGAGAGCTGGGAGACTGCTGTAAGACAGAATGATATGCGGGGAACCGGCTTCCTATTCAAAGTCACGGGAGAGAAATGGTTTGCCCTTAAAATAAACCACCACTATGTTGAATGCCTACCACAAGCGAAGGAGTTCAAGTATCTCGGGGTCTTGTTCACGAGTGAGGGTAAAATGGAGCGGGAGATCGACAGGCGTATCGGTGCGGCTGCAGCAGTAAAGCAGGCGTTGCACCGGGCCGTCTTGGTGAAGAAGGAGCTGAGCCGGAAGGCGAAGCTCTCAATTTACTGGTCGGTCTACGTCCCAACCCTCACCTATGGTCACGAGCTTTGGATCGTGTCCGAAAGAACGAGGTCGCGGATACAAGCGGCCGAAATGAGTTTCCTCCGTAGAGTGGCCGGGCTCAGCCTTAGAGATAGGGTAAGGAGCTCGGACATCAGGAGGGAGCTTGAAGTCGAGCCGCTACTCCTTCGTGTCGAAAGGAGTCAGCTGAGGTGGTTCAGGCATCTAATTAGGATGCCTCCAGGACGCCTCCCTTTAGAGGTTTTCCAGGCACGTCCATCTGGTAGGAGGCCCCGGGGAAGACCCAGGACACGCTGGAGGGATTACATCTCCCAGCTGGCCTGGGAACGCCTCGGGATCCCCCAGAATGAGCTGGTAGATGTTGCGGGTGAGAGAGAAGTCTGGGTCAGCCTGCTGGACCTGCTGCCTCCGCGACCCGACCCCGGATAAGCAGTGGAAAATGGATGGATGGATGGATGGATGTTGAATGATGGACGAATTATGAGTCATCAATATGATCTTCTGACTAAAAGCATCTTGAGCCTTTCTAGTGATTCATCTCCCATTTGCTCAGACACACACAGACATTCTCAAACCAACGTCTTTGAAGTCTTTATTTAATTATTCTCCATTCACACAGAGACATTTTTCAGCATTGACCTTATGCACAGAACATGCCTTGAACCATTTGTCATGTTGGAATTGACTGCTTTTAACATTTTCATTAAGTGAAATCAAATCTGCAGGAGATTGGCATAAATTGCCGGCTAGTTGGTGCTGTAGCTAATGAGGGCAGCGGAAAGGAACTGGAGTGGTACTTTTTCTCATCAGTAGATGGCTATTCGAAGAATCATATGTGGTGGATTGTGTGTGTGTGTGTGTGTGTGTGCTATGTGTGTGTGTGTGTGTGTGTGTGTGTGTGTGCGTGTGCGTGTGTATGTGAGAAGGCCTAAGCACTGCCAGGATGTTATTATGTGATTGATGTTATTATGTGTGTGTGTCATGCACCCTGCTAGCACCCTTTACTTCCAGGCTGCATGCTATCAGATCTGTTCTATATGTGTGTACCTTTGTGTGTGTGTGTGTGTATACACTTGTCTCTTGATTACTTTTGTTCAAGACAGCATTATAAATGACAATGTGTTGATTTGAATGAAGAAGCGGCTGACCACTCCTCCTGTCAGACTATTCCACCAGGTACTCACATGCTCTCAAGTGCAGCTGATTTTTTCCTCGGCAGGAAAAGCACAGTGCGTGACGCACTAGTATGACGTTTTGGGAAATATGGTTATTTGCTTTCTTGCAGAGCATCAGATGAGAAGACAGATTGAGCCCTTTCTGTCTCCCAACAGCAGCTTGGTCAGTGGCCTTAGCTCAAACTGAGCAGGACAACTACAGAGCCGTAGTTATGCTAGTCAGCTGGTGCATAAAAAAGACCAGAAAACACAGGAGACGTGTGAACGTCGACTTATTTTGATGAGTGTAGGTAAGTTGAGGTCACTCAGTCCACTCAGCAAAACCTCTAAAGCACATGTAGTCGCTCCTCGAGGCCTGCCATTGGCTCACTGTGTCCCCCTGTTTCCAGTCTTTATGCTAAGCTAAGCTAACTGTTGCCTTATACAGACTGTGCAAGAAAGCAGGTACAAGTATTTCCCAAACTATTCTATCAAGCAAATAATTCTACCCAAAACATGGTTGAACGATGAAGGTCAGTGTAAGAATTGAAAGTAGATTTTATTTTTTTGTCCAACATAAATATTATTAAAATGTAACTCCCCATGTGGACAAGGATTTGACTGTTTGGTTACCCAGTCTGATCGATTCTGCACTTCCATTTGAGATCACCTTATCTGACATTACTATTCCGATACAGGCTTTACATCAGCGCCCATGCAGTGAAGTCTGTGCATGACATCGCATGTGATGGTTTGATGGTCTCTGAAAATACAACAGGGGGAGTCTGTCACATGTTTCTGTTGAAGTGCTCTGCGCTTAAAAATGCTGCCTTTTTACAGCCTTTGCTTTTTCTCTGCTACTGATCATTTCCAAATGTTAACACAATGTCTCTGAGATGTGCGACTGATGCTACTGAATGCACTGTTTTGAAGAGGTTTATGTCTTTTGATCCTAAGAGGTTTATCCTCAGTTAAGTCTTCATTTTTAACAGAGAAATAATCTTTTTTCGCCTCTTTTTTTTCAAAAAGTCCCTCTTTTCTTGCTCCTTTACTTTCTTAAGTGAACTCTTCCACAGTAAAATATCACTGTAAACATGTGAAGTGGACTTTGTGGTAATATGTACCCAGTCTCCATGTCAGTGTGAAGATTTTTCCAAAAAAAGGAGCTATAGAAACATGAATTATTGACATACTTTCATATCTTTTGAGAGCATCTTTTGAAAGCTGTGTGTGTTCTTGATCACCATGTTTTCCTCCATCTTCTCCTTCTTGGTCCTATAGGTCCCCTTACAAAGAAACACACTGATGATTTAGGTGATAGTGACCGCACGGAAGACGAAGGTATTTTTTCCCCCCGATGCCAAACTGATTTGCATGACAAGGGAAACCAAACGTGCCCTTCCTCCTCCAATTTTTATCTTCTTTGATTTTCTTACATTTCTTGTCCTTTTTTTGAAAGTGATGGACATTTTCTTTTTGCTCTTTACTCGTAAACTCTTTTTGGCCTGGATGTGTTTTGTCCTTTTCAGCTTGATGTCTAAAGTTTACATGTTTACCACCATTCTTTAATATTAATACTCTAGATTCTCTGCTTGGATTTGCTGTTTCCTTTAATTTCCTTTTCTATGTTGCATCCCACCAACAGATCAAGTAACTATTAACCCTTTAGCCAGCTCTTAACACATTTTTGCATGTTTTCTTTTTATTTTAATTCGTGTGGTATCAAAGTCTGATCATCCTCTAAAGATCAACTTCTGGCTAACTGGCTTGCAACTACACTAACACGTGGACCTGTTCAATATTTGGGCGTCAAACCAACAACCTTAGCATGTGAGAAGTCTAAAACAAGATGAAAATACTGGATCAATCAGTAAAATCTGTCTCTCTTGGCCGTGGTTGCTGCAGGGATGTGTTGGTTCTCATCACTGCTGGCATGGTTTCCTCCTACAGGGCAAAGTCTGAGCTAATTTACCCAGCAGTCTGTGGAGCTAACTGTCTGGTCAAATTCCCGCAGTGGCTGTCAGGAGTCCAAAGCAGCCAAATTACTTGTTTTGTTGCTCCACCAAATGTGGACTCTAGCAGACATGACAGACTTGGCAATAATAAAAATAGCAATAATTTGGGTGGAGGCTGATTTCAAGTGACATTACAGTCATTATGGTTTCAAGTGATCACCCGGCTCTCCATTCTAATGCTTTTTTGAGAACACACAATCAAAACGGCATTTAAAAACTCACTTTCTAATCCATGGTAACTGTGATGGCCTGCTCGTGTGGCTTCTGTCCACCCCATGATTTTAAAATTCTGAGGGCCACACTTACACAGCAGATTATTAAAATTATTTTAAAAAATCACAGGGATCTCAGAGTAGACCAAGCTGCTACGGAGGCAGGACTAATGTCATTTGTTGAGTTGAATCTCCACAGAAGCAGAGTTTTGGTGTTTAACAGACCTAATATCACCAAGTTAGATCATGCTAGCATGTAGCATAGATGACATAGAGGCGTAGTTATAGACACATAGCGATAACAAGTGAAATGAACAGTAAACATTTAGTAAACTCTTGATATACAAATTATAATAAATAATATTAACAAACATGTCCAAAAAGGAGACGAGATGATATGAGCTCATTTATATGAGCCTTAAATTAAACAATTATGCCAACATTGATCAGATAAACGACTCCACTACTGCCGCTACTGCTCACCGCCCACAGTCACCACACACAGCTTAAACGCTTTCAATCGGTGTGAGTAAACAAAAACATCCATCCATCCATCCATTTTCCACCGCTTATCCGGGGTCGGGTCGCTGAGGCAGCAGGTCAAGCAGGCTGACCCAGACTTCTCTCTCACCCGCAACATCTACCAGCTCATTCTGGGGGATCCCGAGGCGTTCCCAGGCCAGCTGGGAGATATAATCCCTCCAGCGTGTCCTGGGTCTTCCCCGGGGCCTCCTACCAGATGGACGTGCCTGGAAAACCTCTAAAGGGAGGCGTCCTGGAGGCATCCTAATTAGATGCCCGAACCACCTCAGCTGACTCCTTTCGACACGAAGGAGTAGCGGCTCGACTTCAAGCTCCCTCCTGATGTCCGAGCTCCTTACCCTATCTCTAAGGCTGAGCCCGGCCACTCTACGGAGGAAACTCATTTCGGCCGCTTGTATCCGCGACCTCGTTCTTTCGGACACGATCCAAAGCTCGTGACCATAGGTGAGGGTTGGGACGTAGACCGACCAGTAAATTGAGAGCTTTGCCTTTCGGCTCAGCTCCTTCTTCACCAAGACGGCCCGGTGCAACGCCTGTTTTACTGCTGCAGCCGCACCGATACGCCTGTCGATCTCCCGCTCCATTTTACCCTCACTCGTGAACAAGACCCCGAGATACTTGAACTCCTTCGCTTGTGGTAGGCACTCTGTCCCCACCCGGAGGGAGCAATCCACCGGTTTCCGGCAGAGCACCATGGCCTCAGATTTCGTGGTGCTGACTCTCATCCCCGCCGCTTCACACTCGGCTGCAAAACGCCCCAGTGAATGCTGGAGGTCATGGTCCGAGGAGGCAAACAGGACCACATCATCTGCAAACAGCAGAGAGGCTATCCTGAGATCCCCGAACCTGACATTCTCCGCCCCACGGCTGCGCCTAGATATCCTGTCCATGAAAGTCACGAACAGGACCGGTGATAAAGGGCAGCCCTGGCGGAGGCCAACACCCACCGGGAACGTATCTGACTTACTGCCGAGGATACGAACACAGCTCCTACTGCAGGCGTACAGAGACCGGATGGCCCGTTGCAACGGGTCCGGCACACCATACTCCCGCAGCACCCCCAACAAAAAGCCCCGAGGGACCCGGTCGAAAGCCTTCTCCAAGTCCACAAAGCACATGTAGACTGGTTGGGCAAACTCCCAGGACCCCTCCAGTATCCCTGCAAGGGTAAAGAGCTGGTCCACTGTTCCACGACCAGGACGAAACCCGCACTGTTCTTCTTGAATCCGAGGTTTGACAAACGGTCGGAGCCTCCGTTCCATCACCCTGGCATAAGCTTTTCCCGGGAGGCTGAGTAGTGTGATACCCCGATAATTCGAGCACACTCTCCGGTCCCCCTTCTTGAAGATGGGAACCACCACCCCGGTCTGCCAGTCCATGGGCACTGTGCCCGACCCCCATGCGACATTGAAGAGGCGTGTCAGCCAAGACAGCCCAACAAAGTCCAGCGCCTTCAGCATCTCAGGGCGGATCTCATCCACCCCCGGCGCCTTGCCACCAAGGAGCTTTTTGACTACCTTAGTGGCCTCTGCCAGGGATATGGGTTCATCCAACCCCAAGTCTTCAGGCGCTGCCCCCTGTTCAGGGGACATGTTGACCGGGTTTAGGAGTTCCTCAAAGTGCTCCTTCCACCGCCCGACGATATCCTCTGTCTGGGTCAGCAGCCCCCCTCCCCTGCTGATAACAGCCTGGGGAAGGTCCTGCTTTCCCTTCCTGAGTCGTCGGATGGTTTGCCAGAACCTCCTTGAGGCCAACCGAAAGTCCTTCTCCATGGCCTCCCTGAACTCCTCCCATGCCCGAGTTTTAGCATCCGTGACCACCGCAGCTGCAGTCCTTCTGGCCTGCCTGTACCTGTCAGCTGCTTCAGGAGACCCCTGGGCCAACCAAGCCCGAAAGGCCTCCTTCTTCAGCTTGACGGCTTCCCTCACCCCCGGTGTCCACCACCGGGTTCTCGGGTTGCCGCCACGACAGGCACCGATGACCTTCCGACCACAGCTCCTAGCGGCCGCGTCCACAATAGAGGCTTTGAACATGATCCACTCGGATTCCATGTCCCCAACCTCCCTCGGGATGTGTGAGAAGTCCTTCCGGAGGTGGGAGTTGAAGACCTCCCGGACAGGATCCTCCGCCAGACGTTCCCAGTTCACCCTCACTACACGTTTGGGCTTGCCAGGTCTTTCTGGCCGACTCCCCCGCCTTCTGATCCAACTCACCACCAGGTGGTGATCAGTTGACAGCTCTGCTCCTCTCTTCACCCGAGTGTCCAAAACATACGGCCGCAGATCAGATGATACGATTACGAAGTCGATCATTGATCTCCGGCCTAAGGTGTTCTGGTACCAGGTACACTTATGAGCCACCTTATGTTCAAACATGGTGTTTGTTATGGACAAACTGTGGCTAGCACAGAAGTCCAACAACGAAACACCGCTCGGGTTCAGATCAGGCAAGCCGTTCCTCCCAATCACTCCCCGCCAGGTTTCTCTGTCGTCGCCCACGTGAGCGTTGAAGTCTCCCAGGAGAACTATGGAGTCGGCAGGCGGCGCCCTTTTCAGGACCCCTCCCACCAACTCCAAGAAGGCCGGATACTCCGAAATGCTGTTTGGTGCATAAGCACAAACAACAGTCAGAGCCTTACTCCCCGCAATTTTTAGGCGCAGGGAGGCGACCCCTTTCGTTCTCCGGGGAGAACTCCAACACGGCGGCGCTCAGCCGGGGACTCGTGAGTATCCCCACTCCCGCCCGGCGCCTCTCACCCTGGGCGACTCCAGAAAAGAACAAAGTCCAACCCTTCTCCAGGAGTTTGGTTCCAGAGCCAGCGCTGTGCGTGGAGGTGAGCCCAACTATATCTAGCTGGTAACGCTCCACCTCCCTCACCAGCTCCGGCTCCTTCCCCGCTAGCGAGGTGACGTTCCACGTCCCTAGAGCTAGTCTATGTCACCGGCAATCGGCTCGCCCAGGCCCCCTGCCCGGCCCGCCGCCCGGTCTACATAGCACCCGACCCCGATGTCTGTCCCTGCGGGTGGTGGGTCCACAGGGTGGCTGGACCATGGTGTTTCTTCGGGCTGAGCCCGACCGGGCCCCATGGGCGAAAGCCCGGCCACCAGACGCTCGCCGACGAGCTCGCCTCCCGGGTCTGGCTCCGGGAGGGTTCCCCGGTTTCCCTGGTCCGGGCGAGGTAACTTCAGTCCTAGGGCTGCTTATCATCAGGGTTTTTTGAACCGCTCTTAGTCTGGGCTCTCCCCCGAGACCTGTTTGCCTTGGGAGACCCTACCAGGGGCAGATGCCCCGGACAACATAGCTCCCAGGATCATTGAGCCACTCAAACTCCTTCACCGCGTTAAGGTGGCGATTCGCGAAGGTGTGAGTAAACAAAAACATGGTTCTTTCATTTTACTAATGATTGTGGTTAATGTAAAACATTTCTAAACCTTGTTTTTTACTTAAAAGTAAAAGGCCTACTTTCAAAAACGTCCGTATTGTTTCAAACCATGATGTTTTCCTAAAACTAGCCAAGTAGCTATGTTGCCTAAACATACGCAAATAGTTTGAATTCACATAACTACATGTTTAATAATGAGAACGGCATTCTATCCATACACCTTCCTATGGGATAGTGTGCTTCCTCATATATCTGTGGACTGTGGAAATTTAAAAACATGATATTTGTTCTGCATACATGCAGAAAACCCTGAATCAAAGGTAACATGCAATAAAAGAATAAATGAGCATTTCCCACATGCTGCCGTTGCTTTGAAGGCATTTAATCCTAGGTGAGTTGTAGGCTGATGAACAGGAGTACTAAAGGAATCCAGAGGATAGCCCCCAATATATAGGACCACAGTTTCGCATTGCTCCTCTTGGTATTTAAATGAAATGCTGTTTGAAAGCTAAGCCAGTGTGCTTGATTCCATTAATCTCAATAATACAAAAAGATGAACCTTTGCTTAGCTGCCATGAACAAGGCGTCCTTTGAAAAGTCATATTAGGAATAAAATGTCCTTGATAAAACCCTGAGATAGAGCCGTATCCCATTAAGGCTGCTGGAGAGCAGCTTTAATGGCTGGCAGGAAGTCTTAATAAGGCACCTCTACTGTATAATGTGACGAAGTAAACAGCAATTACATCCAAATAAGACTCACAACCATCCGGATCCCTTTGATCTGTGCCATTATGCTGTTTTTCTGGGAGCTCATACACACACACACACACACACACGCTCGCGCCAATACGATTAGAGAGTCACACAGATCTATTCAATGCAATCCTAGCAAGCTTTGAGTATTATCTCAAAAAAGGATGCAGGGCAGACATCTAATCCAGTTTAATATAGAGGAAAATATGCACTAGGATAAAGATGTACACACACACAGTCACACACTCTATTGACCTATTAGGGGCGACTCTGATCAGCTTGGATCCCGCAGTGATCCCTGATACTCTTAAACCTTGACCTCTTGTCGCCTTGTAGATGCAAACTCAACGAGGACATCCCCGAACATCCCGACCCCTTTAGAATCTCCTTATACTCAAGAAAGTTGGTTGGTCCTTTTGTGCTGGGAATAGAGATGTAAACAGGAGAGTACCCGAGAGCTGAGGATTTTTTCGATGCTCCTTCCCTTTTTCTTTTTACAGCAAATATTGCAGGAGTGGTTAAGAGTGGGTATACAGAAGTGGAGATGTCGTGCAGGGTGGTATCTACAAGGCCCATATAGGGCCCCTGGTACCCTATATAAAATATTATATGGCAATACCTGTGAGATATTAATCTTCCCAACACTATGGATTTATTACTCTGAGTGTGGAGGGCACAGGGATATGGATTTTGTGAGCATGAGGACAATTCTGGGGCGGGGAAAGATGATAAAGGAGAATGTTTTACCTTGGTGCATCCAGCCCAGACAGAGGCTCCAGTTGGTGGCGTTTCAGGTGCAGCTCCAACTATTGAGGCTTTACATCACAGACGGAAGAGTAAAAGTGACACCTCCTTTACCACCGGGCCTCCTACGCCCCATTTTACAGAGGAAAAGACACCAAGTAAGGTTTGATTCAAATCAGCCAACATGGAAGGATTTAGGCCACCTAAAACAACAAGGAAAAGAGAGCTTAACCAAACGCATGTGAAACCACTAAACACTGAGCCCAATGCTTTGGTATTGTTGTGTCTCGGTGACTAATGCTGAAAACAGTTCTTAAAACTGGTCCAGTGCTGCGGACGCTAAACAGGCTGCAATGTCATTGTATCACTCCTCTTCGTTAATGAACAACCATGAAACGTGCTGTTTTCACTGACAGCATCATGGAACCCTACAGCGAAACATCATGTCTGTTTCTTCATCTTTCTGGTTTAACATGAAATCTTGTGTCACATTATGAAAATCAACAAAGTATTCAGCCCTGACATTGAAACTAATTTAACCAACACTGATCTACACTCTGTACGCTAACACAATACACTGTGATGTTGTCCGTTAGTCACCAAGACACTACAACATTAGAGGAAAAGGAGGTCATCATTGAACAATGCCCAAATTACCCTTTACATTGAAATAATTGCCACGACAACATGAGCTTCAACAACAAAACCTCCAGGCGGCTCGTTACTGTTAAACATGGGTATTAGACAGCTGACTCGGTCCACGTTGACCTCCGACCTGAGCCATGTTACACAAGTAATCCAAGGACTGTGTTACATATGTTTTAATGGAACACATATTTACAGTTTAAAACACATTGTTAAGGCTTAAGGTAAAACACAATTAAACGGGAATAGGTTGAGTAAAAACATCAAGATTTGGCTTAAAATAAGTTTGCCCCCCCCCCACTCCCCCATCCTCCTCCATATGATAAGAAATGCCATTGAGATAAATTTAAAAAAGCGTCTCCCAAAATACATTTCCATTGTGAATTAACTATATGAAACAAATCTGTACTGTACTTAGGGCTGCAACTAACGATTATCTTAATAATGGATTAATCTGTCGATTATTTTTTCGATTAATCGATGAATCGGATAAAAAACAAAAAAGCATTACTTTCCAACCCTTTATTCAAAAAGAGAACTGACGGTGCAGAAATCTTCAGAAAGTGCACAAACAGGTGGCTCCTTGAACATCCCTGAGCTGTTAAAGTAATAATAAAAAAATTAAATAATGGACTAACACAAACATACACATGTATGCTTTACAACTGCCAAATATATAGGCTTTTATTAAATAAAGTGCACAAAACATTTTGCACAAAATTTTGTTTAAAGGGACCTGAGCTGTCAGAACAATAAATAACTTAAAAAATAAATAAGAAAAATACTAATCAGAAAACTTAACAGGATTTGTTTGAACGTCAGAACTTGTTCTCTACACTACACTCAGACGCACACACTCAAACTCTCACAGACACATACACTCACAAACACAGTCACAGTCACAGACGCACACGCATACAAACACACACACACACACACACTCACAGACGCTCGCACACACACTCACACACAAACGCTCACAGACGCACACACATACAAACACACGCACTCACAGACGCACACACTCACAGACGCGCGCGCACACACACACACACACACCCACACACACACACGCACACACTCACAGACGCGCGCGCACACACACGCACTCACTCTCTCTCTCACTCCCTTTGTTCAGACACATTGTTCTTACGAGCTAACGCTAACTTGTCAAGCTAATAACGAGTAAACAGCAGAAAGCTGCTGGAGGGACGTTACGTCTTCACTTCAAAACGGAACAAAAGCTGCCGACTAGCCGCTGCAGCTGAGCCTCAACAGGAAGTGCCTCTACTAGCTGCCGCGGCCCCGGTTTGAGCTGCTACTGTGCTGTTGAACGGCCTTGCCTCCGCGATGTGTTTCAGAACAATGTTACGGTCTCTAAGATGGTCTCTCCTCGACCTCCGCTCCGCGCTCAACTCAACTAATAATCGAGCGACACAACGAATCGATAATGAAATTCGTTGCCAATGCTTTTAATAATCGAATTTTATCGATTTTATTGATTCATTGTTGCAGCCCTAACTGTACTGTTATACTGTAAACTGAGTTGGGTTAAGATATTTGCAAGATGCTCAATTGTAATTAGGGTACCCTCATCAACAGGAACTCGGCCTTTGAAACAACAGTAATTCAGTCTGATTTGTAAGAGGTCACTTGTTAGGATAATATAATCAGGGACTTTTTAGGGAATGGAATGGAATGAATAATCTTGACTCACAAGCCCTTACTAATTACACCACGTAGATCTGTACATGAGCCATCTTACTCATACCAGTGGGCATGTAGACCACTAATAAGTAACTGATTACTGGAGCGTTCCTTGTGGAACCCGCTCACCTCTGGGCCTCATTTGGTTTCCTGTTGCTTTTCCCCCACGTCCCGTGGCTTTGCTCCCTGCAGAGGAGGCTGAAGCCACTATAAAACCCCACCTCTGCTCCTTGTGTCTGCTCTTGGTTTGATAAGTCCTCTACTCCGGCCCGGGGAGAGGATACCGAAGTTGTTACCGCAGCCCAAGGGCATCTCTCAGGGTTCACTCAGAGATATATGAAGCACCTGGATCTCTTTGATCATAACCTCTTCCTCGAGGAAGCAACGGTCTACTCCATGTTGTCATGGTACCTTTCCTCTGACAAACTCTACTTCACCCACTCTGAATGGCCGAGTCACGACAAGATTGCATCTCATTTTAGCTGCTCTCAAAACAAGCTTTCATCTCGCTGCTCGCTGTGGAGAAAGACCCTGGAGAACAGTTGGACGACAAACTCCTATAATAAAAACTGGAATCATTTAAAGTTACTTGAAAAAGAACAAAAGGACATAATTGTATTAAAATAATCATGACCATATTGGATGTTTTACCTCACTTCACACAAGAGGATGATGGAGCTGCCGTCAGCTGAGAGAGGATGGATTGATAAGTTCGGGGAACAGGAGAGTCTGGTTTAGATTGTTTTTATTGTGTTGGCTCTAAGCCTCGCTGTGGCAGCCGATGAACGATGCCAGGAAACCAAGCTGAGTGTACACTTGATTGTATAAGCTTAAAACCTCAAGGTGCAGTGTTTTCCATAAACAGCGGGACCCGTTTCAGCCAGTCAATTCAGGTAAATCCATCAAATGCTCAAACACTGCCAAGACTATTCCATCCTAACCTCAGCTCATTGCCGCTGACCTTCAGCCCTGCTGGATGCAGCCGGCTGCAGCAGAGATTCATGTATTCATGTATAACCCATAGAGGAAACAGTGACACATCACACAGCTCCGACAGAGTACACAGATACGAGAAACCCTCCCCTTTGGTTTCGGAGACAAATATACCATTTATATATAAAGATTTGCTTAGAACTCAGCAGCACCCTGTTCTTTCTCATCATCGTCCTCGTCATCGTCAACGTCAACATCCTTTTAACTATTACTGCTGTCACTATCGTTCGCATCAACTCCATCATCACCACTGGTTGTTGCGTGATCCTCAGTTTAATGGTAGTTCATGACTGCATGGCAGTCCTCATTGGTGGCATCATCCGGACATTATCAGCATTGTTATAAATAACGTGGGTTGTCATCACCAACATCAGCAGCATCATGTTTGCTGCCATCATCAACATCGTCCTCCAACCCGACGCTTGGCCAGCGGCCCTCAGTCTCCAAGTCTTTCCACTAACTGGAAAGTAAACTCATTATTAGCCCGTGAACACCTGATGTAGAGCGAAGGAGGAGAGAGTCCACATAGGGGGCACGGAAGGGGAGGTGGGATGCTCAAACCTCAGTTTTTGTCCACATTGACTTATTTTACAGAAATGTTTGTGTTCTGTAAAATCTAGACTTTACTACGGCAGTTACATAACAACCCCAGTTATTTTACATTACAAACCAACCAGGATCTCTCCTCAGCCTAAACATGTGGTTATGTAGAGGAAAATAAAACCATGTTGTGAGTTTATTTTGCAAAAGACTGCGTGCATGTAGAGAACAAGCGGAATCTTTGTTTTCTGTTTACTTTGAAAAGACCCTGTGAATGAAAGGAGTGGGAACTGAACCGTTTAACTGACTTGTTTAACTGACACGTTTAACTAACTCCTTTAACTGGGCCACTGACCAGGCGTCTGTATTGGATCAGTTGGGAGTGAGGCGGAGGGGAATCCTCCTGGCTGCCACCACCACCATCACACCAGCAATGCCCTGGCTGTGACATCAAAATCATCTCTTCACCAACAACATTGGCTTGGTTATTATCATCATCATCATCAACATTGATATCAACATTCTTGTCATTAACATGCTGATGAATTAAGGTTCCCATTCTGCTACACACACACACATCTGCACTGAGCGCTACACACATATCTGCATTGAGAGCTATACACACATCTGCATTGGGAGCTACACACACATCTGCACTGGACGCTACACACACAGACACACCGCTGCATAATCCCCTGACCTTTTCTTTGACCTTCTGGAAGCCTTCCAGAGGAGAGTTATGATGTGTCTACATTGTGGTCGTTGCCTGCTGCGACAGAGGGAGCAGAGCAACTAGGAGGGGAAAAACAAAAACACGACAAAGGACAGCGGATGATAGAAGTGATGTAATGAGCTCTGCAGCGAGAGAGAGAGAGAGAGAGAAGCAGTGCACACACACCACGAGAGGAAGCATTTTACCTAGATGGGCCTCATTTTCATTTCCCGCTAGATTTCTGTTTTCTTTTACCCCATTTCCTTTTGCCAAATGAGGTTTATTTTAAGGCTGTATATATTTCACACGCTCTTGGTAAGAAAACAATGTGTGCAGTTGTCCAGTATATAGACACACTGTAACATTCAGTTCAGTTTCTGCTGCATGATGTCCTGTTTCCTCGGAAATGAATCATACACAACCATTAATCATACACAAGGAAGGGGAGTGAAGCGTCAACCCATCATTTATTTTACTTTCCCTATTATTTTAATACAGTCTTTAAATAAGATGAGTCCTGGTTTCATCAAACTCATTATTCTGATCTAAATGATTTACACTTCTCCTTTATTCAAAAGCATAATTGAGCCGTACAGCAGTGTTTGCCACTGTGACGGAGTTCCTTCAGAGCTGTCCCTGAGGTGGAGACATTATTATGTCTCTGCACTGGGTTGTGAGCACTTGAAACACTCACTGTAGGGACACTCTGCTACTCCCCTAACAACGGCACATCTTTTTTACTCTCTTGTCTCAGAGGGCAACGCTTTTCTATTTTCTTGCTTGGTTAATTTTGAATTCCGCCTGGACTCCCTGATCTCTCCCTGGACCCGAGTCCCTCAGTGGTAAAACATCAGTGGGATAAACGGTGTGTGCCGCTGCACGTACTGATGGAGATAGTTAGGAAGCGAGATGAAAAGCCTTGTCTCTGCGATGCATCAGATGAAAGAGAAAGCTTGTTTTGAACGTGGGTTGGATCTCTCCAAGTCTCCGCATCCTTTTTGCTCGCGTCCGGCCCGCATTAGAATTTCGTCTGAATCTGAAGCGCAGCCCTTCTTTCTTCTGCTCTAATCAGCCAGATGTAACCGCTTTTATTACGGCTATTTCTGCCGCTAACAGCAGCATCTCCTTCCCCTGACCTCCTATTTCACAGATGCAGCTGCACATTCACAAACATCCCTGTGGTAATGCAAACACACCTCCAGCTTTCTTTGCGGTATGAGTAATGTTCGTATGACAACTCATCATCCAGCGCATATTTTATTTAGCTACTGTCTAATTACACTGTGATTTATGGAAATGTTAGAGCAGTAATTCCAAAGCTAAATCAACATCCTGTCCTTCACATTAGCAAAACACTTCATAGTATTCAAAAAGACAAGTGTCCCATTCCGCTGTTACTTGTGTTTAATTCACCCTGGAATACGGCACACGTTCCCTACAGCTAAACAACTATGAGGTGCAAATTCAAATGAAAGTTTCAATAAAGCAGTGCCTTTTCATAAAGATGCTCCAACCTATTATGCCAAAACATTTTCTTTTTTATTAGATTCTCTTCCAGATTAATCACACAAGTTTTACCTCGCCATGGTTTGACAGTTTAGATTGCCACTCTTGCATGTTGACAGTCCATTGCCTGGAGGAAAATTAAAACTCAGCTCTTTAAATATCCTGTTTCATTAACACCTATATGGATTTAAAATAGGCCAATAAATGAGTAACATTTTCCAATCACCACAACCATGTCACAGCCTTCATGTAGAACAAAATGATTGGTTTGATGCCTCAAACTAACAAGGTCTCCATGTTAAAAAGCCAGTGTGCCAAGATTACTCAGAAAAAATAAAAAAATAAAAAGAGGTGGCTAAAGCCCCCTTAAGTATTGGATTTTCATCTCTGGCTGTCACCTTCAATCTGTCATCTAATCAGTCCTTCTGCCTTCTCCACCTCCTCTTCCTCCCCCCTCCTCCAGACATTAGGGAGAGTGGAAGCCCTAAGCCGGTGATGGTTTTCATCCACGGGGGCTCCTACATGGAAGGAACTGGGAATATGTTTGACGGCAGCATCCTGGCCAGCTATGGAAATGTGATTGTCATAACTGTCAACTACCGGCTGGGCATCCTAGGTAAGGAACCTGCTCTGTGTGATACTCACCACGGCTGTCCTGTTGCGACCCGGCTTCCTGTCTTTGTCCTTCCTTTATTGCTGATTCCATTATTTAGGCCTTCTAGGAATGTCTTCATTCTTTCTTTCTTTCTTTCTTTCTTTATTTGTATCACCCTCTTTTGGTGACTCGCTGCTGGTATTTTCCTGTGACTTTAGCTGAGCACAAAGGCACTAAGATTATTTTTGTATTTTCTTACTTTCTCACTTTCTTCCTCCTTGTTCCTTCCATTGATCGTTGGTGATTCCTTGTGCTGCTGCTGGTTTTCTCCTGTGGGTTTAGCTTAGCATGAAGGCTACACTGGGATTCTGTCTTCCCGTGTGCTGTTGCTGCTGATATTCCAGGGAGCTCCGTTTGCTGTGATTGTGATTCTTCGACAGGAGCTTGAGCTCCACTCTGGGTTTCATTGGGTTTTCTCTCGTTGGTAACAGGTTCAAACCCAACTGTTGAACACAGTTCAGACATGTGTACACAAAGGCTGGAATCAAATCATTTAGATGGAGGGCTGTGCTTTTCCTCCACTTGTGTTACAGTATGAGGTAATATTGGGAAAGGCAAAGCTACACTTATGTGTCATCTTTTTTTCTACTCCATTTCATCTCACCGTCAGTCGAGTAGATTATCATATATATCACACAATTATTATTATATTGCGGGCATAATGCTACTTCCAAACCATTCTATCTTTAAAAAGTATTTGTCCGATGTTGAGGTTGTGAAGTATTATCTCAGCTTTCATTTCCATGATGTACACAGACATTTCCATATGGAGGCTGTTCGACACAGCATGTGTTTCTGTACTGATTCATGGTTGGGCTCCCAGAACACATACTGCAGAGCTGACACTTGGACTCTGGGGTTTGACCCAGTTACCTTTCATGCATCTATTCGCCTCGTCTCCCGTCTTATACTTTCATTTGCCATGGCAATGTTTCCTCTGATCTTCAGTCCCTTCATTTTTTCATTTTCCTCCTCATCTATCTTATCTTTTCTCATCAGTCTAATTCCTAATGCCTTTCCTCCAGAGTGAGGGTGTTACCCAGAAGGCATGGATATATTGCGACACATGACGGAAACGAAGGTTTGCTGCCTGCGTCCGAAATGAGATTGTGCTGTCATTTGTTTGGATGGAAGGAACCGATTCCATTTCCACGTTGTTTTGGTTTCTGGGCTTTTTCTTTCTATCTTATTAAACTATACCAGAATAAAGATAAAGGGCAATATCCACCTTTCACTCATGTAGAATACCGTTTGTCTGGGGGTTATGTGTGTGTGTGTGTGTGTGTGTGTGTGTGAATGAATATTGAACATCCAGGCTTTAAAGCAATCCTTTGAGATGTTAATATCAGGCACAGCACTCACAGCGTTAATGTTGTCTGAGGTGGTCTGCATTATCTTTGTGCCGATTAATACTCACGTGATCCTATATGAACGTTAATATATACATTTACTTACATTAACATGAATGAACAGCAATTTAAGAATTAATTGTCATTAATCAAAACATACCCAATGTGGATTAGCTGGTTTCAGCTTCTGACGTGTCAATGCTACTGTTCTGTGTTTGATCATCATACATTGAATAACATTTTACAACAAAAGCTTTTTAAATAATTCAAGTCATTTGTATCTGCTTTGTCACGTTTTACTGGGTTACTAATGAATTGCAGTCAAATCACCAGGGAAATGTGATGGCAATTAACATCCGCAGGAACATGCAATGCTAACTTGTATTATCTGGGGTTGTAAATTGATTATAATAGAATAATTCATAGATTTATCAAAAATGGCAATAACATTAATGGCAGACCCAGCATGATATTTCTGTGGAAAATGCTGTTGTGAACTGAATTCAGTCAGTGCCAACATGTTCTATTTCAGATATTTAGAGCAAAATGCTCACCAATGTCATCTTCTCCTCATGTATTAGAGCTGCCGTGTCTCCTAAAAATTCTGTTCCAATACAACAAAACTACTTTGTAAATGACTGTTGAGGGAAACATATTTTGTCTTGGATTTTGTGTAGCGTTCATGTTTCACAAATACATTTTAAATGAGTCCAGGCCCATGAGTGGTGCATGTAGCAAACAATACAGGGCTGCTGTTTGCGTCCCGTGTGAATTAAGTACTTTAGTTGCCTAAAGATTACTAAGTAGTAGTTTTGTTGCAAATACTTTTTTTCAGTTCAATATTTTGGTTTTGTTTGTCAACCACGTGATAGAAATAGTGTACAACTGTGACCGTTAGGTCTGGAAGAAAATATGTTTCTAATGAAACATATTTGAGAGTGCAGATTAGTTGTATGGGAACATCATTTGTTTTGGGACTGGAAAAACAGCCCTAGATCAATTCCATCTTTTAATTATTCTGGCTATGCCAGGATCCCGGTCCATGAATCTGCTCTCTGCTACTGATGTGCGAGCTCCTAACTGCTGCAGGCCTTGTGGTTTTGAGGGAAACTGTATCCCTGCTGGTTAACATGAGGCCCCGCTGTTTGCGCTAAGATTAGACTCTATGTGTTTGTGTTTACCCCCCTGGCAATGGACAGAAGTATTTGGCTTTACCTCATCAAACGTGATGCTGTGCATGCGTGTGCTTGTGAGTGACACGGAGAGAGTGTGTACTCAACGCACTGTAAGACTCATAACCGCTGGGCTCCGCAGTCAGTCATCCACTCTTTAGTAAATATTTGAGTTCAGTAAGTAGCTCCACTGCCAGAAATACCCATCATGACAAGCCACCACATGCATTAGTTAAAGAAGGGTGGGAGGCTGCGTTATCACTTTGTGTTAACTCAGCTGAAACAAAAACTAACTGAATTGATTGTGCCACATGTATTATGCCCTTGTAATGTTTAACGTCTAGGTTCTATGCTTCGAGTTTGGCATTTTCTCCGTCACCATCTCTGTCAACCAAAATGGTTAGGAGAGTGGATCCGTGGAAAAGCAAGGCCCCGGCTAGGTACCGTTTGCAGCAAACGCCAGCTAGCTTGGTTAGCAAAGTACAACCGTAACTCATGTAGACCATGATTACAATTGCATGCATTAAAAAAAAGCATGTGTATAAAGTATTTACAAGAAAAAACACTGAATAACAGTGTGGTAGAGACAGCATGGTAGCATTTATTTTACTCCATAACACCATAATTTACAAAATGTTAAATAATGCTGTATTGGAGTATTGTAGACGACTTGAATCTAGTTATTGAGACCATAAACACATAAACGTACCATTACTATGAACAATTAGGAACATGTTAACTGAGGTAATAAATCAAGTGAGAAGTGGTGTCATGTTCTCATAGACTTCCACACCAGTGTACCTCTCTTGAGGAGTTGATCAAGTATCGTTGAAATTGAACTATAGTTTTGCTTTATTAAATTAAACCTCTACTGACTTTAGGAAATATTTATTATGTGAGTTGTTCTCCATTCGGTACATAAATAGACCATCAAATGACATTATGAATACCTAATTGTGTAATGTTGATTGAATTAGTTAATTTGCTTAACTGTGCAGTTCAAGGAGTATTTGACCTTAACATGAGTCACCACAGCCCTTTTGCAGTGGACCCAAGAGTGTTGTACATGACTCAGAGTTTGCTTACTAACTCACTCAACAAACAAACAAACAAACACACACATTTACTTTAGAAAACCTCTCCGATCGCCCCACCCCTACCCCGGAAAGATGGCATGCTTCCTAAAGGCCTCCAGGGGCAGACCAGGGCTGACCATGCATGAGAAAGAATGAAGGAGCCACGAGGTATTGAACATCTAAAAAAGACAGACCCTCGACTAAAAGACTAGAAAGCAAGTGTCAACACCTTCCTTCATTAATAACTTTCAACCTTCTCGCAGATTCATAATTATGTCCCCGAGCCGGCCAGCTAGCCTCCGTTGGTCAAAGTGTGGCGTTGACCTTACTTCCCCTGCCAGCCGCTGCAGCACCTGTTGGCTTGGAGATGCTGCTCCGTTGACAGAACAGCATCACTACTCGAGCACCGGTGGTTTTGTTCTCCAAGGCTTAGTGGGTGTTTGCGTGTCTGTGAGAGTGAGCACTTTGCAGGAAGTCATTAGTGGCTTTAAAAATGCAGTGCTGCTGACGCAAAGCTGTATTTATCTTTTAAGGGCCTTGGCTACAATGAAATTGGCCACAGGGCACGTATATAGTATGCTACTGCCAGTGTCTGCTGGTGTGTATGGACGTGTGTGTACAATGCATCAGGAGCTCCTCCTGTGTGCAGGTGGGGTGTTGATAGAACATGACATAGTGCTGTTAACGTGTCATTATTACAGGGTGGCACGTAAATATATATATATATATATTGTATTTGTTATCGCACTCCTAGTTGCTTTATAATGGGACAATCAGCTGTAGGGTTGCTTTTGTTTTACTCAACAATTGAACTACTCATGACACATTGAGAAGATACACAGATACATGGTGTTATCCTGACGGACACCAGAAGGCAGTGTCAGTATACGTCTTCACCCAAGCACCTGGCTTACAAAGCTCTGTCCCCAATGAGCAGAACACAATACTGACCGTTGAACAACTAGAAAGGTGTAGAACTGAGTTGTTGGCAGCTGGTCGTTAGTATCGCTACCACAGTGCTGTCCGGTCTGAGAGTAGTGGTTTCATCTTTGACCTCTAACCCTTTGACAGTGTTTTCACCACACTTTTGGTTGCCTTAAAATGTCTTATTCAGCGATCAGTTTCACTTAGCTCCACCCTCTCTTGTAACTTTTGGTTGCAAAAAGAAAATGCGACAATGACAATTCTGAACGTCAAGGCTTTAAAACGTAGTCCACAAACAAATGGGTGACATCTCTGTGACTACTTCCACTTACTATCTATAGTCTAACAGTTGTATCTAGTAAATCCAAATGCCTTCTGCTCCACAACACAACATAGTGGTTGTTTGCAACTGCCAATACCTGAAACCAATACACACACAACTGGTTTGTTGCACCTCTAAACAGCAGACTGTGCCTTTAAGCCCTTACAGTGTTGAGTTTGTTTCGGCCCAGCCAAAACCTTTAATCATGCTGATTGATGAGGTGCATTTCCCTGACTCAAACCTTCTCCAAATACCCCCTCCATTCCCGCCATACATCAGCCATTCGGCCAATTTATCAAGCCTCTGATTGTTTTAAGATATACCTGGCCAGTAAAATATCCATTTCACTGGTACTGCTTCTCTAACTCTGCCCCGCTGTCAGCACCGCGCTCTGGTCTCAGCAGCTCTGGCCTGAGAAACGGCAGAGCAGGAAAAGGTCCAGCAGGCAGCTGGAGGCCCGAAGCAGCATGCAAGCAGAGCGGCAGCAATCAATGTAATTGAATTAATACGTCAATAACTAAATAATTAATTAATCATGTTTTCATGTCGAATTCTTGTGTATGTACTTGTGGATATCATTATGATTCTATGATTAGTTCAAAGGATGGATGAACCAGATGAAAAACATAGATATTTTACAAAAATCCCATATTGTTTTGGGAAAAACTATTTATGATTATTTATTTTTCCATGATGGTCGACATTCTAAGACATTTCATAATTCACTTTTTTTTAGCATGCAGACATTGGAACAAACATGCATCAGTATCCTAATTAGGACTGTGTGTGTTTGCTTGAGGAGCATTTCCTCAAGCACAGGCAGTATCCCGAATGTTTACCTTTCCCAAACATTATGCGTTCTGTCTCATATATCTTCTTTACCTTTCTCCCTCTACATTAATTGGGCATTCTCTTTCCCATTTAGTTTTTGTCCTGCTGGCTAAATGCTGAGGACTATTATTTCCAGGCTTATTAATTTCTTTCTCCCTCAAACAAATCCCCCAATGATTTGGGTTCATTACTCTGTCGGTGCCGTCCCTCCTCCACCCTCCCCTCCTTCTCTGCAGCCTTCTTTGCTTCTTTGCTAGTGGCCCCTGACACATGCTTGTTCTGAAACCCGAGGGCTGCTCCAGACAAGTGCTTCACTTGAGTATGTATTAGTGGCTAATGATTACTTGCCCTCCAAACATCTGGATTTGTATTAGCATTATTTCTCCTTTTACCATTATAGAGATAATGTTTCACTTCAGCAGATGAATTCACAATTTTCCAATGTTGTGCCATGCAACACACATACACAATGTAAATGCTGCAGCCCTTACTTGTGAAGATACTGTAAACACAAGCTATTCACTGACACAATTGGCGATCTATATTGCCCTTTGTAATGCATTTTATTTGGTATCATTTTAGGACAAATGTGGCAAGAAAATACGTAGTTGTCAGAGGTGAAATTAAACTGGGTATCTGGTGTCTGTGAAGCAGTAGTGTGTGGAACTAGTGGCTCAGTGGTTAGCAGGTCTGACTTTCAATCAGAGAATCGGTGGTTCAAACCCCGGCTCAGCCAGTCTGTGTTGTTGTGTCCTTGAGCAAGACACTTAACCCTAATTGCTCACCGTTGCTGTGTCTACGGTCTACTGTATATCATGTAAGTTCCTTTGGATAAAAGCGTCAGCTAAATGTAATGTAATCCTTAAACAATCTAGTGTGTGGAGTTCAGTGTAATTGTATGTATCAATATGTTCTGTATACATGTTATATATCTGTTGCATGAGTCCTCAGGAAGCTATTTAGCTCTTTATAAACCATTTTGTATACTAAAACGTTTTCATCATTGAGGCTTGGCTGTGTTGTTATGTTTCTGTTTTTGCACCCAAGACATGCAATGTTGACGGGCTCTAAAATAAGTGTGTGTGTGTGTGTGTGTGTGTGTGTGTGTTTGAGTGAGTGCCATGCGGCTTGGATTTTTCCTCCTGTAAATTAGCTGGTTGAAGCTCAGACATTTCCTCAGCTATTTTAGGGTAGAGGAAGCTTTGATCAGTGGACATGGTGCATTGAGACATGCTGTACTCTGTGCTGCAATATTTCCCACTTCCACTGTCCTGCCATGCAAGAATCCCACTATTACTCAGAAGAAATATATTGCCTTTCATATTTCTTGTATATAGTATATGTTCCTCTTTGTATGTCTAATAGTCACAGCCACTTCAGATATGACGCTATGTTTAATCCTGTTATTATAATAAAGTACTCACTAATTAGCTGTTTGAGTTTGAGATGTTGCAGTAGAACTAACCTCAGACCAAACACAAACAGATAACATGATTAGAAACCACAGCTATCCATCAGATCTATTGTGAAATTGGCCCAAACGTGTCATATAATTAGCATGCAGTCTGCTCCAGTCAGTACATTCCATATTATGTATTCCATATTATTATATTTGTTCTACACTGAATGGTGGGAATATTATATCTATTTAGCTTGTGAATCGTACAACATTCCATTTGTTATCAGCAGTCAGTTTTCCAGGTGAAATATAATTCTAAATGCTGTTAAAACCTTGGTGAGAACACCATGTTGTCCTTGTGATAATCTGTAATGTTCTGGGTATATAGTGCTATTTAAACATGGCAGCTACAATGTGGCTAAGCTTTTAGCTGATAGCAAGTTTATTATACATCTTTACAACTAGGGATGCAACGATACCATTTTTTACAAACCGATACGAGTACGAGTATTTTTATTTGTGTACTTGCCGATACCGAGTACCGATACCGATACTTCTTAGATTTGGTCTCCATGAAAGTGCAATTAATTTGGAGGCAGATTTTATTTTATCCTCTGCAGATTATGTCAAGCCTATAGTACAAAATTAACAGAAGGCTATCCCAAGCTTTAAACGTCTTGTGGAAGTCCCTCTAATGTCGGACCATAAAACGCCCCCGTTTCCGGGTTCATAATGTAAGCGATAATATTAGGGATCGAGCAATTATATAGGAAGCTGTGTTCCAAGTTATGTTTCCGGTGCTTTTATTGTGGAGGGAGAAACGGAAAGGAAAACAGGAGTGGAATTGTGGGATATACGTGTGTGAAGGAGATAAAAAAGTGGTTCAAGTTACCCTGCAGCGTGTTTTCATTTTATTAGAATTACAAATATAGACACACAACAGACACTCGGCTACAATAATATCATCCGTAGCCGCACAACAGCGTCTGAATGAGGCCGCTGCCAGCGCTACTTCTGGCGGACCAGCAGCCGTTTGATTCAAACCGGCAGGACGGCAGTAATTTGTGTCACGTTCGGTGTGAACGCACATTACTCTACACACCTTGCTGCAAGAGAGCGACGAAAGAGCCGTATGCGGCTCTGGATCACGGGTTGCCGACCCCTGCCCTAGACGTTGAAGTCAGGTAGGACAACACATCTTTTTCTCCACAAAGCGCGACCAGTACGAGTATTTTAACGCAGTATCGACCCCCGATACCGATACCGGTATCGGTATCGGTGCATCCCTATTTACAACATATATGAGTGACCCAGCACACTGAGTGTTGTTAAAGCCACCAGGACCGTGTCCAGCATTTGGAAAACGCTCCTTGCATTCTCACCACTGTCTTGGCATTATGGCCTAGGCGTGTCCCGGCCATGGTGTGGCTCTCTCTTTCAGCCATCGTTTGTGTCTCGCTCATTTGGCAAAGTGTCCTTGGCAAATTGATCCATTCAGTGAGTGGAATACAATGCCACTAGATGCTATGCTATGCTATGCTCTGCTATGCTAATGGTGATCTGGCACTTTGGCGGTTGGCATGGCGAGGGTCACAGCAGCTCTGCCGGTGCGTTCGGGATCGGATTAATCTGGTCGAGTCCAGGACATCAGATGACCATCTGGGCACGCTCCACAGCGCCAGGCATCTGTGGCCATAACTTTTGCCACATCCCACGAGCCCACCATTATGCACACAATGATATGCATGGTATTCATGTATCATGTGAAACACAAAGTAGGCCACTGTCTGGTTCCAATACAACAGGTTTCAAAGGATGATTTTCAGTCGATCAATGCACAAAAACTTTTCATTCAGCTATTTGCCATTGCTGCCATCCCTCCGACTACAGAACATGCACATGCAGTGTTGAGGCATTTCTATACAAATCTGGATTTAAACCCAAAAATCCCAATTACCGGTCCCCCCATGTTGGCTTAAAAGCAAGCATGGATGTTTATTAAGCCAAGATGGATGATAGGTTTTTACAGTGCTGTGAAATCATGTGACGGATCAATCTCCATGACAACTGAGCAAACTTCATCTGCTGTTGAGCAGTCAGGTCGCAGGAAACCTGTTGGCATTGCACATTTCTGCTTCTCCGCTAACCTAGGTTTACAGTAACCATTTTATTTTATTTTAGTTGTCATATCGATACATACATGGAACTTGACCTCTGCATTAACCCTAAGCATTGTGGGAGCAGTGGGCTACTGTAAACCTCCGGCATGCAGACAGTGGGTAGGGATCAAATCCCCAACCTGCTGGTTAAAGGACGATCACGCTACTCATTCACCCACAGCTGCCTCTCTAGCCCCATGTGGCATTGTGCGTTTCAGAAAGCGTGCTATGAGGCTGATTTGAAACATATTTTTGGTTCAGAAAAACCAACAGTCAGCGTATTCGCTGTCTTGCAGCAGTGTACAAAGCCATGAATGTTTCTGCTGACTGGGATGGTTGAAGGCTTTGGAAAAAGTAATTGGACCTTGAGTTGGAGTTATTTACTATCCAGGTTCAAGAATTAACTTTGATTCTGGACATATCATAATCTGTAGTTAGACTGACCAAAAGTTATTTGAGCACATGGATAATATAATTCCAATTCCTGCCAGACTCTGCACGCCGTGCAAGGCCAAAGTGGGCAAACAAAAGCAACCAATGGATCGACTGCATGTGCATGATATATGAACTAACAAAGTTCTTTCCTTCCTATCCTCTTCTGCCTTGTTTTACTGGAATAACTTCTCTGTATCCGTCTTTCTCCTGCTATGAAATTACTTGAATACTAAAAAAACTAACATCACCTATACTAACTGAAGAAGGCATGCTCTGCTCTAACATACTCCTCATTCTACTAATATTAATTATACTAACTAAAGTGCAGAATGTGCATACAACTGAGGTTACCTTTGTATTGTTTCCTACTACTAATCTGACTTCCACAGCCTGACCTGTAATGTCTGTAAACTCATACAGCTCTACCAGGAAAGCCAATGCATTTTAATTCAAACAAACCAACATGACAAACAAGTTGTTGCATTTATAGTAAGTATGTCTGCATTTTGTATGGGCATTATCCGGTCGTGAAAGTCAGTATGAGTTTTCAGACTAAGTCGGTCTTTGTTTATTGTATGGCCTCCTTTCCTTGTGTTGCTCTTCTTGCTTTTCTTTACGCCTTCATTTCCTTTGCATGTATTTCTTCTGCCTTCCTTCATATCCAGGTAATCAATAATGCAACCGTTGCATTGTTTAAATTGAAAGTTTAGTTGCTAGTTTACAATTAATGATGGGGTTTGTGTGATTTTTCTATAGAAATGTATAATGTCGAAGTCCCCCACCCCCGCCCCCGTCTCAAAAAAAAAGAGAAAAAAGCAATGTCCTTATTATGATAAATCAGACAAAAGGGAACAGGAAATGACACAATGAATGTTGAAGAATACACATACAGCCTTTCTATATACCAGTGGTTCTCAAACTGTGGGGCGCGACCCTCTAGTGGGGCGCGGAGGTATTACAGGTGGGGCGCGAGAGGGTTGGGGAAATGTAGATTTTTTTTATTTATTTTTTAAATTATTTTAAATAATTGTGAAAATGCCCGGATGTGATTTGATCCGCCCATTTTACCGGGGATGCATAGGATGAGACTTGTGCGTACTTGAGACAGCCAATATCCCAGAATGCATTTTGCATTTTCAAATCTGGTTTAAATTACGGCGTTACAGTTCCGCATGCGCGACCGCGACAGATCCTTTTGCGAGTTGCGACTCACACTTGTAGACCTAATGGTGTGTTACTCGCGTGAGTTTAGTCGCTCGACTTTATGTGGTTAATTCGCGTCATTCGCTACTGGCTTTAGTCGCCCCTTGAAGGGGGCGGGGCTTATCTCTGTGGCTTATCTCCGTAAAAACAGTACCGTTTCCCCCATCCACCATTAAACTAACCACTAGTTCTGCTTTAAACTTCTTGTGGAAGTCCCTCTAATGTCGGACCATCAAACGCCCCCGTGTCTGGGTTCATAATATCATCCGTAGCCGCACAACAGCGTCTGAATGACGGCCGCTGCCAGCGCTGCTTCAGGCGGACCAGCAGCTGTTTGATTCAGCACCGGCCGGACGGCTGTGATGACGCGCAGAGCTTCCTCTGTGAGATCGGCTTTTCTGCTGTTGACTCTCTCAAAACAAAATACAGATCGAAGCTCAACTTTGAGCATGAATTGAGAGTGGCCGTATCAAATCTACAACCCCGTTTTACAAAGATTTGTAGTGGAAAGCAGGCTCATATCTGCACTAATTTAGTTTTATTTTGCACCGGTTGCACGTTATTGTTGTTTTGAAAAGATATGCAGTGTAAAACTCTTTATTGCCAAATATTTTTAACTGGTTTTATTTAGTTTTTCACAGGTTGAACTTTATTGTTATTATCCTGAAAATTAGGGATGCAACGATACCACTTTTTACAAACCGATACGAGTACGAGTATTTTTATTTGTGTACTTGCCGCTACCGAGTACCGATACCGATACTTCTTAGATTTGGTCTCCATGAAAGTGCAATTAATTTGGAGGCAGATTTTATTTTATCCTCTGCAGATTATGTCAAGCCTATAGTACAAAATTAACAGAAGGCTATCCCAAGCTTTAAACTTCTCGTGGAAGTCCCTCTAATGTCGGACCATAAAACGCCCCCGTGTCCGGGTTCATAATGTAAGCGATAATATTAAGGATCGAGCAATTATATAGGAAGCTGTGTTCCAAGTTATGTTTCCGGTGCTTTTATTGTGGAGGGAGAAACGGAAAGGAAAACAGGAGTGGAATTGTGGGATATACGTGTGTGAAGGAGATAAAAAAGTGGTTCAAGTTACCCTGCAGCGTGTTTTCATTTTATTAGAATTACAAATATAGACACACAACAGACACTCGGCTACAATAATATCATCCGTAGCCGCACAACAGCGTCTGAATGAGGCAGCTGCCAGCGCTACTTCTGGCGGATCAGCAGCCGTTTGATTCAAACCGGCGGGACGGCAGTAATTTGTGTCGCGTTGGATGTGAACGCAGCATAACTCTACACACCTTGCTGCAAGAGCTGCAAGAGAGCGACGAAAGAGCCGTATGCGGCTCTGGATCACGGGTTGAGGATGGGTGAGGATGCTTGTCCTATCACTTCATAATTTCACCCAACAGGTGAATTACACTTCATGGTTTTGTGATTGGCCACCAAGTTGGCTTCCTGGGCTGAGCAGGGTCACTTTAATTCAGCTCTGTGCTTCTATCTCAATTACAGTCTGTGCTAATGCTACAATTGGCCTGATGGGGGTCATAGAAGTCAGCCGATTGGCTAGAGATTGGATAGAAGCTGATTGGTGGGCAGGGGATCAGGGGCCAGATGGAGAGATGGGTTGAGAAGCTAAATGAGATTACATCCCTCCACACTGAGGTATTACTAGGCACCTCACTGTATGTGTGTGTGTACACAGCTGTGTTATTTATTGATCAAAGCTTTGGCCTCTGCTTGTGTGTGAATGCACGCAGGAGCACAAGTGTGTGCTTGTGTGAGTGCAATGGGGCTAATGCAGCAGATGGACACATGTAGCAGAGGGATGAAAGCATGTGGTGTGTAACACCTCTGATCACTGCAAACTACATAATGTAGGGGAGTGGACCAGCCACTGAGCAACTGTCTGATGTGTGTGATGGTATTTTAAAAACTTAATTGTATTTCCCACACAGTTAACTGTCTGCTCTCTTCTGTTCTCTGGTTTGGGTTTGATAAGATCAGATTCTCAGGCTGTCAGCTTCTCTGCAGACCACGGAGGAACTCGCCATATTATCTGCCGGCACCAAATAAAACCGCCAACAAGCAATAAAGAAGACAGAGAGACCGAGGGAGAGAACGATGAGGAGAAAATGTGATTTAAGACTCGGCGGGGGTCGTCCGCCCTGCACGACACAAGCCATCTGATTGGTTATCAGCACGAGCCACAAATCTGCAGTCGCCATATTTTTAGAGGTCAGGATGGAGAGTCTCACTGAGACAGCAGGCCGTCCGGCAGGGAGGGGGTGGGCTTGGGGTGTGGGGGCAGCATGAGTGTGTGTAAGAGTGTAAAAGAGATAAATGGGGCATAAATGTGTTTAAGGGGTTAGACCATCTTAGTTTGGTCAATATGTGGCTTTTATTAAATATGATATATTGGCAAGTCATTACTCATGTCTGAAATGAACTGTCACCAGACCTTTGGTTGAAGATTTTTAAACGGTTAGCATTCAACTGAAAAAACAATGTGGATTCTGCAGAATCCCCAGATATAAATGTTATTGTCTAAAGGTTTTAAACAGCATACTGATTACTGCCTAATGTTTTGTCAAATACCGACAGCTGCTCATTGGTCTTAAGGGTCAAACTAAGACTCCCTACGTTCCCCTCGAGCATCCGTTATTTGTTTAGGCATCAACACTACTTGGTCAGCTATAGGAAAAGGTTTTGTTTCGAGTTAAAAATAAGTCATTTTTGCGTAACTGCTGTTATTTATGTAGGTAAGTTACTTAAAAACACTACCCACATTTTCACATGGGACAATGCACAGCTGTCTGGTTTCCACACATAGTTTAAATTAAAAAAGAAAATCGGCGTGCGAAAGAAAGATTCTCATCAGCACTGGCAGCACTAACCATGGGGCCAGATCTCTGGCTGCTAGTGTTTCACTGGAGCACCTCGATCCGACCTCGGTGTGTGTTTGTGCTGCTGCACGTGTAGGAGTGTGATCATTGCGGTGTTGTGTTGGGACAGAGGGAGAGCGCTTTAGTGGTTTCATGGCCAGCAGATTAGAGCTGTAATCGGGCCTCAAAAGTTCGGCCCGATAAGGCCCGAGCCCGACAGAATTTGGCCCGAGCCCGACATGTACAATTTGATTGACAGGTTTTTACAAGCCCGAACCCGTTTACAGCCCGACATTATTAAAATGTGCGCACACACGTCGCACAGACACAGCTCTTTTGTCTAATTTGTCAAGTAAAGTCAAGTCAAGAATGAGTCATTTAATTTAGGCTATACCTTTTTTTTAATAATTTATTAGAAGTTGGAAAGAACAAAGAAATACAACAAGTCTTCTGTAACAACATTTCAGCATATGTCTCCATAATCACCAATACAAATGTATTCTTAACGAATTAAATCAAGATAAATTCTAAACTAAAATAGGTATTTGGCAATAACGAAATCTGTTTATTTTAATTTGTTATTATTGCAGAACAACATACACAGGGGAACACAGTGTATTATTATATATTGTCTCATTGTTCTCATGCACAATGTCAAAACATTTCCACACCTCAGACTTTGCTTTACTCTGTGCAACTAAAACATAATCACCAGAGGCCAGCCGCCGTTTCACCTCCTCAGCATCCATTTTCGCGCTAATCGAAACTCATCACCTGACCGCTCATTTACCGCGCAACCCAGAGCGCAAGCATAAGCCCGAGCCCGTGTAAAATAATCGAAATTAAGACCGAACCCGCCCGAACCCGTCGGGTCCCGTCGGGTCCCGTCGGGTTCGGGCAAAGATCTTCAGCTCTACAGCAGATGGTACGCGGAGGAAGAAGAACAGCTGACGTGTACTGATGGCATCAGGAAAGCCTTGCTGCTCAACTTGTTCTCTTCTGTCTGGTTTCTGTCTCCTGGAACCAGACAATACCAATGGATTATTCAATATCTCCCAATTTGATGTTTTCTTCACATAATCAGAACCAGCAGTATTTTGTGTGCACTTAAATTGTTCTAGCACACTAAAACTTTATCATCAAAAAGCCGAGATGAGAAGCATTTAAACCATATCCATGCATGCAATGTGAAATCTGATTCAGTTGTTTCATTTAAAGCTGTCAGGACAGAGGGTCTCCATAGACTCTCAGTTTAATATTGATAAGTACGACAATAAATGTGCAATCCATCAAATGGCATCCTCCAGCTCCCGTCTCACTAAAGACAGAATACCCTGTGCTCTGTTGAGTGCATCGCCCCGTGGACTGATCTTCACAAAGCGGCATTAACACAGTGATCCTCTCCTCTGTCTGCCACTGTCTTGCTCTCTTTGCAATCAAGGCGTCTCACTGCTAAATACTCTGTTTTACAGAACACATCTGCCATATTGCCTCCTCGCTTTGTTCCAACACAAATCCCATAATCCTCTCAAAGGTCAGCCTTCTCTTTTCTCCATGCTCCCGCTCTGACTACTCACCATGTATTCAATTGTTTTCCCCTGATGCAAATAATAGAACAATATGGAGGATGGAAAAGGATGAGGAGAAAGGTAGAATAGAAGAAGGACCATTCTATTGTTTCCCTGCATCTCCTGAAGCATTACTGCCATCTCTTGCTCTCTGTTTATTTTTTCTCATTTGAATTCAGTTGAAGGGTTCATTGGCATACAAAGCATTTTCAAAAGCCAACAATCAGCACTTTATACAATGTATCTGTACTAACATGATTGCTTTAAACAATGTGTTGTATTGCATTGTACACAAGTCTTTAATATCTGTAATTAAAGAAAATAGAAAGTTTTGTTTTATGAATAATTCAAAAACCACTCAGGGAATAACTGTGTGTATGTTAGTATCCAAAGGGAGGCCGCTCACAGAGATCCTTGTTTAGCTGCTTTTGCAATAGCGTCTGTACATTAATGAGGGTTTCTGTCTCAAGCCTTTGGAACAAACAACAGCTATGACACCAACATAGTGTCAGTTAATAAAGTTGGTGTGGTGAACATGTTAGCAGGCACCAGCTTATAGTGAAACATCAGCATTAGGGTTTATTTCAGAGATATATTTATGGATGCTTTGAGAACGTAAGTCAATGTTTCACCCTCCTTTTAACTCAGTTTTGGTCTCCACCATGTGCTGGTGTAAATATATGCATCTATAAATAAAAATAATAGAATATAATATATAATAGAATATATTAAGCAGCTAAATACAACTCTCACACTCTCTCACGTTCTCATGCTTACTAATATTCAAACAACATAGGAACAGATACAGGAGAAAATTTGTTAAGGTGTCGGCCCATGGACACATTGACATGGGCTAGCGGAGCCAGGGATCGAACTGCCGATCCTCTGATTGAAGGACGGCCCTGTTGCCCTTAATGGCCAAGGTTCACCAACTTGAGCCCAGTTCAGTCCACAGTGTAGCACAGTGTTTTATGGGAGCGTTATAAGGGAGCGTTATCCTGTGTGCACCAGTGCAATCTGTTAGGTGAGGTCAAATGTTCAACAGTCTTGGGTTAGCATGTGTCTTTTCTTTTTGAATACTTTAACAATCCTTTCTAGACAGAAGGAGTGAGCCACATGACACTGTTGATAAAGAGCTGTAATGTGAGTCATTACACAGCAGTGTGATTTTGAGTGAGATGCTGCTTCTGAATCAGCAGGTTCCAGTCTACTTGGGCTATCTGGATACACCTAAATCAGAGGCTTACTTTCTATTACCATGTCAGCTCATGTAGTTAAATGACTGTACCTAGTGAGTCGTAATACTGGTGATTTAATAGGAAAAAGAAAAAGTAGACCACCCAAAGTTGTGATGGAACGAGCCACAGTGACAGACTCCATTGTCCTCATTGCAGACATATCAGCAGCATATTGTATTCGGCTAATTAGAGAAGTGACCATTACTATCACTATTACTAATCATCGATAATCATATGGATTATTATTCTGTATAATTCTGTTTCCCCCTCCAACACGACGGCACTGCAGGGTGTATGCACAGACCTTCCAATAATCGACTCGCTCGCCCTCCTTCACTCACTATGTGATGGCATATTCAAATAGGAATTGTCAGACAAACCCTTCATCCATTCATATTCATATGAAAGCATTTTATATATATATATATATATATATATATATAATTTAAGTGCACCGATCCTTCACTACTACTAACTACTGCCTTGACATCACACCAGACATATAATTAATTACAGCTCAAGCTCAATCAGGTCCAACCAGCATGAAGGAGAAAGACCTGGACATGCTAGTCATGCATTAGCCTCCAGTACGGTCATGTTGGTGGAGGTGAGTGTTTATGTAATAGTGGAGACAATTGGACTGGAGATCTATAAGCGCTGGCCTTGCAGGTTCATAACTGGCCCCGGGGGAGCCGTGAACTGGCCATGCTGTTGACAAGTTGTTTGTGTGTGTGTGTGTGTGTGTGTGTGTGTGTGTGAGTGTTTGAGTAAGGTGGTGTGTCCGTGGCTTCTCTGATGGAGAAATTAAAGTGGAGGAGCATTTCATTTACTGCCCTGGGGAGACCTTTCCACAGCATATATTTATTGACACTTGCACTTTAACCGCTGCTGACCCAGCGTATAGCCAGAGCCGAGCCTTTACCAGCATGCATGGAAGCCATGTGATAAGCATATACCAGGCTCTGCCTTCCACCCATACACTGCTGAACCCAATATGAAGCATGGCAGGCCAACACCAGACTTCAGAGGCGGACTGAGCGCAGCTCATCACCTGAACATTCACCTATAGGGACACTCCGATGCTGACCTTGCAGATTCTAAACAATGTAGAAGTTGTCTTGCAGTGGCAGAGGCTCAAGTTTGTATCACACACACACACACACACACACACACACACACACACACAATCAAAGAATGACAATATATAACAGCAGACACAATTATTCTTTTTCACGCCATGCATTAATATATAATTATATTGATTAACTTTCAAATCACATTTGTCACATATGCATTAGCTATTGGGCCTGATTGTAAAAGAAAACACAACAACCGTGGCATTTTAGATGCTTTCCATATGCCCTCAGGTTGGGTTGTAAAGCTAATAGATTGGTGTAGAGCTAAATGACACGGAGTGTAAATATGGTGTCAGTGTGTTTGTGTGTGTGTGTGTGTGTGTGTGTGTGTGTGTATGGGGGGGTACTGTACAAAGACAGATGGATAGATATATGGTTCGTGTTTTTAGCATTATTTTCTTGCTGATACTAAAGTTAATGGTCACTGTGTGTGTGTGTGTGTGTGCGTGTGCGTGCGTGCGGTTCTGGGCAATAGAGCAACAACTGTTGTACCTAAAGGCCAGACAGAGCCTCAGCCAGGGGTCTGCCCCATGCAACACACACACACTTATTCCAAGCCTCCTTTTTCAGGTTACTGTCACATGTCTCGCTGTGTGTGTGTGTGTGTGTGTGTGTGTGTTTATGTGTATTAGCCTCTCTCTCTCTCTCTCTCTCTCTCTCTCTCTCTCTCTCTCTCTCTCTCTCTATTCTGGTTCTGGGACTCTGTACAGAACACTTGGGTTTTGCCAAATAGCCCCAAACACCCAGATACACCACACACACACACACACACACACACACACACACACACACACACACACACACACACACACACACACACATATGTGCTCACATACAGAGAAGCAGCGTTTCTATGTTTGGAATTGACACATGGCGACTGGTTCCTTGCGGAGTCCCTAGGGCGACCAAACTATGACAAATCACCAAGGGGGACTGCATGTGTGTGCATATATGTGTGTTTGTGTGTGACATTGGTAATTCTTGTGTGTTTTGGCTAGGACAAATTTCCTAGTTCAGTGAGTGATGACCTTGACTGTAGAAAGCAGTGATAAAGCTAGGTTTTTTACACATAACACATGAAGTTTTAAAACTTTTCCGACTCAAAATCATTTTGAAACTTAGTGTGTGTGTGTGTGTGTGTGTGTGTGTATGTGTGTGTGTGTTTGCGTGTTTGTGTGCAGGCATGTGTATATGGAGCTCTGTGATTCATACTGTTAAAGACATTACAAGTGACATGGTATTAATCACCGTAATCCAATTCTCTTTATCAGTACCCACTGCTGTGCTTTAATGAGCGATCCACATAGAGCGGCGCTCAAGCAGCCAGGGTGTTGCTGGGAGATAACCGACTCGCTAACGGTCTCTCGCAACCACACGCCTTCTTGTCAACCTCACATCTTACTCAAACAAAAATATACAGGTAGTCATCTTGGATAGCACTTGTGCTTTATATGTGTATTGAAATTAAATTCATTTGAAACGAGGAGCCACCATCTGAACGTTGGCTCCTCCTCCAGGCGGTTAGTGTGTGACGAACAGCCTCTGCACATTCTGCTCTATCATTGAGCATGTAGAGTAACCAGCCATGTCAACAAGCTTCAGTTTTCAATTGTAATTAATTAAACTGTTATAGTTGTACTGGATGATTGTGCTGATATGTAGATGTGGCTGTGGTCCTCTAGATGTTTCTGAATAATGGCTTGTGTGGTAGAGACCTGGTGTCTGCTGAGTGTTCTGTGTGTAGGGACTGCAGACAGGCAGTCTGGCATGAATCATCTCTTCTCATTTGGAGACTAATGCAAAACCATTTAAAATAGATGGGTTAATCGAAAATACTCCACGCTTTAGGTGTAGCTGAAGTACGGTTAAGGTTTGGCAACTTGGATATTTGGTTGAGATTGAAAGGTCATCATGTTTTTCTTGCACCTTCAGGCAGATCCACCTCCCTGTAAAGCTAACCAAACTCCACCCAGGTCTTAGATGATCAACCCAGGACTGTGGAGGGTCTCAGGCAATACCCTTTAATGTAGTGTGTTTGTCACTGCCACAGATATGCAGTGTGCTGTGTTTAATCTGTGTTCTATTTGATATAACTACTTTGGCACTGGGAGGAAATTAGCTTAAACTGTGATATTACTTGACACTGTCCAAAGTAATCGGGAAGATAAAATACATCTGAAAGTGCTGATGTCTTATTAGTAGGTGTGATGTATTATGCATTTCAAAGTGCTGTGAAAATCCAGGGCAACCCTGCTACAGATTCCAGCTTGTTCTCCTGCTCAGTACAGCAGTTCCCATAGTCAGCAGTGACAGTGGCAAGCAGTGGAAGACATGTTGGCACCGGGCGATCTTGCTGTCAGAGCTGCAATCACATCGGAGTGATTGTGATTGGCCCGGGCTGAAGGGAATTGATTTAGCCGCTTGAGTCTGAACATTTAGTGCTTCTCTGATATCATTGGTTTGGAGAGAACACAAGTCATAAGAGACAGATGAAGAATAATTGGTTTACTGGACATCTGATAGATGTTATATTTGATACAATGGTATCTACAATGGTCTGAAATTGTGACATTGTTTTCTTAGTCGTGGCCCAGTCCAACTATATGTCTGCGAGACGACCCTGACCTGCTAAACAGAAATATAAAGAAATCCTATCAGCAACTCTCCTTTTTACATTTTGAGCAAAATGGCTGTGTTTACTGTTTCGGTGCTTGTCCGAACCAGGACTACATTTTATTTTGCTCTCAATGGGTCCTTGAGCCTCGGTGGACGTGGTTGAATTAGAAATCCTGCTTGGAAGCTGTCCAGTCATCCTGTTGTTGGTGCAGTGGAGACAATGCTGGCGGTTCCGTGTACCAGATGGCCTGTGAAAAGCCCAACAAATTCATTAGCCAATCACAATTCTTTACAAAAATAGAAGCATTAGGACACATTACCCCATTGTTCTTTTGGGGGGCCTGGGGGTTCATGCTGCTACCATGAGGGAGTAGAGTGGTTTGGTGTCCAGTTTTCTGTAAATATGGTCAATTCCCAACTCCCTCTGTTTGTGTATCAATGTTTTCCTCTTGTTTCTGTGTCATTCTTTCCAAACATGGGGTCGTTGCCCCAGGCTGCAGCCTTGCAGCTATTGATCTCGTACCAAGGGGCCTGTCTGCTACTGTAGCCTCAGCTTCTTCATGACACTGGTACAGAGTGAGCGGCAGTATCACAGCGCAATCTCTGCTGTAGCACGACCCCTCTGTGTTTAAATCAATAGTGCCGGGACGGAGGCACAACTGTTCGCACCTCGTTCCGTCTGCTCGTGGCCGACCGAGGCACACGGCCACAGAAGTGAAGGATGCAAATTAATTGTAGGGTTCCTGTTATGAGGGATATGCTTTGCTTAGGGTACACGGTTTGGGGTTTTGGGTCACTCGCCTTACTTATTTTCTTTAAATCGTAAATAGACCTATATATCGCTTTATTAGTATTCCGACCAATCACAGCACTTTAACACTACATGTCATCATTCACCCATACGTCAAACGTTCTTGTCTAGAAAGCTTGAACTTGACTAGCTATTGGTCATATTCCTTCTCAACATTCTATTAATGTATTAGTATTAGCATTGTTATATTTATTAGAATTATTATTAACAGTATTATTATTTAGTATCTTTATGGGACATGGTAACTATATTTTGGTATTTTATTTTAGGTAGCATAGGAAACTGTTTTGTTATTTATAAGGATGCTCAGTGCCATATGACCCAACTATAGTTAAACATGCAATGCTCAAATGCTGTAGGGAGACACCCCCCCCCCCTAACTAAGCTTATTGGAACTGGACTCTCCTGGGGCTGTAAGGTGTCACGGGGAAGAAAAGAGGGAGGACTCCAAGACAAGTCAGACGGTGCATTTGGGTACAGGATGAACACGTTTCCACTGTGTTTTAGTCAGGGATGATCCTAAAGCCCCCCCCCCCATATCATCTCACATTTGTCAGGCTCTCTTGGTTTATGTATTTTTAAATGCAATTTTGCCGATTCAAATTTAACAGTGAAAGATTGTTTTCATTAGCGTGTGACAATAAATGGGATATTTAAACAGCCGACTGGCTTTTCAATTTCACATCTGGAGCGGCAGGGCTACGCTAGGTTCCTAACAGCCGCCATAGGAGGAGAGACAGAGAGTGGGGGGCACAAAGGGCAAAGGATGGATTCTCTGGCTGTTAACGCAATTTAGTTTTTGTCAGAGAAGAAATTGAAACATTTGCATTCGGGAGAGACAAGTGTGGCTCTGCAGTCCTATTAGGAGTGTAGGGAATTAGGTGCCTACTGGAGAACACCACAAGCTGATTAGACTTTTCTTGAGTTGTTTTCTGGTTTATAGCACCAGTCAGAAAACTCTCCCCTCTGTATCTCTATTCATGACCCATCTCCTCACAGAATCAGGTTAGAAAACATGGGTACAATGCGTCAACATGAGTAACTGCTGAGGATGGGTGACTAGTTAAACAGCTTTTTATTTTCTTCATGATTGTATAAGCACTGAGCCGTTTCAAGGATTTATTTAGAGAAGAATAAAATAACATGAGTTGAGGTAATGTGATAATAGTTAACCAGCTGCACGGCCAGGCTAAAACATTTAAACCCTTTTTAATCAACCTCTGCCTGTTCGGAGATGATGTGTTCGGTTGTGTCTGTGTGTGTGTGTGTGTCTTCATTCATTCCATACCTGATGTGTTAAGATCCACTAAAATACTAAGCACTGTACCAGAAGGTTCATTCCTTTGTTTGTATATCTTCCCCGCCATATTTACTGTAAGGGAGCCTGGAGGGACACGTGTATTTGGGAGGAGAGAGGGACGCGCACATTTCTGGTTTCTGTAGTTGTTCTACTCTTTTTCTCTTGGTCATAGAAACTAGAAGAGACAGAACTCTCCAATCAGCTCTCTGTACAAACACATGTTGCCTGCTCTTTTCATAAGCTCCATTTATAGAGCTCACGGTGGATCACTGAGATGAGGGCCAGGCCAGAATAGCACTGGAGCAGCGCTTCATTTACCCATATTTGGAAATGCTCCACCAGATAGGCTTCATTGTCCCTGTCAGGGCAAATTAAGCAATCCACAAGTATTCTTTGGAGTGCAGAAAATCTAATTTGATCTGGCTTTATATCCCTGCCAAGCCAGTTAAGCAGCAGTGGGAGCGTTCCTGTAGAGCAGATCACAGTGTCTGTTTATTCCATTTGCAGCCAAGACAGATCAGAGAGTTGGACAAATTCAATCTGATCTATGTTGTTTTACCCAGATGGACTGGTTAGTCAGTGTGGGTGTTATTAGTGCTAGGACTAAGCAGAGCGTCACCTCCGTGCTGAATGCAGCTTGGTTGTCAGAACATGAGTCCGACTGCTCTGGATTGTCTGTACATGTTTCCGTGTGTTACATCTGTCATGCTTCATATGTCCATGTAAGATAACGGGCAACATAAAGGTATGTGACACTTTAAATAAAGTGATTTACCACTTATTTGATCGTTGTCACGTTTTGTTTTACCCAGAAATTCATGTGACATCAGAGATGTGTCTAAAGGCCTGGTTCACATTTAAACAGTCTGATTAACAACGTTTAGCATGGAGTTCCACCTGTTGGTGAATTCTGAAGCTCGTAATTGCACCTTTGAGGTCCAGGATGTCGAACTGGAGAGAGCCGTCATTCCATATGTGTCGCGCCTGGTTCTATATAACCCGTATATGAGCTGACTGTGACCAGAAGACTTCACTGCAGACCAGTAGGATGAACTAGGCAGGTTGAAGAAAGCGTAATCCGAGCCTCATTACCACCACTGGCACTTAACTCTTCAAGGCTTTGAGTGGAGCGCCCCGGTCTTAACAAAGGTTCACATAGAATGTTAGAAATATTTATCTTTTAATGATATTCCTTGTTTTTATTTGTATTCTTCCAGCCCACCGTGAATGCAGCATAAAGTGTGTGTGTGTGTGTGTGTGTGTGTGTAGGTGTGTGTGTGTGTGTGTGTGTGTTTGAGTTTGTCATACGTTAAAAACCCATACGTTGAATCTGCACACAGACACAGTGACAGACGGCACTGGGACCGCATGAGTCATGTTGTGAGAGGAGAAGGTCACAATGCACTGCGGCTCAATACTGAAGACAGATCTGACAACAGCACGTTATGTCAAGAGTATGCGATGTGGTGTGGACACCCGACTGATATTCACTAATGATGTTGGGCTTTGGTAAATGGAATGTACTTGCATAGATCTTTTCTAGTCTTCTGACCACTCAAAGCTCTTGAACACTACATGTCATCATTCACCATTCATACTGATGGGAGGAGCTACTATGCAAGAGCCACTTGTCCACTCTCACTAACCCTTTACACACATTCCTACACCACAGGAAGAGCCTGCAGGAGCCTCCTTGGCATGGTTCTGCTAGTTGTTCTTAGTCAAAAGATAGTGAATAAACAGACTCAGTATCTTCTTACTTTACAGCCTCGGTTACAACTCTATCGGACTCGGTCCTGGTTCGGACAGAAAAAACGTGTCTTGAGCCGCCCTCTGGTATGATAATGAGAAGTGGTTCTTCAAACATGACAGGAAAACTGCAAAGCTCCATGGGTAATTCTGACCATATTAATTGCATTGTTGTTCTCTGTAATATGTAGCTTCATTGGGATGGGAATTGTAGTTCTAAAACACATCATGGCAGTACTTCAGCCTTGGTTTCCTGAAATATGCCATCATCATCAAACATTGTCAGATCCTATTTAATTAGTTTTATGATATAAATAGTTTATTTTTGTAATAGTATTACTTCATTACTAATATGTTAATGGATACAGAACATATAAATAGACCTATATATCGCTTTGAATATATTCCTCATGGGATTCACGGTAACACCTTCTCAGTGGGAGCTTGGTTATATCTGTTAGTGTCATGCTTTTAATGGCAGAAATCAAAGAGTCCAACCCCTCAGCTGGGAGGTCAAAGGTCAGGTCCAGCCACACCCTGGAGCTGATTGGGAATCAGGAGAGAGGGTGTGGGGTCTGAACCTCATTTGTGCAGTGGGGAAGAAACCGCTGCGACCAGTCTGACGACGTCCTGAGACGTGTGCCTGGAAATACAGAGACAGAGCTGCAGATTTGAAAAGGCAAGAAACTAGAAGTTTCCTAAAAAAAAGAAGAAAAAAAATTGACAAGAAACTTAATGCACAAAATGCAACTTGTCTGGAGTTTGGACAAACTTTTAGTTGTCGCTGCTGTTTGTGTGTTCTGCCTTTGATGCATGAGGCAGGTTGTTTGATAGAGACATGGCAGCTCCACGCAGTGTGTGTGCGTGTGTGTGTGTGTGTGTGTGTGTATTGACAGCTCCAGATTGCTGTGAAACGCGCAGAGAGAACAGTCTATTCCCTTCTCAGTCTGAAGCACAGGCAACATCCATCACCACTGACAGAGAGAGAGAGGGAGCGAACAGGGGAGGATGAGGGAAGGAGTGGGGAGTGACAGGTGAAGGAGTGATCTTAATTCTGAAGCTTGAATACACATCAGGTTACATTAGAACGGGGGATGCTGGGGCGGAGAGGAAAGGAGGGGGTGACTCTGGTTTTCTCCTCTTCTCTGCAGTTTCTTTTTTGTTTCCTTGTTTTGTTTCTTTTTTCTTCCTGACCCCCGAACAACCCCTTTAAACACAGGACGCGGTTCTTCTTTTAGTTTCAGCTGAGGTGGCCTCCTTTCTGTCTATGCTTTTCTCTGGATGTTTCTTTGTCGCTCATGCACATTCATCCTCTCCCTGCCCTTCACTCAGGATTGACCATTAGCTTTCGTAACGTCCAATCGCGTTGACTTATTACTTTTTTATTCTCTCCACTCTCATTCTCGTTAGCTTTTTTCTTTTTTTACATCACGTCGTCCTCTTCCTCTCCGTTCCCTCCCCCTTCCATCCTGCCTTCTCTTTTTATCTGATTACAACCAGAGTTATACCCCCTCTAGCTGATCTATATAGTTGTCTGTCCTATTTACAGGGGCATCCATTGGATTACACCGGCCCTTCTGCTTACATCTAGTTAGCTGTATAGGATTGATGGCTCTCGCACACACAACACACACCGGCACTCACAAATGCACACTTCTTCCCACAGAGACACACACCACAGGAGCATTGGCATTTACACTTGCGTATGCATGAGCATGCCCAGAGATACAAAACTGTATGTGGATGCAGATCCATGCACGTGTGCACAGACACACCCCTGGCCTCCCTGAGGCTGAGCGTGCACCGTGGGCTAAGTGTGTCAAAGTGTGCACTCTGCAGCGACCTTAACTTGGGAAATATAAATATTGTATTAGGACTCAGGCAAAATTAGGACTTCGCCCAATGACAGCTGGGATCGGCTCCGGCGCCCCGCGACCCTAAAGAGGATAAGCGGTTCAGATAATGGATGGATGGATGGACTCAGTGTTGGAGGACTTGGATCAAGCAGGTGAACTGTAATAGGACTTCCCTATCGTATGCATGGTGCCACCAGTCTGTGTTATATGATGCAAACAAACAAGACACTTCCAAATGTATCAATAGAAAGTTGTAATAAGTACAGTTTCTTATGACGGAGATATGGCTATAGTCCTACCTGCTGACTGGATTGTAGCTTCAGAACTTTATGGACTGAAACTGACACCTCTTGTTCCATATCAAGCACATGTCTGTCAACGTGTCAACGGGTGAGGCTCATACTATATCATATTCTTGGTCAACAAATCAATAAACACTTTTCTTAACAAATAAACACACAATACATGTAAGATGCACATCCATCTGGCCTGTAGAATCATACAGCGTATGGACTATGGAGAGAGTTGTAGCTTTAAAAAACAAACAGTGCTCAGACTCAAAAGCTGCAAATTAGATGTTATATACATGAATAATGAATAATATGAACAACAATAACAATAATATAACAATAACTGAACAAACACCTCTGCAAGAAGCTTCAGAATAAATGTAAGTTTTACTGAAGTGAGATTTACTTACCGTTTGAGAAGAAAAGACCTTTTAATATGGGCATTGTAAAATGACAAACATATTGAAGGCGCTACAGGTGAAAGGAGCCAGAAATAATAATATCAGACAGAAGACAAGTTTTGGAAGCAAAATAGCCCAAAATCTAAAAATGAATCAGTGCGTGTGAAGCATTGTTGTTGCCCGGGGCGCCTCGCTTTAATCACGTTAGCTGGGTGGTGTGGCGGCGGTGGTGTACGGAAGAATTTTGGGTGAGATTGCCTTTCACGCACCGCCTGATTCCCCCTCGTTTGGGACAAGTCTGGCAAAATGAAATGCCTTTCTATTCCAGAAACGCCGTGACTCATGGGAGCTCTGTGATCGGGGACTGTACCGCTGCGTGCACTTTAATGGCTGTCCTGGCCTCAGACATTTCTGTAGCCGTCCCAGAAGTCCCTGGGTGGATGCTGTTCCCTGCTAGTGGAGCTAGTGCAGCTCGCTGCCAGCCACTCCACCGCGGTCTATAGCTGGAGGGGGAGAGAAGACGAGGAGAAGGAGGAGTGTGATTCCACTCTAATTCTGTGCACTTGACTTGAAGAGATTGCTCAGGCAATAATTGCAGACCCTTTGCTCGGGGTAAATCAATCTAAATGGAACAGGCCTGGATGATGCTACTCTACTTGACCGACTCTGTTCCTTCCTACTTCTGATTTCCTCAATCGCTCCCCTGATGCTCAAGTGACTGTTAAATAGGCTTCACAGGCGCAGACACACACAAGCATAATTATACACACACACACACACACACACAGACACACACATGGATGAAATGTTCTGACTCAAAGAAATGACTTCCACTTGCATAATGAATCCCTCTCATGGGGTCAGTGGGAGGTTTCCAGTGTTTTAAAGGTGCTGTATGTGAGACAAAACCCAGACCAGCACACACATAAATACATGCGCTGTTAATATGAACGTATGACATAAGTATGCATCATTTAAGCAGTGGCCTGAGGCATGGTATGTCGATGACAGGAAGAAACACTTTTCCTCAGTAGTCGGTTCATAAGAGATATCTTCTGAAAGGCTGAGCTATCTGAGAGATATGTTGTGGTTCTATAAGTTATGTTGCTGTTGCCCAATACAAACCACCGTGGAGTCAATCGTTGCAACTTATTGTCGATCATATGTACTCTCATTTCATGTTGGATTCATCGAATATTAACAGGAATCTCTGTCTGCCGTTCCATTTGATGAATCTGCCAATTATTATGACTACTTTTTGTATTCATAAAGTCTGAAGCAAAAAGTGATGATGCTAATATCCAACATTACATTTCTTCTATCTGAATGTACAAAAATAAAAAAAAGCAGTAAACTGTGTGACCAATGAAATATATACAATATATTAATTTAAATAGTATTTCCAGTCCAATCTGTTTCCTCACGTCATGATCCAGTTGTTGGAGGAGAAAGACACAGCTGGTAGCGCTCTGGTTATCTGGAGTCTGCCTGCATGAAGTAGACTTGGCAGACTTAGCAACACACATGTGAGGTCAAGAGAGATGAAGCTGGTGCGCTCTATTAAATGTTCCTGTACAGTGGAGGGAAACAGTAATATAATAAACATAATACAGTAAGTACGAGATGCAAATGAGGGATGTACTGCCGGCAAATGATGCACTGAGATCTGTGAAATACAGATTGCTTGAGAAAATAATCCTCTTGAGGCTGAAAAGCGAGTGCATTTTAAAAACAACAGCCAATGATTAGAGAAGGTTAACATAAGAAATGAAAGAAATATGTAAAGGTTAAAAAGACATGGGATGTAAATGTTATATATACATCCTCACACGTCCTGTAATCCCTCCTCCGAACTACGTACACCATCAGAAGTGTTTGATGGACCATTATTTGCCCACCAATTGCCAATTTAAGCTGAGATATAACTATTTAACCATCAGAGATAACCCTCACATTCACTAATAAGATAAACCTCCCATAATCCAGGCTCTTCATAATTGTAGAGCTTGTGTTATTACAGTAATATGAGCACCTCTCATATCGTACCAATGGATATCCTGTCTTTATCGCTCCCCCTCTCTCCACCATCTCCCAGGTTTGGCTGAACACACACACACACACACACACACACACACACACACACACACACACACACACACACACACACACACACACACACACACACACACACACACGCACACAGCATCCCATTAAACTGTGTAATTGCGCATGCTAATTATTTTACCATTATGATTTCACAGCACGTTGCTGCTTCTCAGTAATTTGTCTGTTTTGCCAACTTTGTGTATGGTTACAAAAACGCTTTGTCGCCCGGAGGACGTCCTTGTTCAGGGTTCCTCACCGTGGGCGGGACATCTCACTGACTGAGCGTCCTTAAATGGACAGTTCTCCCCCAACATGACATCTCTTCATGTGGTGCTGTGGATCCATCTGATTGCAGAGTGTTGGAGATGTCGGCGGCTCTCCAACACAAAGCCCTGGACTGAACAACCCGACAGCATTGTCTGTTTCCTGAACTCATGGCACGGCTACTCAAGATGAGCTTCTGCCAAACGAAACCACCAACCTAACACCGTACAGGAGGAAGTGTCACGTCTAGGTTTTAATAAGGGTTATTTATCATAAAGTTAATGTCCAAAAGTCAGACATGTTCTTCAGTACAAGTTTAAAAGAAGCAAAAACCTCTAATATGAATCCTGCAGGTGGTTTGATTACTTCACATATATTTATATACTGGACCTTTTTTGAGAAAGAGAATAATAGAAGAGGACACACTTGCATGTTTAACCCAATATTGAAGCAGGACGATTAGCCTGTGTTTCACTCTGAAGTCCAAAGCTCATTCATTTAATTCTGCGGTTAGAAACTATTTGATGAAAGCGAAGGCTTTTGAAGTAGACTCTTTCCTTTCTGCAACGCTAGACACTTTCAACTCTGACGCCACATTTCATGTGTATGTTTTGAATATAACACTTTTACTCCTTAAACTATTAAGTCCAACCATTAGAAACAAGTCAAATGGCTCACACAATTGAATGTTAATACATGTTAATATTAATGTTAGCCATACTTCATTGCTCTGTTATAGTGATGGCAACAATCTCCTTTGACCTAAACCGACATCCCACCAACCCAGGTAGATGTTTGTAGAAATGAGCCAATCACAGCTCTTCAGATTGTTTCACGTCTCCAATTGTAATTGAACCTTGCTTCCATGTCTATAGTGCTTTGTTCACCTCAAAAAGAGAGAAAATACAACAAATAACACTTGACAAGATTAGATTAGCAACCTGGGAACTGCTCTGAAGCCCCAGGATGCTCGGGGCCTCAGAAGACCTGAGGTGACTGAATGTTAAGGCGGGGTCTCGGCTGAAGGTTCGGTCCCTGAGTCAAACCATTAGTTTCATTCACTCAATCTGAAGAGCTTGTCTGGTTTGCATTCACATTGTAAACATTAACACTAAGTTATCCCTATGAGTTACATACATATCATCAAGTCCACACCTCTGTGTCTTGGCCACGGTGTAGGGATCTGCGTACGGACTGCATGTGGCAGAACGTAGAGGAATAGATGTCAGGGCTGGATTGTTGCCAAATCCGACTTTCATGCTGAAACTGAAAGACCTTTTGTGAGATACTATTCCTGCATAGACATACGGTACAGTCCGATTCTAGATGTCTGCAGAAATAGTTCTGCTACACAATGCAAAACGGGCAAAGGTGCGGCCTTTGTACAGTCCATTCCTGCCCTGGCGCCCCTAATAGGTTCACGGGGCCTGAACTCACACCACAAAACAAGTTCTCTGAACATGGCGGTGTACTTGTAACCAGATAAATACACCAGCACAGTCGCTTCAATGGGATCTGCTAACTGGCCAGTCAGCCCATGAAGGCGTTGACCCTCTCTGTCAGCAGTCTGCCTGTAGTGCTTCGGCTGTGTCCACATGGGGCCTCTGCTGTGTAGCTGCCTCCCCTCTCCCCATAGCTCTGCCTCTGTCTGTCTATGTCTCTCTGCCGCCCCAGGTTCACGTCACGCCATAACCGGATTCATCTAAGTCAAGGGTTAGATAAAGAGCAGTGGGAGGGACAGGAATAAAAGAGGAGAGAATCCTTTTCATCTCAGCCTCTCACTGTTTCTCCGTCTCCATAAGTGCTTGTAGACGGTGATGCAGCGTTGCGTGTGCGCCGCCGGTCTCTGCCCCAGCCAACCTCTAATCCTGTTTCCCCTTTCACACACTCGATGATCGACTACTTTAGGGTGCGTTCATGCTCTGAAATAGTCAGTATGAGCTATTTCATGCATGTTGTGTGCTGAGTCGTCTGCCTGTTTGTCTGCGCCCTCAGTGCCAGGATGTGTGTGAGATAGTGAGTGTGTTGGTCAGCGGGTCCAGCAAAATGGATAGTGATGATATATGGGCGACACACACACCCCAGAGGTCGTTGCGGGAGCATGGTGCATTACTGTGATTGAAGCCGATAATGCACCAACAGACTCCGTGCTGTGCCCCTTCTAACCCAATCACAACTCTGCTGATGGCTTGCCCCGCCATCTGTGCTTCTTGGATTGGATGGGGGAGTGATTGATGTGCACTTGAACCTATTCCACTGAGTTATTGTGGCCCGCTGTAGTCTTTAAGACAAGAGCCTGTGGTCATTTTTCACCTACGGACGCCAGTTTGTCGTAATGTCTGGCCTTATCCTGCATTCATTAACTCTTTGATGCAAAGCTGAAATGCAATTATAGTGTTTCACAGTTGGGGGCGGCTGTATGGCATCATACACTTCCTTACCCCATGAATCACGCTCTGCTCCAGAATGCTCCAGCACAACTGACTGCAGACGATGAACAGAACAAGTATCAACAGTTTCCACATTTTGATCTTGTTCTGAGATGCTGCTTGAGACTGGCATTTAGCCATCAAATCGGTGAAAGCACGAAGTGCATAGTTGACCTTGAGAACGTAGTATTGAGTATTAAGGCAGCTGCGGTATACAAAGTCATTTGACCTAAAAATCCAAATGATTTCACCAAATTATGTCATGGCATGTATTTAGAAAATATCAGTGAAGTGTGTTTTCTCTAAATTCCCGTCAAGGAGCATTTCAAAATATGTCACTTCAAGCACCATTCTGCGCTGGCCACTCGAGCAACACAGTGAACACTCCAAACACACTGCATGGCTGCACAATAAACGTCCGTATGATACTGAACCTTGCTCTTCGTTCTGCTCCTCTTCAATCTTTCTCCACCATCTGTTGGACGGTGTGGCAGGGGAGCCGGCCAGCCATTCAGAGGCCAGCCTTTTCCCAAAGTGGGCACCTCATCCACACCAAATATGTATTACTCTTCATATATGTATTCTACATATATGTTTATATTTGAACTCTATAGACGTTTCTCTTTGATCAGGTGTAGGGTCAGATCAGATGACACGTTGAAATGTGTTTTCACGATAATAACAATAGATTTATTTATCATGTAAACACGTATGACTTGTATTGTCAGTGATATAGGTTAGGAAGTAAACAGTTGTAGTTTATCCCCGTCAAGGGTCAACATGTATCATACGTGCCCTTTGAGAGGAGAGGAGGAGGATTCCATAGTAAACCGCTTGCATCTTGCATGGCGATGTCAATAACATGCATGTGCAGCATGTTCACGTTTCCCAATCCTGTGTGTGTGCAGCAAGCCGCTGTCCATAATGATGTGCATTCAACACGTCAGTTGATCTGTTTGACCCCAACAACAACAAGCCACATAGCTCTGGGGCCTGTTGCACAAAACTAGGATAAGGGATTAAGCCAGGATATCTTGGTGATCCTGGCTCAATTGATCCGTAATCCGGTTGCACTAAAGATGGATAGGGGGCAGGAGGATATGTTATGGTATAAATTACCATGGAGATTTATTCTGTGGAGCTAGCCTGCTCCAGACCAGGCTAAATTCCAGGATCTATTTAATCTCATCCCTAATGTCAGTCAGCAGTCACCACAAATGGAAACCAATAGTTATTTCACTGCTCACTATACATTGTTATCACATATAACTAGACCCACTGTCATTATTTAAACGTTTGTGATCATTAATTTCAATGATTTTGGATAAAAAATTATTTTTAGATGATGTTGCTATCATTAGATAATTTACAGTTTCCCATAGACTATAAGGCTATATATATAAAATGATAGAATATTAGGGCCACAGAGGGGGAAAAAAGACAAGTCATAATATTGTAACCAGTTGTTTTAAAGGAGGACAGTTGTTAAAATGACAGATGTGGGGCATTTCGTGAAATTGTACTTCAGTATGGTTTCATAAACAAAGACATGCTGATGTGCCAGAATATTAAGTATCACATTGTCATAAGTATCAAAACTGTAAAAACAATATGTAGCTTTTCTGCAGAAAGAACCAGCCTCATAAATGTATGACTTTATCCTTTTTCTTCAGTGTGGCCCTAGTACTCTGTCATATAAACAAATACACATTCCATATGAATATAAAAACACAATGTGTAACATTATGTTCCTTTATTGAATAAGGACAAAACAAAGCAGGTAAACCATCAGCTCCTTTCGAAACTGAAGTCACAGTGAATCTACAAGATGGAAAGCACAGAATCCAAGCATATTATACAAAATGATACATACACATTCAAAGGTCTGTATATAACACACCCTGCATGTCTGCACACTAAAATAAATGCAGGACAAATCCATACACATCAACTGAACAGACAAATTAATGGATGCAGTAGCCTCCCTGCAGCCTTGTATTACACACAGTATACCGCACAAACATCATAAGAGGCCAAATTCGTAAAAAAACGAACCCAAAAAAACCCAAATTCCTCTGCCACCGCAGGACATATATAACCAAAATTGAAAGCACACATACTAACTAAAATAATTCAACACATATTGGTCCCTCAGCAGCCGACCACTGTCGTCATCAGGGAAGATTGCCGGATTGTCCCAGTCCATGGCTGGTGGCACTCTGGGGGCCCTCTCCTTCCTCAGGCAGGCCACATTGTGGAGGACAGCACAAGCCACAGTAATATCACATGCCCTAACAGGGCTGACCCTTAATTTGTGAAGGCAGTGAAAGCGTGCCTTCAGGAGGCCAAAGGTCATTTCAACTCTGGCCCTGGTCCTGGCATGGGCATGGTTGTAGGCCTGCTGTGCTTCCTGGGGGTCTGTGAAAGGTGTCAGGAGAAAAGGCTGGCAGCCATACCCCCTGTCTCCCAGCAACACACCAGAGAATTCACCTGTCAACACAAAATCTCATCATTACTACCTCATAAACAGTGATATTCTTGACACAGCCATGATGGTTATAAATAGGGGTTGTGTGGCTTACCTTGTGATAGGCACTGATAGATTTCAGAGGCCCGAAAGATTCTGGAGTCATGGACTGAGCCAGGCCATTTTGCCACAACATTGCTGATCACACAGTCAGCACTGCAGACCATCTGAAATCATAAGATGAGGAATATTACACCAATCAATGCACATCACTGGCAATGCAGAGTGTTCGTCAATGGACAATATCAAAAAGTTATGTTCACCTGAACATTAATGCTGTGAAAGGATTTCCTATTCACAAAATCGGCCTCATGGGCACCTAAGGGGGCTTTTATCCTTATGTGTGTGCAGTCCACTGCACCAATGACATTGGGGAAACCTGTCACACAAAGTAATGAGTATCCTACTATGTGTTAACAGTTGTCCTGTAATTTGTAGATCCTCTTACCTGCAATCCTATAGAACTCCTCTTTGATGTCACAGAGTCTTCTGTGGCCAGGGAAGGAGATGAAGACATCTGCTAATGCTTTGATAGCCAGACACACACTCCTTATTGTGCGGCAAATTGTGGCCTTGTTCAGCTGTTCTGCATCCCCCACTGAGTACAGGAAGGCTCCACTAGCAAAAAAGCGCAAGGCCACACAAACCATTTGCTCCACACTCAGTGCATGGCTCCGTGCAGTGCGGTGCTTAATCCTGGGACCCAGTAGTCTGCATAGATACCTGATGCCATCTGCAGAAAACCTGTATCTTTCATATAGATGGTCATCAGGGAAGGCCAGTGGGTCCAACCGGTCCCTGAAGACCCTTTCTCGCCTGAAAAAAAAATTACTTGGTATTTTTGTCTTGTTTTCAGTAAAAATATCAACAAAAAAAAAAAAAAACTTAAATAAAGATGTATTTTCTTGATTTGCTAAATGACCTAGCAAAATAAGTATAGTTTAGACAAAAAATATAAACTTTAAGTAAATGTGTGCTTAAAACAAGCAAACAAATAAAAAATCTGTCAATATAATAAAAATTCTCTTGAAATAAGTTTACTTTTTCCATAAACACTTAATTTTAGAAAAGTTCTCGTTTCACTGGCAGATTTTTTTGCTTATTTTCCTAGGTAATTTTGCTCAAGAAAATTTTTAAGATTTTTTTTAGATATTTTTTTTTATCTGAAAACAAGACAAAAATACTAAGTAAGAAAGACATTTTTGCAGTGCAGTGAGCAACCGACCTTGGGTCCTTTGAAAGGCGCTATATAAATTAAAGTGATTATTATTATAGCTCATCTATTTATTCAATTAAATTTTATTTATATAGCACTTTTCACAATTGTTTCATTCTGTCAAAGCAGCGTTACATTAATGAAAGCAGGAGAAACACAAAAAAAAACGGTGGACAACATAAGAAGCAGAGTACAACGGCTAAGATTAAACCGTACTGAGCGTAGTAACGTTAAATAATAATGTAAGGCTTTAATAATAATTTATCATAGCTTTATACAGTGTGATGGAGTTACTTTACACAATTTCACTCATATCTGCAGTGCATTTCAATTAAAAATGTAACCGTTTCATAATTACAGTACAACTGCATTTTTGGAGATGTGAATTAAATATTTGAATTGTAATTGTGATGTTTCAGCGGAGCGGTGAGTGTGTAATTGTGCACTACTTACGCATTCAGGCGGTCTGCAATACTTTGCCACGCTTTTTCTCTTTGCTTTATCACTGTGGCGGTGTTGCCTTTCTTCTTAATTATATCTTTTACCTCCTCGTATGCCTCCATGAGGATTTGTGCTTCCGACGGGGAAAAGTACGCGGCTCTAGTTGCCATGGTAAATCAGTTAATCTGTGATCTGTGGCGGGGTCTATTTGAGTGAGCCGTGAGCGCGCACCTATCCAGGATTGGTTTCACCTGGCTTAATGAATCCGTGTCTGCTCATCCTGGCTTGGTCTTTGTGCAACCAATTAAGCCTGGACGCACATGTTTTGGCTTCATTGAGCTCAGCTGAGTCATTTATCCCGGATGTCTTAATTCTACTTTTGTGCAACAGGCCCCTGGTTTCAAATGGGCCAGGCTCTCATTTGTGCTTGTGTGTCATCACATTGAGCATGTGTGTGCGTGTGCGTGCGTGTGTGTCTGTGTGTGTACGTGCGTGCGTGTGTGCGTGCGTGCATGTGTGTGTGTGTGTGTGTGTATCTTTCCTTATCATAGGCTTGCTGTGTGTGTGAGCCTCTCAGAACAAACCGCTCCAGTAAGGTGCTGCATAGTTCCGGTGCCGGGGGAGGCTGGGCTGGCTGCTTTCTGTGGAGAGACGTCTCCAGTGTTGGAAGAGGCTAAAATAGAACAGTACAAAGCATGTCGGGGAACAGGAACAAAATAAATCAGTATTCCCACCACACTCCGCACAGAGCAGCCGGGGAATAGCTGCTCGTCTGTCTGCCCGACTGACTGACTTGACTAATATGTTTTGCAACTCACAAGAAAAAATATATATAATTAGAAATAATGGGAGGGACTTCTGTCTTTGAAGTGGTTGTAGGTGGAGATTTGAGAGTATGTCAAATCTTCCAAGCTTCCAGTGTCTTCCATTCTGAATGCTTTGTTATCATTGTGTCTGTGCCCACACTTTGAATACTAAAAGCATAGCTGCGTGCAGGCGGCTGTAAAAACACATGGGTCATCAGAATGAAATCTATAATGGAAACGGGTTTGGTTCTACATGGGAACTAATGACGACAGTTTGTGTTTCTGTGTTGCTCTTTTTGGTCAGGCAATTGCTCAGTAATATATGAATGATAATAATAATAATGGCCACATTACTTTTATAATAATCACACAACATTATTCTCAAAAGCATCTAACTTTGTGAGGCTCCATAGCACAGTAAAAACATAAATCAATAATTAATATGAAATACTAGTTACATGTACAAAGACCCATTTGTGCTCCTATTTTTTCTATGTTGTCCCACATGAATAGTTCATATATTTTATTTGAAATCTACTGACAGTGGTCTTAGCTCTTATAAAGGCGGGTTGTCAGAGTTGCTCATGTCCTCATCTGCAGAACAATATGTTGAAGATACAAACACATCATGACACGTGTTGTTCTCTTGGAGTCTTCGGGTAGGAAGCATGCTGTGGGAAGCTCTGCACAACAATATGGAGGATTGTCGGGATCGCTAGTGCTGTTGCACTGTGGGATACCTGTGAGCTTTGTGGATTGGAGTTGATTGTATCTCTGCCTGCTTCCAATAACTCTGAGTCCTACTAGTTTAAAAGAACACGGTCTTCTTTTATTTCTCATGTGGGGGTTCATCCCCTCAGGTGAAACACACAGGGTGGGGACGTCTTGGTGGACCACAGAGTGGACGAGTAGGACATGAGGACACACATGGTGGGCCGATGTGTGGCTTCTTTGGTCCAGCTCTCGTAGCTCCTGCTTTGACTTACTTACCCTGGTTCCCCCATCTTTCAGTGGCACGAGGCAAACCCCAAAAGTGGGGGCCGTCCATCTTTTAATATGATCAACACAATCACACATGGACACAGTGTGTAGCTGTTGTATACATGAGGGAGCGCGGAGGAGATGTCGAGAGGTAAAGGAGATGTGAAGAGAGGAGTCTGAGGTTTGGGGTGGGGATTGGAATGGTTGCCAGGGTTACGGCCAGGGTTGCGACCCCTTATGTCAATCCGTCCAATTGGAGCATATTATGGAGTAAGAGGATTGGATTTTTATTGTGATGGATTTCATCTGCTGGAAAGCTCTGTCTCTCTGTCTCTAGCTCTCTGCTCCTCTCCTCCGGTACTTCTTGCCGGCCCCATCTTCCTTCTTGTGTTTCCATGTGGGACGAGTCCCCTTTCTCCTCTCCTCGCTTCCTTTCCTCCTCCTCTGCCTGCCCCCCATCCTCCTCTACACCTCACTGGTGTGTTTATCCAGCCACATCAGGATCAACATGATCCCTTGTGATGTTTTCCAAATGCCAATTTGTGTCACCTAACTCACACGTGAAAGATTACAGTATGTGCTGTGTTCTCAGTACGTCTGTGTCTGTCTGCGGGTTCCAGACGAGGACGGAAAGGCTTTAATGGAGAGAGCTTTTCTTTAAATGTCACACTATTCTCTTTCCATCTGCTGCACACACTGGCTGGTAGAACAATTCCACTTTAATACCGGGCAATGCACTCCACTACGGAGGGCACAATGTATGGTGTGCACTTTATTACAGTGTGATGGCGAGCTGGATGCAGATTCTAACTGAACAGGCGGGTAATATGAATTTAAAGTCCACAATTTCTCTGAGTGGGAATATACATCAGTGATGCCTGGGTAGTATATGTATTGTCAATGCTCTTTGTGGCTGAACTGCTTACTCAGCACTCCACACCTGCATAGTGTAATGGGTTCACCAGAAAACCTCCACGTGTCCGGCCCAGGACCAGAGTCCAGCACTAGCAGCTTCTCTGCTGCTGGGAGCCTTGCTTCTGGAGGAAGACGTGTAATAGTTACAATAGCTAGAACATATTCATTTTTATTTCAAGTGCCAAATCAATGATCTGACCAGTGTGTCAGAGAGGGAGCAGATGTTTTATGCATGGCCTTGTTCCGGAGACCGCCCACATAGAGACGCACACAGGGTTCTGCATTGCTTGTTTTGACTAACAGCAGAATGAAAGTGCTGAAATGTAAATTTGTAAGCTTTTATAAGTCACAGGTTAAGTGTGGAGAGTGGGCTCTGACGCACCTTTTTAGAATATTATCATCGATGTAATTGTTTTTATGATACCATTCAAATGTTTCAACCGGGAATGGAAGCTAAGCAACACCTACAGGGTTCGGTTTAGGGAAGATTGTGGTTCGGGTTCAAATAAGTACATTTGTTACATAACTTGGCATTGGTTAAATACAAACGTTGCCTCTCAAAAGTGAATTAAAATAGGTCACCGTTGACTTTTTGCTTCAAACAGGACACAGTGTTCTCCTGGGTGGAAGTCCTGTGTGTGTGTGTGTGTGTGACCCATCCATCCACCCTGATCTCCTCCCCCAGCTATTTTTAAGGGTTAAGTGGGAACAAAATGTATTTCTTTTTTTAGGGTTACTTAATTGATAATAATTCAAAAGCCTTTTCAGTCATATTGTATACTAAACTGTAAATAGGCTTTACTCATCGTATTGTGTGTCATGACTGAATAAAACACGACTACTACTACGTTCTGCTTTGCTGCCGTCAGAGTGACGATAGCCATGAGAGATCAGCGTAACCATTCGTATCAATGATCAACAATGTGAACAGCTGATAACCGACTTCTAACGAGTCGCTGTATCAGGCACCTTCATATCTTATAACAGATGGTATAACCCATTGAATCAGCTGATATCATTTGAAGATGGTGTCTAACTAATTGTATGCTTTAATGATGTAATAAACCCATGACAAATGGCCATTACTTTTGTATTATTTAAAGGCTGTCACATCATATCCTTATTATTCTTATTTTATAAACTTGATATTCTTAAATTCTATAGTTATTTGGATTCAGTCAGATGATGTAATTTGCTTGTACAGGTCAAGCCAGCTGAGGCTGATTTACATCTTACAGTATAAATATTCTCACACGGCGTAGCCCTCGAGTGCCGTGAGTAAAACCCATCCGACAACGAGAATGATCAGCTTCACTTTTGGAAGAGGCAGTTGACTCCGTCCCTCCGACGATCGGCTTTGTGAAGCAGCCATCAAACTGGATCTCACAACAACTCACCACTCAGTGAAGCCCTTTTCTCTCACTGCCTTCCATAACAGTGGAAATGTTTGCTGAGCTGCTTAACTTCAGTTACCAAGCTTCCCACTCAGCTACATGAATCTTCACATGGGAGCGACCTTGAGAAATCAGTGCTGAGGTCACAGTGAGCGCCTCGCTGAAAGGCACCTCATCCGCTGGAGCGTCTCCCACCACGCCAACCCTCGGCCCAGCTGTTCTTGGGAGTTCAGTCGGTGACTAGCATACTGCTGCTTCTTGAGGCTATGCACGCCCACGTTATGAAAATAGCATTATGGCGGGTTTCACAAGAAATGCTGCATTTCCTCTCCGTGTTTGAAAAGAAAAAGGGCTGAAGAGAAACACATAACAGATTGTCCACTTTTAAAAAGAAGGGTTCCAGAAGGGCTGATGTTCGACCCAGAACCACTTGCTTTTATAAACCTTTTAAAGAAGGTTTTCAAGTGGATATTTTTAAGAATAGCGGTTCAATTAAGAACCGTTAACTCCTAAATAACCTTTTTTTAAAGGAATAGTTCTGCAAGAATTGTTGTAAGAATGCACTTTAGAAGATTGTTCTCCTAACACCAAAACACTGTGCTTGTGAACTTCGGTAGCCTCATGAGGCCCCAGGCTGATGGTTAGGTGGAGACGGATCACTGGACAGGATATAAAAGGAAATGTAAAACGATGCTTGGTAGAACCCCAGGGGTGGGTTCTAAATGAAATCCCTGGAATATAAAGGGTTCTTTGTTGTGGGTGATTTCTTGTTATCCCCCTTAGAAGAAGGAAAGTTTCTATGGGGAACCCTCTGAGTTCTCCGATGGGGACTAGTCAAAGAATGCCTATATATTTCCCGTTAGCACCTTTATTCTTCAGAGAGTGGAATCCAAATGAAAACCGAAGTATCTTCATGATGTGACGCATTCTAAGCTGACAGAGGAGCACACGCTAAATGTCACTCAATCTTTAATTCATGTCATCTCTGCCCCTCTGCGTTGATTATGCAGCTCACCTGCTTTGTCGTGCCCCCTGTTTATGCATGTATGTGTGTGTGTGTGTGTGTGTGTGTGTGTGTGTGTGTGTGTGTGTGTGTGTGTGTGTGTGTGTGTGTGTGTGTGTGTGTGAGCCAGGCTCTGAAATAATCATATCATGCTGGCATCCTGCCTTGGATTACACGCTGAGGGTAACAGACACAACTTTGTGTGTGTGTGTATGTGTGTGTGTGTGTGTGTGTGTGTGTGTGTGTGTGTGTGTGTGTGTGTGTGTGTGTGTGTGTGTGTGTGTGTGAGGGTAGCAGGTTAATATGTCACTCCATGGGGGGTTGTGGTAAAAGCTGACTTTTTATGACACCCCACATTGCACCGGCGGCACTGCTTGCTGTGTCAAAGTATGTTTGTGTGTGTGAGTGTGGGTGTGGTTGTGTGCGTGTGTGTGTGTTTGTGTGTGAGTTAGAGAGAGAGATCTAGCCAAATAGCATCCACCCCGGAGCGAGTCACAGTGGAAATAGCCTCTCACCGTTAAACGAGCCATCCTTCAGAGATAGAGCTTTGCTCTGCATCTTGTCTCCATTGTAGGGGCCACACACACACACACACACACACACACACACACACACTCTCACACACACACAGACACACACACACACACACACACGGATAGGAACATACATGTTCACACACACTCAGGAGAAACAGAGGGTTTCAGATCATTAATCTATGTAGCTCTCAGCCCCTTAACCCCCACCTCTGCTGTACTGTCCTCACTCCCTCTGGCAAAGTCATGGCTGTCTTCCTTGACCAACTCACACCCCTGGGGTCTGAAAGCGTTTGTGTGTGTTTCTCAGTGTGCCTGCAGGACTGACATGTGTTCGCAGTCGCACGTGCCAATGATTGCACCCTGCAAATGTGTGTGTGTGTGTGTGTGTGTGTGTGTGTGTGTGCGCGCCGTGGTAACAGAGGAGGAGAACACACAGACAGTGAGGAAGCAGTGTGTGTTACATGGAAAAGGAAAGAGCATGTATCCTTATTTGACTGCCAGTTACAAAATGGAGATCTCTCTGGAGGATGCTGTCCTCCTTTATACCCACCCTCCCATAAAAAATAATATATATATATATATATATATATATATATATATATATATATATATGTATATTCATTACGTCTACTGCTTCTGTCCATCCGGGGAGAGGGATCCTCCTCTGTTGCTCTCCTGAAGGTTTCTTCCCCTTTTTTTTCCCTGTAAAAGGGTTTTCACTATTTTTTGGGGGAGTTTTTCCTGATCCGATGTGAGGTCCCGGGACAGGGATGTCGTATGTGTACAGATTGTGAAGCCCTCAGAGGGGAGTTTGTGCTTTAGGGCTGTACAAAATGAACTGAATTGAATATATATATATATAAATGCCATGCTGGCCCATGACGCACTGCTTCTCCAAAAGTATCAAAAAGTTCTTTTGAGAGCTGCTAGTGGTAGCTCTCAAAAGAACAGATTGGTTACTTTCAGGGCTTTACACATCTCTTCAGACATTATAAGACACTGGGATCACATTCCAACAAAGTGACCCCTGACTGACATGTGCATGGAGTACTTGATGATAATGTAAATGTGAACGTCCCACTGCTTGAATAGCCAGATTGCGTAATTGGGCATTAGAGCTCCATTACACATTCATATTTTTGAAGTGATGAACAAGCTATTCCAGTTGTTATGCTGTATAATGTACATACTTTAATAACAATACCAACATACCAGATATCATGAAAGTTACCTCTCTCTAATAATTGCAGTTTAAAAAAACAAGAATTACAAATTGTTTGTAAATTGTCATATTATGAATGCACCACGGCAGTTAAAACTTACATTAGGTATATTAATAGAAACAGGACATGAGGTTTTCATCGTCTTAAAGGCAACCCTGGTGAGAGGTTCAGTTTCTATCTGGATGCTGGTGTCTGAAGAGGAGACACGACAGGGGAAACAAAAGAAAAGAAAACAACTCATCCATATCACCACGAAAGTTCCCCTGTTGATTCCTTACATTTGGATGTTTCTACAAGTCTTAATAAGACACGTTGTGGAAGCAGCATTCCTTCAAAACAGTTACATAGACACTGTTAAGAGAGGTTTTAAATCAAGTTGCGGAAGACGTGTGGGATACAAAAATAGCTCTTTGACATTTGAGTCGGTAGAAGAAATGAGACCCTGGTTAATCACCGCATGCGTCACAGCGCTGCCAGAGCGTCACCTTCAGTCAGGCTACGGTGTAATCAGGCTGATGGTTTCAAACTGCCCCTACAGTTATGTAATGCACTGATGGTGTCAGATTTACCTCAACACACTGTTCCCATGTGGCACCTCGCTCCAGCATGCCCGGCTCCCTCTCAGACAGGCCTGTCAGGTCGGCATTCAGGTTCCTGCTCCTACAGACCCAGGGCAAGAAGATCCACTAAAAGCATCTCCCCTCGTACTGAAGGTCCTGCAGCGATGTAACTGACTGACCGGTACGACCCGGCTGCCGCTGCTGGCCAGAAGCAGCGCCGGCGTCACAGCTGGGAGAGGGAGAGGCCCTCAGTGAGAAGGCCTGGTGACTGCCCCTGTTTAGTTACAGAGCAGAGTTAATGAGGTGGTGTCCCAGCATCCCTGTTAACGGCCCATTGTTTCAGTGTCACTCCTGGTTTGGAGTGACCCTCCAAAAACTGTGGGGGACAGCGTTCATTACTCCTCTACCGAATGCAGAAGCCAGTGAAATAGAATGCATACAAGACTAAAGGTGTGCAGAAGCATCTATTTGTCTTATTTTTCAGTCGTGAATAAGCTCTGAGATGTTTCTCTGGCCGTCCACTGACTCTTGATCGATGACTTCGACCCTTTCCCAGTTGATAAATATGCTAAATTGTGAAAGAAAATATCAACAATATCTTGTAAATGTTTTTTTATATTGATTCTCATAAATACTGCACTGCATGTTTTATTACTCGTTTGGTTGCAAAGATGTCCTTCGTTACTACTTTATTTCATTTACCAAGGGATTTGTCAGCCAACTCAAAGCTACACCAGGTCTCTTATGGACTGACAGGGTCTGGATGATGAGATCTGGAGAACACAACATTTTAGAAAGAGGCATTCCGTATGTAACTTATCCAGTAAAGAAGGTAAGTTATGTAACAAAACAACAGTAAAAAGGTCAACGCTGCATCTGTCTCCTGGGTGGAAATCTTCCCTCACGTCCCATCATTCCTGCTACGACTGTCTCGCTATTCCGACTAGGGTAGTTGCTCTGAGGGGGATAGGTTTACGCTGGAGGTGACAGTGTTTGGTTTGGTTTTAGGACCATGAATATACATTATGCATCAAGCAATATGAGAGGGATGGAGGCCAACCCCTACTAAAAAGTCTTACATATAAGTAAGTAGCTGAGGGAAGAAGCATATTTAGTTTGAGAAAAGGGATCATAACACTGCAAACAAGGAAACTGAACATGTGATTTCATGAACAATCCCATGAGTGACAACTATTTTAAGAATATGCAAATAACCAAATGTAAAAATAAGATGAAAAGTATGCCATGTATGTGCTACATGCTTATGTAAATTCTCTTTTTGAATGTGAAAGCAGTGGTAGATTTTCTGGATCACAAGATAAAACATTCTGGTCAGAGCTGTTAGAGCTGCTTGGGGACAACAGCTCCAATAAAATTCTTCCCTATGCAGAGGCTCCACATTTTACACCTTGTAATAGTGTAATTAGAAATCCATTAAACATTTACAAAACATATCCATGTAGTGTAATTTAATATTACAGTTCAGATAAAGAGGAAGCCAATACACAGAGGCACATTGTTTTACCACAATCCCTGTACTGAGGGGGCAGAAGCCCCTTATTCTTCTCCCTCGACACTATCAGCCTGCAGCCATGGTGGCAAATCCTGCTGTTGTTGGAGGAAGACAAGGAATTACTTCCTGTGTCAGATTAGGGTTATCGTAGCAGGGCTGAGAGTTATTATTATTGTGACGGATATAGGCGCACAGACACACACACACACACACACATTACAGAGGAACAGATAGAGTATTTACAGGGTTATCAACCCATTATTATGTTGGATAATCTGCACTCCAGGGCAGTTAGCTGGCAGCTATATTCTTCATGGGGAATTTGGCCTACATAAAAACTACAAAAAAAACAAATCTTCAGTTACATTCAGTGGAGGCGTGCTGTGTATTGTTCTTTAATGGATAAAAAAAAAAGAGAAAAAAGCTCACCAGTCAAGAGGTGATTCTTCAAGGCAATTTGGAAGTCGGGGGTGTGTGTGTGGGGGGGGGGCAGCAAATGGAAAGCAAATTGGAGAGCAAATGGCTCTGAAAACTAATTGTTGGGCAGTTGAACAAATGAGACACAGATGGGGAGAATAAACAAAGTGAGGACAAAAGAGGCAGAGACATGAACAAAAAACATCCCTTGCAGTGATGACAGACCATAAAAGAAAATAATGTCTGGGTGTGATACACGGCCCAGTTGCTGTTGTTTTTTGGGTTTTCACACAATGTTACCACAGGACCCGTATACACAAATATCAAATTACAAAACCATAGGCAGTTATGGGCCGGGGTGTGTGTGTGTGTGTGCGTCTGTGTCTATGTGCGTGTCTGTGTGTGTGTGTGCGTGTGTGTGTGTGTGCGTGTGTGGGTGTATGTGTGTGTGCTTGTCTGTGTGTGTGTGTGCGTGTGTGTGTGTGTGTGTGCGTGTGTGGGTGTATGTGTGTGTGCTTGTCTGTGTGTGTGTGTGTGTATGTGTGTCCGTGTGTGTGTGCGTCCGTGCGTGCATGTGCGTGTCTGTGTGTGTGTGCGTGTGTGTGTGTGTCTGTGTGTATGTGTGTGTGCTTGTCTGTGTGTGTGTGTGTATGTGTGTCCTTCTGTGTGTGTGTGTGTGTGTGTGTGCTGGAGGCTGGATATACTAACACTACAGCATTTCTGAGGACCAAGAGATGGACCCGCTTTGACATCTAAGCATACAATTCAGTAAAACTGATCTTCCAGCGGTCTCTGCATCCACGGACTCAAGCGCACTTGCGTTTCCTTTGAGCCCGCCTCCCAGCCACATGTAGGTGTTTGGGATGAAGTATTTCTGGGCCCCACAGCTTCAAGAGACAAACCAGGAAATTGTAGGTCAAGGGGCATGCTCCTAGTGGGCGTGGCAGTAGTTATAATAACGAACAAGGGAATGTACAGCCCAAAAAACCCATTTCCAACAGTTGTCGGAGCAAACATTGCGGCAAAGAGAGGGGGTTTACTTGCTCTTCCTGTTGCTGCACAGGTTTCCCCGTCACATCACACATCTCAAATAAGAATAAGCAGCAGGTGCGTAGGCTTCACACCCAGGTGCTACAACCAAACATCTGAGCAAGAGCTGCCTGGATGCCAACCACTGATGAACACTATTTAAAATAACTACCTGCCTCTGGCTTAATGGACGTGAGAGAAGTATAAGGCAAGAGGACATTACAGTAATTGGTTTGTAGTTTGTTCTTTAAAGTAACTACAATAAATGTGTATTCTATATGTAGTACTTGTACTTGTACTTGTAGTAACCACACTAAAATGAACTAGAAGGGCACTGGGGGAGTGCAGACCTCCACCGAGGCTGTTTCCATGACGGAACAATAATGCCAGTATCCGCCCCGTGATTCGGATCCGCTCCAACATGTGATCGTCCTGTCCTCGGCCTGTGCCACACCCTTCCACCAAGTTCCATGAACATCGGTCCAGTAGTTCTTTCACTGATCCAAATCAAACAGAACATGACAACACAACCTCTTCGGCGGGGGGTGATGGTCATCATGTGAATGTGCAGCGCTCATCGTTCATTTTCAGTCACAGCGGGCAGAGGTTTTCAGCAAAAAGACAAACCAGTGTGTAACAAGTAAATCAATTTACCTTGAAAGGAGATTATGTCTTTAACTGCTGTTTCTACAGCCGAGAATAAAATGTTAAGCTCCAGATAACTGTCATTTGGATAATTATAGCGCATAAAATGCCGACTTGTATAATCTCTGTTTGGTTCTTTTGTGTACAAATTATAAATATTTCCTGGTTTCCTTGTGTTGGTAAATTCTAGAAGTTCTGATTGTAGCATCGTTTTCATTCATCCATTAGCCCAGAGGTTAATGTGTGAGTTGTTCTTCTCCATCCGGTCACTTGTGTATCTTTTACACACCATGTGACATATTTGGCAATAACACCTACACCACTGTTATTGGGTGACTGTTCACCCAAAAACAAGACATAATAGTATTTTTTTTTAAATTTTTTTTTGTGCTTGATACTTGAATCCATGAGGATACATTTCATTGCCTTGTAAGGTTAATTTCCATCCACAAGACACACATCATTGACTGGTTTTTGTTAATTGATCTGCAGAAGATACACATCACGTCTCCGCTTCAGGTTAATGCAAGGGCAGAAGATACAAATCAGGGTGGGATTCATTTACTGAAGGCACACACGATGCACAGCACTGCTTTGTTTTGCTTGATTGCAGTCTCTCTTTTTTGGGGTTATTTTGAACGATATTGTTTAATTTGAGTAAGACAAGATTAGAGGTTCTTAACGTGTTTTAGTTTGACTTGTTATGAGTGTAATTGAGTCACATTGTTCCTTCAGATAAGCACCGCCTGGTTTTGGTTCATTTCAGTGCACAAGCCCGTTTATCCCATTCGGTTCATTTCAGTGCAGACTGGTAGGGATTAAATGGCTTATGTGGTAATGAGCATTAGGGTACCTACTTGTGTGAGTCATGCAATGGTTCCCGTGCACGTGTGTGCATCAGGCTGCAGAGCTCTGTGAGTAAGCAGAGTGCAGGACACCCTGGTTTATTTTTGGTGCCCCTATGTCCCGGTGGGTGTCTGTCGAAGGTTAGAACACACAGCCGACACGGGGATATCGACTGTGGGAGTGAGATGACAGCCCCAGAGGCCACACAAGCAATGTGGGACATGTGGATGGAGACACGCTGAACTCCAACCTGAGTGTCACATCATAAATCCTGCTTTCAAGCAATAAGGGATGCTGAAGGAAAACATGGGTGAAGGTGAAGAAATGAAAGCATGAGAAGAAGAAGAAGAAGAAGAAGAAGAAGAAGAAGAAGAAGTCCACGCCCTGTTGCTATCTGGTTGCAATTATATAAATCACTGTTTATTCTTGGATCATAATGTGCTGTGGACAATAACATTACGCTAACAAAGCACCATGGCTTCTTTGAATAATAGTGTGCACGTTGATCCTGTCCCCCTGTGGATTTATCTAATTATGGTCGCCTCATAATTCAACTGTTTTATTTGTCCTGCAAGTTTAACGTTATCAGCAGCATAATGACTACCATTCTGTAAATGAATCCTACATAAATGGTGGATTACAATCAGCAGGGCAAAGCAGGCGCTGGCCCCCAGACCTCCAGGGGGCCCACGAGTGTTGGTGTCAATTAGTCTTTGGTTATTCGATAAATTGAAGATTTGTGTGACATTTGCACCACAAATGAACAAGAGTGACCTGTCAATTATAGTTTAGAGTGCTAAATGATGTTTGATGTGTTTGTGCCTACATGGTGCTTATTAGCAAATTAAAGGGCATTTGTTCACTAACGTGTGAACAAAAAACACATGGGGCAGGGCCATATTTACTCTGCATTGAACAACTAATAACTCCATGAAATAATTAATCTATTTATTATAACATTTAATAATAATATCAATGAATTCATAATAGTTTGTTTAGAATCAGAATCAGAACCATTTATTGCCATATATGTTTACACATACAAGGAATTTGTCCTGGCGGGAAGGTGCATACATTTAACATTTAACAATACACATTTAACAGTTAACGCAGTGCAATAAATGAGGATGAATGAATATTTACATTGAAACAGTAGCATATCAAAATATCAAAATACCAAAAATAGGATAAACTGCATGGAATGTGCATGAGTGTAAGTGTTGTGTGAAAGTGGCAAGTGTAAAGTTAAAGTGTCAAGTGTATTTAAATATTAGGGTATGTGCAGGGGAGTGTCCGGTGGGAATTGTCTGGGGGTGACAGAGTCATTAGAGTCAGTGGGGGACCCGGGCTCTGTTGATGAGCCCGACTGCAGACGGGAAGAAACTGTTTTTGTGGCGTGAGGTCTTGGTCCTGATGGACCACAGCCTCCTGCCAGAGGGGAGGGACACGAACAGTTTGTGTCCAGGGTGAGAGGGATCAGCTACAATCTTCCTCGCCCGCTTCAGGGTCCTTGAAGCAAACAAGTCTTTTTAATTCAGTGTTATGTATACTACAGATCAGTTGGACTGATCAAAATTTGATGGGCAGTGCACAACCTGTTTTGCTGATCTTATACGTGATGCATCGATTTGTCACATTTAGCGCCGTGCCATCCCGCCACCGATGGTTTGTGCATGCTTGATGTTGCGTAATTGGTTGGCGTCGTAGCAAGTCGTTAACGTTGTTAGCGGCCCGGGTGGCGTTGTAACACGCGCCCGCTGTGCGGCAGTGATGGTCGTGGCGTCACCGCGTGGTTAACGGCGTTGAAGCGAGTAACATCGTAACTCATGGTTATGTTGGGAACTGTGGCAGGAAACGTTGTAACGTGTGGCTACCTCTTGTACTAGCATATCGTGTGTAATGTCCAGACATAACACTGGTTTCACACGGGACTGGACGTAGTGGCCCTGAGGAAGAGTCCTGTGTTGCTTATGGAGACGCGGCCTGGTTTCAACTGCCAGTCACTGGCTGCTAAATGAAGGATCCTGACTGGATCCGTCTGTTCACTCTGATGTGGCACATCCCCAGTGGTTAACTGCTGTGGTAGTGCACGGCACTATCTAAGGAAGACAATCACAGAATAATGGAATATCTGTGTATCTGGAGCTAAAAGTTTGATTTAATGATGTCCTGTAAAATGTCTCTGCCACTCGACGTGTGGGCATGAGCCTGCTGTGTGCCTGTTTCAGTCCAATGTTCGCTTTATTTCCTGTTGTTACCATAATGGGCGGCATGCAGGTTTTTATTCCAGCATTTTTTCCAAGTCGCACCCTTCCCTTCATCTCTCAGAATGATCCTGCAGACCCAGTCCGCGCTCGCCCGCCTAACAAAGCTAATAGCGTGTAGAGTTGTTGCTGTGTGTTCCGACAGCTGAAACAGCTTGTCAAATCAATAATAATTAAACATGAAAGGCTTTTTCCACTAACGAGTTTTATACAGCAGAGCTGTATTAAGGAGTCGGGTAATAAACATTGCTCTTTTGTCTGGAGCAAGACAAAAGTGATGTGGATGCAGGAGAAACAGAGGGCAGCAATGTGGGGGTTCTGAGGGATTCCCTTTCACACGTTTTCACTGCATACTCATCCGACCTCTTGCAGCCAGCTATGCAACATAACTGGTGGAAAAAAGGGTTAACACATTGAGGAGGAATTAGCCCGATTAGATTTAGTGAAATGAGATTAGATTAAACTGTAATGATCCCCTCGAGGAAACAGGACTGTTATAGCAGCAAACAATAACAGTAGACAGCAACTAAGAACATAGCAGAGCCGAACACATGGGGGTGATGGTGCATCCATGAAGCCGCACAGCTGCAGACAATTATTAAAAGCAGGGGGAAGAGATGGGAAGTGCAGATTTGAAAGGTGATTGGCTTTTCTCTTTGCTGGCCAGTGTCCGGCTTTTTTTTCTTCTTTTTGAACGCTGTCAAAAAGTCAATTTCCTTTTCAAATATTTGAAATAATGACTCAGGGTTGAATTATTAATGTCTGCTATGGGCTCAGCAGGGCAGGGAAATAAGGGCGGAGGTCTTGTGAGGCAGAGACATGGGGATCGACTCAAAGAGAGAGAGAGATGAGATTAGATTCAGACACACACACACACACATACACAGGGTTTGCAGCTGATTGGCCAGTGTGGCATGTCTGAGGTATGTGTTATGGATATTTTCTATGGTTCCACACAGTTATTATGGGCAACACAGTGTAAGAATTCACATTGGTCTGGTTTACAGCCGTTGTTTGCTCCTCTGGCTATTTATTATAGATTGTTTTTTTTCTCTCTTTGTTATTGTTTGTCTGTCTCTGGATATTTTTCTCTCTCTGTGAAAAGAAGTATTGCTTTTTGTCTGATATTGTCCTTTTATTAAAATTCCGTTTGCGTCCTGTCCCCTGCCAATAAGACGGAGGTGAGGCTGTGTGTCTGCTCAGCAGCTTGGAGGCTACCGGTCTGTAACAGCTGCAGTGAGCGCTGCCTCGCCCGGCTTAAGGAGCTGCTAACGCACCTAAAACAATTTCATTTGTCACGGTGTCAGTGGAGAGTTTCACTGCTCCTTGATGCTGTGTAAGTGCTGCTTCAGAAGGCTGTTCCACCCCGCCAGTGAGTGCAGGAATACCTGTGGTGCAGAATCTGCTAAATCAATATTGAGGAGAAGAACACACACACACACACACACACACACACAGAAGAAAGACATATCTGGTCTTTAGTTGCATTCATCAGGTCTACAGAGACTTTATGCTACATTAAATGGCACACATTTGTGTTGTATGAACACCAGCTGGTCATGTATTGATGGGAAGTAGAGCATTACCATAACGTGGTTACTATTGTCAGTATTGTGAAGGGTTATAGTTTCAGTAGCAAAGACTAGTAGAGGTTGCCAAGTGGAAACAATACTAAAATAGGGCCGCATTAGGCCCTGTTTCTGCAGTTGGTGCAGATGAAGTATTTTCAGGAACTCGCAGTAATAATATTAATTGCAGGTGAACAACAAGCAGTGATTCTCAATGTGCAATGAAGTGGACACATAATAAACTGGTTTTATCCCAACTCAACCCTCCATATGCCCTCCATGACATTTCTTTTTATTTTAGTGGGTATAAAATATTTCACCCCATTTTTGGGGATCTAAGGGGTCCCTAATAATATGTCAGCTATAAAATGTGTGTGTGTGTGTGTGTGTGTGTGTGTGTGTGTGTGTGTGTGCGTGCGTGTGGGAGGCAGCCAATGGGATGCTGTTCTAGCGTCCAATGTGGCGGCCGATGTCCCACTATGCCATCAAACCCCATGAATATATAGAAGCATTTGATTAGCTGTCTACTGTAGTGACCACTAGGCCTGAACGGCAGTGTAAACTATATATAGATGATATTGTAGTGTTGGCAGCTTCAGTAAATCAACAGAATTGTATGTGGCCTTGAACGGTGCCACAAAGTCCTCCTCCTCCTCTCCCTGTCAGCACTCGTCTGAGCTCGTGCTCCTCATTATTACTTCATGCTTGTGGTGACCGCTCACTAAATCTATCTTGCATGCTTTAGGATATTTTTGCATTCATAGTTGATGGGCCAAGGCGGCTGTTTGTCCTCCTCGTGTCTTGTCTTGTCTCTAATAACAAGATAAACTCCACCTCTGGAAGTGAGATGGCAGCCAGCCGTACACGGCAGATCAGAATTGTAATCAAAAAGCATGCTCATGCAGGAACAATATCAGGAGGTTTTTTTTTCGCGCTGGAACTGAACAGAGGAGGGAGCGCTGCAACATGTTAGCCGCAGCATTTGGTTGAGCTAATTGCTGTTTTATGCAAATGAGGATGCAGTGTGTGCTCTAGTTTTATTGCTTTTGCTCGCTTCATAACATTCCTAAAAATACACCATGTATTTTTTTTTTTATAATTCATCATTATTACTATTTCCCCTAAAATGTTATCTCAGTGCTGTTGTTAATAATGAAAACAATGGTAATAATGATCAAATAGCATTTTAATAAACCAATGCAGTCGTATGCGTCGTTCTCCTGACTCTCCAGCTGCCCGGCTCTCTCCGTACCCTCCGGCCTGTTCTCTGTAGTTGGTATGTAGTGAGGCCCCGGGGCCAAACCCATCCAGGAGGACCTAACAGTCTATAAACACCTCCTCCAGCATCACCCACGGTCCTGAACTCGGCAGGAGACGCAGCAGGAGCGCGTTGATGGCAAACTAAATGCCTCCCTGGTGTGATGCGTGCCGAGAAAGCTTTAAGCTTCAGGTGTCAGGGAGCAACAAAATCAACAGCCACGATACTGGAGCAAACAGTCAAGCTTGAGATTTAAATCATTAGATTTAGTGCCACAAGTTTCTGTGTCAAGGAGTTCCTCAGAGATGATTCAATACTGCATTTCAATTGTGCATATATGGTATCGGACTGATGGCAAAGAAATTTTAGACAAAAGAATCACGTTTATAAAGTTATGCTTTGCTGACAATCTAAAAAAACTTTGTACCATTTTGTGGGGGAACAATGTTAGTTAAGCATTCAGTCTATCCATTTGTCTGTTTGAACCAGAACAACATATGTTATTTGCTATACTATTTGGTAAACAAACATTCATGCCCATTCATTAATGTTTTGGTGACGCGCAGACCTTTCATCTAGCAACACTATAGCTGACCTTTCCTCTAGGTTCACTAACTAGCTAACCTTTCCTATTGCATCACTAACTAGCTAACCTTTCCTCTAGCATCACTGACTAGCTAACCTTTCCTCTAGCATCACTAACTAGCTAACCTTTCCTCTAGCATCACTGACTAGCTAACCTTTCCTCTAGCATCACTAATTGCAAGACCTTCCATCTAGCATCACTAACTAGCTAACATTTCCTCTAGCATCACTATAGCTGACCTTTCCTCTAGCATCACTAACTAGCTGACCTTTCCTATAGCATCACTATAGAATCAGAATCAGAACCATTTATTGCCATGTATGTTTACACATACAAGGAATTTGTCCTGGCGGGAAGGTGCATACATTTAACATTTAACAATACACATTTAACAGTTAACGCAGTGCAATAAATATGGATGAATGGATGAATGAATATCTACATTGAAACAGCAGCATATCAAAATACCAAAAATAAGATAAAGTGCATGGAATGTGCATGAGTGTAAGTGTTGTGTGAAAGTGGCAAGTGCAATGCCAAAGTGTCAAGTCAAGTGTATTCAAGTATAATTCAAGTATAAGGCTATGTGCAGGGGAGTGTCCGGTGGGAATTGTCTGGGGGTGACAGAGTCATTAGAGTCAGTGGGTGACCCGGGCTCTGTTGATGAGCCCGACTGCAGACGGGAAGAAACTGTTTTTGTGGCGTGAGGTCTTGGTCCTGATGGACCGCAGCCTCCTGCCAGAGGAGAGGGACACCAACAGTTTGTGTCCAGGGTGAGAGGGATCAGCTACAATCTCCCTCGCCCGCTTCAGGGTCCTTGAAGTAAACGGCAGATTGCAGCTAATCACCCTCTCGGCAGAGCGAATGATGCGTTGCAGCCTGGCCTTGTCCTTGGCAGTGGCTGCAGCGTACCAGACGGTGATGGAGGAACAAAGGATGGACTCGATGATGGCAGTGTAGAAGTGCACCATCATTGTCTTTGGCAGGTTGAATTTCCTCAGCTGCCTCAGGAAGAACATCCTCTGCTGCGCCTTCTTGGAGATGAAGCTGATGTTTAGTTCCCACTTGAGGTCCTGGGTAATGATGGAGCCCAGGAAGCGGAAGGACTCCACAGCTTTGACGGGGGAGTCACACAGGGTGAGAGGGGCTGGTGGGGATGAGATCTTTCTGAAGTCCACAACCATCTCCACTGTTTTCAGAGCGTTGAGCTCCAGGTTGTTTTGGCTGCACCAAGTCACCAGGTGGCCAGTCTCCCACCTGTAGGCGGACTCGTCCCCACCAGAGATGAGTCCAATGAGGGTGGTGTCATCCGCAAACTTCAGGAGCTTGACGGACTGGTGACTGGAGGTGCAGCTGTTGGTGTACAGGGAGAAGAGCAGTGGGGAAAGAACGCAGCCTTGGGGGGAACCAGTGCTGATAGACCGAGAGGCTGAGACTGTTTCCCCAGCCTCACGTGCTGCTTCCTGTCAGACAGGAAGTCTGTGATCCACTTGCAGGTGGAGTCGGGCACATGCAGCTGGGAGAGCTTGTCCTGCAGCAGAGACGGGATGATGGTGTTGAAGGCAGAGCTGAAGTCCACAAACAGGATCCTGGCGTAGGTTCCTGGGGTGTCCAGATGCTGGAGGATGGAGTGGAGGGTCATGTTGACTGCATCGTCCACAGACCTGTTGGCTCTGTAGGCGAACTGCAGGGGATCCAGGAGGTGGTTCGATCGGTGGCTCCGGCAGTCTGTGTCGTTGTGTCCTTGAGCAAGACACTTAACCCTCATTGCTCACCGTTGCTGTGTCTACGGTCTACTGTATATCATGTAAGTCGCTTTGGATAAAAGCGTCAGCTAAATGAAATGTAATGTAATGTAATGTAATGAGACAGAGTCCGGGCCGCCTGCTTTGCGGGGGTTCTGCTTTTTAAAAAGCCTGTTAACGTCTCTCTCTTGGATAATGAGGGTCGTCACTGTGGAGGGGGTAGGGGGCGCTGTGAACGATGGTTCAGAGGCGTGAGCCCCTGATGGGCTGGGGGAGGGAGGGCTGGTGGTCTGTGGCTGGTTGGTGGGGCTGTTGATGGGGCTGTGGGGGATGGCGTCAGGACTATTCCATTGTCTTTCAAATCTGCAGTAGAACTCATTCAGCTCGTCTGCCAGGCGGAGGTCGTTCATGGAGTGAGGGGTTTTGGGCTTGTAGTTGGTGATCTGTTTGAGCCCTCTCCACACAGAAGCAGAATCACTTGCTGATTAGCGTCCCTCACCGCCCTGCTAAACCTGTATTTTGACTCTGTGTACAAGTCCTTGTCCCCACTCCTGAACGCCTGGTCCTTTTGCAGCCGTAGTTTTCTGAGTTCCGCTGTAAACCAGGGTTTGTCGTTATTGTAGCTCACCCTGGTGCTTCTGTTGTAGCTTCTGTGAGCTGTCCTCACAGAAGCTGATGTAGGAAGTCACAGCCTCTGTGTACTCATCCAGACTGATGGTAGCAGTCCTGAAGACATCCCAGTCAGTACAGTCCAAGCACGCCCGAAGATCCTCCAGAGCCTCACTGGTCCACTTCTTGAACTTCCTCACCACAGGTTTGCAGAGCTTTAGTTTCTGCCTGTATGCAGGAATCAGATGGACCATGACGTGGTCAGAGTGACCCAGTGCAGCATGAGGGACGGCGTGATAGGCCCCGCTGATGGTGGTGTAGCAGTGGTCCAGAATGCTCTCCTCTCTAGTCGGGCATTTAATAAACTGTTTGTACTTAGGGAGTTCATGTCTGAGGTTTCCTTTGTTAAAATCACCAAGAACAATAACTAAAGAGTCCGGGTAGGTCCGCTCCACACCCCGTATCTGCTCGCCGAGGGTCCGCTGTGCCTCCTGCACGTTGCCCTGCGGTGGCATGTAAACTCCGGCCAGGATGAATGAAGCGAACTCACGGGGGGAATAGAAGGGTTTGCAGTGGATGATGGATGATTCCAGGTCCGGAGAACAGTGCTGCAGAATCACTGTCACATCGTTGCACCAGCTGTTGTCGTAGAAGCAGATTCCTCCACCCTTCGCTTTGCCGGAGAGCTCCGTGTCGCGGTCCGCTCTGAACAGCTGGAAGCCCGCCAGATGGAACGCGGAGTCCGGTATCGATCCGCTGAGCCAGGTCTCCGTGAAGCTCAAAACGGAGGATGAAGAAAAGTCTCTGTCTCTCCCCACCAACAACTGGAGCTCGTCCAGTTTGTTGCACAGTGAGCGGACTATGAGAGGAATATGCCCGGCAGCGATGTGCGAGATCCGCGTTTGCGGAGTCGCACGAGCGCGCCGGCCCGTTTCCCTCTCACCGCGTGAGTTAAGGTGAGCACACCTTTAACGAAAATGTCCAGAAGTTCCACGGAAGTTAAAAAAGTTGGAAGTAAGTCCGCTGGAGTTGTTCCCCTGATGTTCATGAGCTCATCTCTGGTGAAAGAGCTCCGGGAATCGCAGCAGAAGACCGAATTAAAAACAAAAACAATACAAAACAACGAGCACCGACACACCGAGGCAGCCATCAGCGGCGCCATCTTAGCGGCGCCATAGCTGACCTTTCCTCTAGCGTCACTAACTAGCTAACATTTCCTTTAGAATCACTAACTAGAAGACATTTCCTCTAGCATCACTAACTAGCTTATCTTTCCTCTATCATCACTAACTAGCTAACCTTTCCTCTAGCATCACTAGTTAACTATCTTTTCCTCTAGCATCACTAACTAGATAACCTTTCCTTTAGCATCACTAACTAGCTCACCTTTTTTCTTGCTCACGTCTTTCTAACATTGTGCATGTACATGCATGCTGCATGGAAGGTTAGCGTTTAACATTTCAGTAAATTATATATGAATAGCTCTCTAGTCCCATATACAGGCCAAAATATCAACGTTGCACACAATACAATGTAGTGAAATTAAAGTATTGATTCGTTGGTCTGTTCATTTATAATGAGTCAGTTAATTTACACTGACTTCAGGGGTTAGATTAAAACAGTTTGAATTAGTAGCAAAATATAACAATAATACAAATATTTAGAAAAAGAAAAAAATGTTAGAGCCTTTTTGTGGCCTGCTTGTTCTCTTTTGTTTTTTCTTTCTTTTCAAACACTTTTTCAATTTGAGTTAAAACTACACCATATCCTGTTTTCATATTTAGTAAGATGTATCAGAATGTGTGTGTGAACAATGCTTAAATGAATGAACCTGGTGTCCATGTTGTGGTGAATGAGGAGGTGTGTGTGTGTGTGTGTGTGTGTTTGCAGTTTGCAGTAAGAGCATCTTCTCTTCTCTGAAGCTCATCCTCAGCCCTCGGTGACTCTTCCCCCTGAACACTAACGTTTGAGAGTAACTGGTTCACTATCGTTTGGTTTTCCGCCTCGCTGAGCTCCTACTGGGCTTTCTGGATGAGGGCCATGCTCGACACACGGCTGGATGGAGGGACAGATGGATGGTTAAGCACTTTGTAAGATGCAGCAGCCTAAGAGGAAAGAGAAGGAAAACAATTCCAGAATTCAGTTATTCAATAATTATACATTATGTACTACTACTAACTGTAGTTTTAATCCCAATTAAAGTTTTGACCAATTTGCCTCTGCAATTAAAAGGTTTAAACTTAATCCTGTTACTTTTGAAGTTTGTTTACCAGGTTGCTGTAGTAGGATGCACTATTGTAATAGATAACTATTGTAGAGTTGTAATAATTTATTATGACTTACACCTGTAAAAATAATGTCTATGTTTGAATTACATGGATATTAATAATTAACATGAAATATGAATTATGCATTATGAAGATGTGTATTGTAACATAGTAGAAAGTCAGTGTAGGTTTTTATCCTTGAGAAGTAGTTCCGCCGCTGTGAAACCTAGCATGCAGTGAAACTAACCAATGAGATGCGAGTGTGCCCAGTGTTTACTAATAAAACCCTTCTCGAGTTATTGTTCAGGGTTCATTAGCCTTACCCTAAACAGCTAACCAATGCAGTGAAGCTGTAAATGGTCTGTGGAGACTAAACCTTAGTGCATCCTTGATCGTGATTTTTTTGCTGCATCACCTTTGACCTATTTTTTAATTAAATCCGTTATAATTTAACTTTCTGAATCCGGGACTTCTCTTCGCACAATCGCTCTAGGTTTTGAGTTTAACAGTATTCAATGAGGTTATACCCGTGTGATTATCTCTTACATTTTATTTGACAAAGTTAGGAGTTACAAGCAAGTTCATCTTCATTAAATCATGCTGCGTTAGATACTAGGTAGTAGATAGTAGATGTGTGTGTCGGCACACATCACTGAAGTAGGGTGGTTCTCTTTTGCAACTGTAGAACGGAGCATTGTTCTGCAAGATGGCGTGTTCCACAAACTGCCTCCTCTCTCGGTTCTCTATGCTTCCACAAACTCTCAGCGGCTGCAACCTTCAGTCATGCGGACACATCGCGTTCCTCTCTCTGAGAACCAGGACCGATTTTGGTGAAAGTGCTTTTAACGTTTTTGGACCCTCGTCTCGGTGTGAGCTACAGAGACACTGGTCCATTTTGAGATTTTGGGCTATTTGTGTTCCAGAACATTTCTTCTTTCAGACTCGTGGAAAGAAAACGTCCAACATTTAGGTGTTTGTTTTATGACTTTGTCTATTTGTGTCTGCAGATGTATCCTAAATTCACCAAATATTATCATCAGATAATGCCTACATAATTGATAATCAATAGATTATCAGGCCTTTTTTTAATGTGTCATTGTTCAAAAAACATAAATGGTGACAACAATAAATTAGCAGATTTTCTGTAGAAGCAGGGGAATAAAGCATTTTAAAGAACTGAGGAAAGGTTGCATCACAGTCTTTGAGTTGCATAACACACACACACACACACACACACACACACAGACATGCACTCACGGTCAAGAGACTCTCAGATTACTCGTCAAATTGTACATGCAAACGCTTGAGCGAGTGTGTGCAGTGACGTGCCATCAGCCCGTCTGCCCGAGAGCACTTCTCTGTAATTGTGCATTTAAAATGGTCGTGGTTATCGTTGTTGTCGTGCAGAAGTAGCCGAGAATGAATTGGACAGATTTGGGCTTTATGGTGCGCCACTTAATGTGGCAGCAGACACCAGTTGCTGGAAGCAGACATCAGTGTGTGTGCGTGTGTGTGTGTGTCTGCGTTTGTGTGCGCTGGCGGGCCAGGCATCAGTGTAATGGACTCCGTGTTGATTGAAAGGCCCAGTAGAGGAGTTTGGGGACTAATAACTATTATGAAATTGATAACCTTGGCAGATGTCGGCTCCATTCACACCTGCTACTGTTTTCAATAAAACAAGGGGAAAGCGACATCATTCACAAATTATGCCCCAAATATGAACCCACTTAGTTTAACTCATGCCATTTCTGCTCAACTGTAACAATAGCAAAACAGGAGAGCAGGGAGCGTGATGGCCGAGAGCAGCCGGGCTGCCGGCTCGTTGATGTGGAGAGCTGGACCAAATCAGGCGGGTAGAAGGGAACGAGCGGGTACCTGAAGCGAGGCAAAGTGCCTTTCCCTGTCTGGGGCACTGAGCCAGAAGCCCATTCATCCCCTCTGCTCGACAAACATCTTTAAAACATGTTACATCTATACAGTGTTTTTGTTTTATCTAAAAAAAAATAGCCGGGATTTCATTTTCAGTAACAGTTACTCAAGCATTTATTTGGGACTACTTTCAACAGTGGATTAATACACACTGTTTTCTCTCGTGATGTGTCATGGTTGGAGCAACCTTAGTGCTGTGTTCTGGTGCCAGGTGTTCTTTCTGTGACCTGTATGCGTTATAATGCATTATAAACGTAACTCCAATGCAATATAATCTGCTTATAACACTACATAGTTATAATTATTAGCACTCAAACATATTCACAATGCCTTATACCTGTAATCGTGACACAGCATTTAATAATGACTTATAAAGTTATATACCACAATACTCACTGTTTTGGTTGTTGCTAGGATCATTTGTGTTATATAATTATATTTCACAACCTAGTGTGTGTCCTTGTATATTTCTTTTCACTTTAATTTAAAACCTTTTTGTTTTGTATTGTTGTCTCTTATTTTTGTCTGCATTGTTTTATCCATTTTAACTGGGTTGTTTACAGAGACAGAGAAATTAAATGAAGTGATTGTTTCTGATTTCCACAACTTTACTGTCGGGTTATACTTTGTAAATATTTGTTGTTCACAAATAAAAGTTATGTTTTAGTTTGACGTCTTTTTAATCAGCAGAAAGAGTTGCTCGGTTCGGAGGGAACTGAACTTCATTATTCTTTGCGCTTCAGGACGTGCTGGCTCATTCTATGTGGAGTTGTGTTTGTTGCAGAATGCACAACGAGCCAGGAAGAAATTCCACGACTTAAGAGTGTTAATCATTCATGATACGGATTGTGTCTTTACTTTCATATCTCTTGAGGTCATTTTGTAAATTTAGTATGCTGTTCAAATTGGTACTCTTTAAGTTTTGGATTCTTTGTTGTAACATTTTAAAATACATGCATCTTCATCACCTGTTCTATTCCATCCTCTGCTTTGTTATCTCCTCTTCCAGACCCGCAGTGCCATTAGTCCCTCTCTTGTTTCCTGTGTCTCACACACACACACACACACACTCATACACACACACTCACACACACAATCATACACGCACACACACACACACACACTCATTCACACACACACACACACACACACACACACACACACACACACACACACACACACACACACACACACACCTGTGTGCAGTGGATGGCAGAAGCTCAGAGCCTATAAAAGATGGTGGCACGGACCCAGAGAGACGGCAGGAGAAGCATTAGGAGAGAGGCAGATGAGTGAGAAAACACGGAGAGATCTCCCTCATACTTTATATGCTAATTGAGGTGATGCTCCGACACGCTGTAAGCATCTTGAACACAGCAGTCAAACGATGACCTCGAGGTGACGGAGAAAGCGTAGCACACTGCTGGTATCTGATGCCAGGAGAGAGGCAGCAGCCAGCAGAACACTGTGAGGGGCCGGGCCGGACACCAGGACTCCTCCTCTATCTGTTCTGCTCTTAAGAAGTCATGAACTCCATCAAGTGTTCACTGATTGGCCCGCGCCGGCTGTTTCTGAAGTCAAACCTGTAATGAGCCGTCATGAAGTGCACACGGGCTGGAAGGGGGATCGATGCAGGTCACGTATCCAGCTATTCACCATATATAAATTAATCTCCAGTAGCATCAATATGTGCCTTACTTGATTCACCACTGTTTTAAACTTCTCGATAACACTGCATTTCATTTATTTACTGATTACAGTTTTTTTTCAATCGCTAACAAGCGCTTACCCATACTTCAGATACTTTTTCTAAACTCTTAACACAGACTCACACCTACAAACCACAATTGGCCAAATGGATAATTTTCTTCTCAAAAACACATTTTGTTAAATATATACTAACTCTTCATTTCAAAATAGAACACATATTTCTCTGCACACACTAACTTTACCAAAACACTGGAAATCTGACTCAAAATGAAATTATTCTGTCAAAGAATAACTCTTGTTTTCACTTCACAAGGTCCTTCCAGTCAATCAAAGTACACCAGGTTTCAAAATACTGGCTATTGCTGACATTACAAAAACTGCATAGACTTTTATGTTTCAGTTTTACAGGTATTTGCATGCAAAACATGCAATCCACTGTTTTTACACTAAATCTCTTGGAATGTGAACATGTAATGTTCACATTCAAAAGCATTCCAGTAAAAACCAAATCAGTTTTGTTTCCCTTTACTGTTTACTACAGGAGGTACAGTATAAATACTGTTTACAGTATGATAGAACAGAAAACGTTTTACAGTATTGCTTACAGTGAACAAAATATCCATGAAACACACAAGAGCATTCTGAACAAAAAAACAACGGCAAAAAGCCCAGATAAAAAGGGGGGAACATCACTCCTCAAAGTCCTCCTTTTACTGTATAAGTAATGCCACTGAGTCTAAGCCAGACTGGAATCAGCTGTGGTTTGCCCAATTTACCCAACATAAATCAGCTGTGTGTCAATTATTCAATTGTTTGTTTATTATCAGCTGAGATATATTGTTTTAGAACTGATATCATTGCAGAAGAGGTTTTTAGACTGTATCTATGGTTTGGAATATTGTTTTTGCCATTGTGGGATGTTGTGTGTTAACATTCGTAAATAATACAAAAACAATCCATAATTTTGTTGGGAGGTATAGCTTGTCTGTTAAGAAAATGTAAGCATTGTGGAAATGTGTTCACTGACTGCATATTGTTTGAAAACGACATGAAATGTGTGAATGGTATGGCCACAAAAGGCCGATGCTGTGCTAATTGTGTTTAGAGTTTTGAAAATGTGACCACTGTTTGGACAAACGCTTGGTAGCGCCTGAAAAAAACTGTAAAACCTCCATCAACTGCATTGTTTGTGCAGTCAACCAACAGGGGGAACCAAAAACACAGAAGCTGCATGCAGAGAATGATGGTTCCAGAGGACTGCTTGTCCTGGCCCTGTCTCTTGTCAATGGATTTGCATTTCTTTTGTAGAATGTGGTATACGTAAAATATATGACATCACACACATATGAAATATGAATATATAAAATCTGTTAAATAATGTAAAAATCACATTCCGTCTACAATCCAGCTCCCTGAGAAATGGTGCACGGATAAAGCTCCGCAGCTCTGGCAATAAAAGACACAAATAATAAAGTCCATAAAAAAAACACACTTAATTTGATTTGTTTCCGCTTGTTTTACAATTGATGTTTCTTCAGGCTATTCAATATACTTGGAAGCAATGGAAAATAAACAAGCTGAGTGATCACTTGAGTCCATAGACAAATCTGAGGAATCTGTTCAGTGTTTTGTGTTTCTCACAGAGCTTTTCACAGGAAGGCAGGAGCAAAACAAGTAGTGTGTACACGTAGTGTGTACAAGTGTGTCACAGACAGGTCAGTTGTGTATATGATGACACGGTCGTAGATGCCTATATAGTGTTCATCTATATACTGATATCACATCAGCTGGCAGTCGGACTTCCTCAACACGCTTTGAAGACAAGTACAATTAGAACATGGAGGGATAGAGGCATTCGTGATAATAGCTGCTGACAATATTATTTGTCTTCTAGTTTGTTATAAATAATCAATAATAATATTCTGTGGTGATGTATCTCACAAAACACACACTGTTCCTTCCGCATTGTGGGAAGAGTGGTACTTGGAAGTGCAGTATTTACCCGTAGAGGTGTCTCAGACCCCGGGAGGCGTGACGCCGTTCAGAGGAACACATGCAAACATGTGTTCACTCGGGTTGACAACCGGACCACAATGTGCTGGCTGTGTTGTTGAAGTCATTCAGTGGATGATGTAATGAACTCAGACACGCCGGCGTTTCCACCATAACAGGTACAGGCCAGAAAGAGTGGTTATTTGGATGATGATGATGATGATGATGATGATGATGATGATGATGAAGGTTGATGGCAGACTTAGTTCCTACAGTATTTAGTATCTTTAAAAGTGAATGCCGGAGCGTTGTAAAAAAACTCCAAAAACTCCCCAGAAGGTGTATTCAGCTTATGCCTTCATATAATACTTCTAGAATATGAGGAGAATATACTTTCTGCCCTCCGGATGATGTAAAGCATGAGAAGAGAGTTCACCAGAGACAACCGCTCTCAGCCAATCAGCAGCCACAAACTTAGAGGCGTCTTGACCCTGGGGTGGAGGGGCCGGAAGGGGTCATGGCATTGATCAGTGCGTGAAAGTGTGTGTGCATGTGTGTGTGTGTGTACCTGAGTTTGTGTTTGAGAGTGTGAGTGTGTGCGTGTGTGCGTGTGTGCGTGTGTGCGTGTGAGAGAGAGAGAGAGAGAGAGAGAGAGAGTTTGTGTGTGTGTGTGTGTGTGTGTGTAGCAAGCTTCTGCTCTTATGTAGAAACAGAGCTGCTGGTGGGCTGGAGGACGCTGGCCGAGCTAGACCCTCACAAACCCAATGGCTTTCATGCATTCGGTTTACTTCTCATCCATACCGGGGTTATTTTTGGGTAAACAATCGTGCGAGCACAGCCCCTGAATGGAGAGAGGGTGAAAATGGAGAAAGAAGGGCAGAAAAGAAAGTGTGAGTCAGGCAGGACGGGTGTGTGAGTGGAATCCTCAGCGCCAGAGGGCTAATTTATCATCACCCCCGTTGCTATGGGAACCAGCTTTCTGGGCAAATCATGGGATGCTGGAGTGGTGTTTTTCTCCTCATTTTCCTTTTTTTCAGGCTGGTTGGAGTGTGAACTACAGAGAGGAGAGGAGGGCTGGGAAGTGTCGCTTTTCTAAGTAATTTAGTCTGCATTTAGTGACTTCAAATCCAGCTTTTATCATGATGAGTGGGGACAGAAATAAGGTATTGAAGTGAGATAATCCCACTTGGCTCCAATGTAAATTTGTTTCTTCTTGGGGAGTCTGACATGCCTTAGGTTGCATGTTTCAGGAGAAACCAACAGGGGGAACTGCTGGTGAACAAAGCTGATAAACTTATTGGCACATTTACTTTCATACGGACACTAAAACCTATTTAATTGTTCTCTCTTTTGGTTGCGTTTGGATAATGATAATGTATGGCATAACACATGGCAAACATAATAATTTCTCCGACATGTAAAGTCAGACTTAAATAATATTTAGTAACTGTCAAGCTGTACGAGGTTAGTTCAATGTCAGTGGGAGTTTACTGTTACACAAAGGGCCGCGTCATCCTCGTGCATGTCCAATGGGAGTGGAGAATGTGATGAGTCTAAGGACATACACTGTCAATATGAGTATCTGGATAGGATCAGATGATAACGTGTATATTTAGTAATATTAAATGAGACTGTTCTCAGAATAACAGCACCATCTGTCGCCTGTGCAGATGCTTTCAGGAACCCGGTATTTACAATGAAACGTGTTATCTCAAACAGTGGCTCTGTATTAATATTTTTCAAAGTGAACCAATTGAAATGTATTTTAAAAGTTGTCTAACAGCCTGTTGACTGATTTCCAAGTGGAAGTCTCAAGACCTTTTTGCTGGATGTAACATGATGTGCATTCCTGAGTCCTGCCTCTCTGCAGCACCACTGCACAAGGCCATGGGATGTGGATGCATCAGGGTCCGTGGAGGTTTTACAGGATTAAATCCAAAGTGGCAGACATAAGAAAACATGAAATTTCAAAACTCCCCCGTGCTGGAGTCTGCAGTGACTCCAGCACGGGGGACCACCCCGCCTACCTGGCGGATCAGTACACTCTCGGTTGCTGCAGTTACACAGGTCAGAGCCGTCACTGCCGCTGGCATCGGCCTGCTGTGTCCTCAATGCTTTGACTGGCTGAACTGCTGTGGCTACAGCTGCTGGCTGAAGGTCCGTCTCCGGCTGCTCCTGATCAGTGGCATATTTCATCCTCATACTGCACTGCCATGGCACCTCCCTGGTACCTCCATGATACCTAAATGGTACCACCATGGTACTTCTATGATACCTCCCTGGTACCTCCATGATACCTCAATGGTACCACCATGGTACCTCCATGGTACCTCCCTGGTACCTCCATGGTAGCTCCATGGTACCTCACTGAACGGGTCACAAGCTGAGGAAAGCAGCTATGTTGTGTGGCAATGCTTCTCTAGATACACCCACTGGCTTTAGATAGTTTATTAAGCATAAGATGACGCACACCATCAATGATCCACACAGGAACAGCTGAACTGAAACATAACACAATGAGCAACAACATGGTTTTCACTGGACGTTGACAATATTTGATGTTTTAGTGATGATGTGAACCAGACTTTCACCAACATTTATCAACATTTTAGAGCTGCCTTTTCTGTGTATTGTTCATTTTGCAGGCTCATCACATTGTAAGGACCTAATGGCATTAATAGCTACACCATTGTTTTCATTCTGTCTGCCCATAACACAAAGACAGTTAACAAGTAGTCAGCTGGACAGGTCCACGTTGAGAAGGGACTGGCTGACAAGAAGGAGAGGGAAGGACGACAGCTTGAAACAGAGACAGATACGGAGATGCTGATCCCGTGATCAGTGGAAAACTTTGGGTACGCTGAACACAGTGGACGACTGGGAGCCGCACGCCTGCATGCGCAGTGTTTCCTGTGTGGAAAGAGAGCTTCTTTTATTGTTCCATCACTTATAACAACAGTGTGAATGTGCATTCAGCACGGCTTTGTTTAAACGACAACTGAAAACACACAAAGTGTATGCTACACACTCTCAATCTGTTCCATCTCTCCATAACATGACACCATCTGGGCGAGTGGTGGGATGTTACTGGTAAATTCAGTGGGAAACTTAAACTCTTCACTGGTACATTTACATGTGCTTGACAACTATAGTCAACAGTTGCAATTTAAATTCAAGATTTTAGATTAAAGCATGTGAATCACAACGTTTTGTGCTTGTAGAAAAATAAACTGCATAGTTGGAGATTCTTATCATTTTTCAGTGACATTCCCAATAATTTTCTGATTATTCAATATTTCGAAGAAAAAAAAAAGATTTGAAAAAGAAACAAAACAAATATACTGACTGGTATACTTTAGTTTTTCCTTTTTTTCCCAACTTTCTTTTTCAGAATTAGTGCGTTTGGAACGTTATGCTGACAACACTTCTCTCAATCAATCAAATGTGATTACATCAAATGTAAGATTCATAATGAAAGAATAAATCACTTTTTTCCTTGTATTGCAGGTATGTTTTTCTATTGACTTCGGAGGAGATAACCTCATCAAGGTCCAAATCACCCAATGTCCGTCGGTACATAACCATGCTGCCCTGAGCCACTCTTTAACACCTTTGAGTTGTTAAATCATACAGGAACTGTCTTTGCCCAGGCTGAGCTCTTGTTTTCTTGTTTTCATTTTCAATGAGAAGGATTATGAAAAAGCATCCAGCTGTGTTCCCCTTTTATACCCTCCTCCCCTCAAATTATGGTAGGAAGGAGGAAAACATGTTTACTATGCTTTCTCATTCTCCCCCCGCAAGTTGACAGCGCATCATAAATCCATCTCAGCCCGGAGGAAGAGCATCTCAAGGCTGCTGCTTCCTCCTAAAAAATTTTCTTATTCTCTAGCAAAAGAAATAAACAACAACTCCAGAGTTCTTGTGGGAAGGGAGGAGGAGAGAGGAGGAGGAGGAGGAGGAGGAGGAGGAGGAGGAGGAGGCTCAAAGAGAATTATTCATCCTTGTTTGGAGAGCAAGTTTGTCTAAATGAGGCTTGGCGAGCTGCTATAGCAACATACAGATACTTGAGCTGCAGTCGGAAGTGTTGCCTTTAGGATACACACACACATGCACACACACACACACACACCCTCACATATGTACTGACACCTTTTGACTTATTCAGGATGATGGACACTTCAGGGCCGCAGGCAAGGTATTAGAGGGTGAGTGGGAATGAGGCTTCCTAACACTCCCAATTACAGTTTATGTGATGATAACCAGCATGTGTGTGTGTGTACATGCTACATTGTAATATGTGGCTGCTTGTAGTTGTCTGGTCATGCTGTGCTGAAACAATGTTTCACTCGCCTTTCGTCGTGCTCATTCAATCCCCAAATTGGCTGATTACCAGGCCGAGACGTGTCCGTGCATGCCGATGACCTCTGCGAGGACTCGGAGCCGCAGCAAGGGGGTCGCAGTGAGTGTGCCTGGCCCAAGGTCACAAGGATATTGCCAGAGGCAAAACTTTAAAAGAAAACTCCATAACTCCTTCAGTTGTGCATGGTTTTCAAGACGCAATCAAGGACTGAGTTTATTTCCGTTCATTCGTCCTGCGCAGCGCCTGAGTTTTAGAGATCCTGTCTTCCTGCTACATGTAACACGCTGACATGCCGTCCATGACACGCCCACATCTAACAGAACACTGATGCCCACTGACTAAGCATCGGGAACGGATGAGTTTAGTTGCCACCTGGATCATCTCACTACAGGTATTCAGATTATATTCACTTCTCTCACTTGCAGTTACATTATTAATTATTACTAATGCACCACTCAGATAAACTATACCTCTTTATTTGGCTGGTTGGTTTTAGTCAAATGTCAATACATTACATTAGATTTACTTTAGCTGACGCTTTTCTCTAAAGCGACTCGCCATAAGTGCATTCAACCATGAGGACAAACTCAGAACAACAAGAATCAAGAAAGTACAACTTCTTCAAAGCCAAACTACAAAGTGCTGTAAGTGCCATTTAAGTGCTACTTTTGTTTTTTAGATGTGTCCTTATCTTGCATCAAGTCACTGTTTTAAAACAAGACCACAAGCAACTAAGTGGACATATCTCACGGGTGCTTTTTTCTATAATTTATAATTTTTCACTTTATCAATCAATTGTTAGGAATTAATTTATGTTATTATTTGTAGTTTCTGTTTAAATCAGTGCTTTTTAAAAAGACTACTGTATCAAGGACATGGGGGTCCCCAGTCTAAAGCTCCATATTCCACCTATGCAGTTAAATAGATGGGACATGAGAGTTCCTGTTTGCCGTGGGTCCTGATCTAAGCCAGGATGAGGGTCAAAACATGAACACCATCAGCAAGTGTGATCATGAACAAGATGCTAAACTGAAAAAGGAAATATCTAAAAAACAAAAAAAGGATTACGTAGACTGACTGTTGCACGTAGCTCCGGTTATTACTGGACCACAATCTCCACACGACTTTCAAAGAAGTAACATGTGAGTAGCAAACTCTCCCACTTGAGATCGACGATCTGACATGATGGAATGAGATCTAACGCTTGAAGCCGATGAATAGACTGAAACACACCGGAGAGACATTCCGAGGAAACACTGCAGTTTTCCAAAGTGACAGAAGAGCTTCTGAGAGCCTGTAATACAACCGGGGACACAAATGACGAAGAGACAAACTCGTTTGAACAGATGAGACCATTTCATCTGTTCAAGTGCCAGAACTGCAAATACAAATCCTCCATATTTACATTATCCGTGTGATGCTTGTCCCTGCACGGACGCTCCCTGTGAACCAGCGTTTGACCCTTTGATCCATGACAGGTCTGGGCTCCGGAGGAACCCCGGCGTCATTAGAGGGTTTAGCACTGAAAGTAGGCCAGCTATTCCCGACTCATGTTCATTACCACTAAAAGTCAGAAAGTCGGAAAGTGGAACACCCATGAAGAATGTAGCGGGGGTTCTGTGAGCGACTCTCTCTCTATGTGTGTGTGTGTGTGTGTGTGTGTGTGTGTGTGTGTGTGTGTGTGTGTGTGTGTGTGTGCAGAGCGATGAGGCGTCCTCACTGGTTCACTGAGCGGCCAGCTGTTTACATGGCACCGCTGCAGAGCCGACCAGAGACAGTACAGGTGTGGTCGATGTCTCCTGTCCGTCTGCATGTCCTGCTACATGAAACCCACTTCCTGTCCTCCTACTTTGTCCTCTTTTGATTCCTGCGTGCTGTCTGAGACGGAGCGATGCAGAGACTCAGTGAGCGAGTCAGAAAAGAACAGTGGAGAGACAAGCCGAGAGACATTTCACAGACCGAGCTGCAGCGTTAAGCTGCATTAACACGTTTAGGTGCCTTTGGGTGTTCAACAAGTCCAGCTCTCAGAAATGTAGAATTGATTTGGTCCTGAACACGATCTGACTCCCTATTTGCTAAATGTTTCGCAGATAGTCACTATCGGTGTGTGTTCTCGGGTTGGTGGCAGCCTGGTCTTAGCCCCAGGGCCTCACACACCAACACGGGGCCCTCATTGTCTTCGTACCGATGCACAAAGCACTCCTTAGTGTCTGAGACGCACCCGGCTTGCAGCTAACTCCAGTGTGAACCCACCTCGTCACTATCAGACGCTCAGAGTTACGGCCAGGGGGCTAGCGCCAGGGGACCGGTGGCTGGGTCTCGTGTAACGAGCCTATGTCATGTGACGCTACGCCACTGAGCCACATGACAGTATGTCTGTAGCTCACGTTGCGTTGCATGCCAAGTTATACGGACCAAACCGTGATGCGTTTCCTAATCCTTGTTGCCTCAACATAAGTGCACATCCCGGTTGCACATCGGTAACCATGTGACACCACGTTCAGCAGGAAGCTGAGCGTCACATACTGCTCCATGAGGTCATTAGATAGGCGGGTCTACGAGGTGCTTCTGTTTCCTTCCCCTTCCCACAGACGTGCAGGCCAGCTGTTTTCTCAAATGAATGCTGGATAGTGACCAGAGAATCAGGTCTGTGTGGTTGAGGTGAAGGAGGACGTGAGGCGGATTACAACCAACCAAACATCAGAGGCTCTCGTTGCTCCTTGAGTTTGACTATTTTGGTGTTGGCCCGTGCCGACAGAAGTTCCCAAATTGCGTTGCTTCTCCAGTTAGACATTGTTCTTGTCGTCTTTGTGTAAATTACTGTTCTTTTTGCCTTTGGGTATTTGTATTGTTACGGTTTTGTATCATCAACAAGCCTTCCTCGCTCTCTGATAGTATTCATTCGTCAGCCCTGTGATAGGCTGTAACCAGGAAAATATGAGTAATGTAAAAACAGATTAGTGGCAGTTACATTTTATACCGTTGTTTAGTTCATGATAAGCAAGGAGTCATGCAGTTGAACAAAAAATAAATGGTGTTGCGAGTCATAGAGTGGATGAAACGCTCATGTGCAACATGAATTGATATCGATGGTGGATGGATGGTAACGCAGGAGGAGCGGCGGCTGCTCTCTCTTCACCGCTGCCTTCTACATTTGCTGGCATGGCTGCATCTGCTGACTGTCTGGAAGTGCCCTTCAGAAGAAAAAAAAATGGAAAGGTAATGAGACAGAGAGGGACTGAGAGGGAGAGGGAATAACACAGACAGAGGGTCAGAGAGAGACGGGTAGCAGAACAAGAGGGAAAGCAGCGTAGAGAGGACGTAAGAAAAGAGAGTGTGTGTGTGTGTGTGTGTGTGTGTGTGTGTGTGTGTGTGTGTGTGTGTGTGTGTGTGTGTGTGTATGTGTGAGGGAGAGGAAGTGGCTGAGCAACAATAAGACACAGAGAGAGAGAGATTGTTGGCTTTGTTGTCTTTGCTAAATGAATCCAGCGGTCTTTTTATCCGTCGAGCTGACAGAGCCAGAAGGAGCATTGCAGCTCAATGATTATTTTACGTCAACTTCCTTTCATAGCATGGTTCGTTCTGTATATCCATCTGTTTTTTCCATCACCTTTTTTCATATTCTTTGACCCTACGGGAAGCTCCAGCATGCCTCGGCCAATTAATGGATGGCTTTGTGGACATATGCCACACAGGGACACACAGATACACACTCACACACATAATGCACATGCGGAGACTGAGGTACGTACAATATGTACGGAAAGAAGGAGACATATTTATACATTACACATTCACATGGAGCCATGCGGCTCATATCAACTCGGCTGCTCGACCGACTGGTCCAAATGTGCTCTGTGACAACTGGCTGTGTGTGTGTGTGTGTGTGTGTGTTGAGTGTTTCTCAAAAGGACTACATTTACCATGAACCTCATTGCTTTATTTCCAGACTTTCTGTTGTCTGGTTTAATATATTTTCTCTTTGGGTAGCCACTCAGGGAAAAATGAAATGTGGAATGGGAGAAACAACATGGCTGTTAGACGAATATGTCCCAGGAGTTGCAGATGTTTCCGTCTGGCCACAGATGGGATCGGCCGAGATGCAGCACCAATGCACTCAGTCATTTGTCCCCGCTGCCATTGGCCTTTTGAGTCACTTGTGTTTCCATTCAATTGTCATGCTTATTTTAAGTGAACTTATGAAAAGTCAATACATTAACAAAAAGAGCCAATTAGGTGTTTCTCTATCAACTGATTTGGAACGAATAAACTGCAAAGTGTTTGGTCAGAAGTGTTCGTACAGGCTGCAAATGGCTGTAATCTGCCAGTAAGCAGTAGAAGAAGCCGAGGATGGAACAACTGGAAACCACTGGACACAACACAAGAGGCCTCGAGCATCCAACCAACCATTAAAGGCAAAAATCACCTTAATTGAATGCAATTTTTTTTTTTTTCCAATTAAGGGAGTTTTTATCAAATGTTGCTGTGTCCGTAGTTTATCTAAGGCCATACTTCAAAAACTGTATTAATAATAAATTAATATATATTTTTTAAATAATGAGATTATTTTATTCTGTAAAGTAACTAGAGTAGTACTACTTACCATTAGTTGGCATACATGTAGTAGAAGTAGTGACCGTAATGCAGTATTTTACCTTAGAGATGCAGTAGAGGAGTAGAAGTACAACGCAGCTGGTAAAGATTCTCCTGAAGACTCTCAGAGGACGAAACACGAGTCAGACCTGAAGCTTCTGCTCATGTCGCCGTTATCAAAGACTGCTGGAGCTGAGGTTCTGATTAGATTCCAGACACCACGGTTGTTATCCCGAACAGAGGCAATGTCTATCTGTGTGTGTGTGTCTGTGTGTGTGTGTGTGTGTTTGTGTGTGTCTGTGTGTGTGTGTGTGTGTGTGTGTTTGTTTGTGTGTGTGTGTGTGTGTTTGTTTGTGTGTGTGTGTGTGTGTGTGTGTCATGCATCCGGTGCCCCGCTGAGCCAAGATGAGCAGAGAGATTGTTATATCCTCAAAAACCTGAAAGATGGATCGGCCTTTTATCTTCTTTCAGATGGGCCAAAAGCTCGAGCTGTGACACAGATCTCTCTGTGTGTGTGTGTGTGTGTGTGTGTGTGTGTGTGTGTGTGTGTGTGTGTGTGTGTAAGGTTTAAGCTTGTGTCCTGTTTAGAATATCTTCTGTTAACAAACTGCAGCTCTTCATGGATCACGGTGCCTCATTCTGCTTGCATGCTTTCAGCAAACACAGTAAATCAGTAATAGCATGCTGCAAATACTACTGTTGCAAAGAAAATCATGTCCATGACACATCTTTTAAACAGTTGGTCAAGATGACTAACTGTTAGTTTAGTCATGTTAGGCTTTGGAGATTATAAAAAACAATTTCAATCAGGAGAGACTTGTTTTGTGTGAGTGTACCAATAATGTATTACAATTGCATATATGAAAATAGTGCAAAGTCTTTGGCGATTGGACTCCATCCTGAATTAGGATAAGCACGGGGTAGCAATGCTGATATCTGCACAGGCAGAATCCCCTGGAGATGATGATGATGATGATGATGATGATGAGCAGGACTGATGCTGACTGGAGGAGCCAGGGGTGGAGGAGGGTCGTATCGGTTTGATCTGAAATGACAACTGACAGCGCCAGAGAGGAGAACATATTTAAAGGTTTGACAATCACGCTGTGATTGGCTTACCGACCTGCGCCAACTCAGATTGGATCCCTCCACACACACGCCCCCAATCAGCTGATGGAGTACTCCCTGTGAGACTTAGAGACTGAACTTGTGAATAAAGTAGCGAGAAAGCGTGTCTTCTGTACTGAACTTACGCTTGAGCTTCATATAAAAAAATAATAACTGATGAAATAATTGACAATCAAATATCCCCTCTGGACATGTGAAAACCCTTTGCTTTGATTCATAATTTGTATCTGATATGGCTTCTCCACAAACAGATGCAATTAAACAGTTCAAAATGATATTAATATGAATATCTCTTGATCGCAGATCCCCGACAGATGTGCCTATAATGACAAATGTGTGAGGTTTTATTTTGAAGGAAGTCGTAAAGTGAAATGGTGCTTGTTGACATATGAACTGGCTCCTCACCGAGGAGATGAATTCAGACACACGTCTTCCTTTGAATCTCTTCTTCAGACTCACTTTCATCCTCAGGCTTTTCCTTCACTGTTAGTATTTGTTGTAACTTTGAAATGACCTTGCTCATGTTTTATTGTACAGCACGTTGTAACTTCCGAAGGTCGACTGGAGTTCTCCGTCTCTTGTATTGTGCGCTGAACGAGTCGGAGCGCTGTCCCGCGTGTCGCATGAAAGGATGCTGGTCCTCAGGTCCATTGTGACATTCTGTCAGCAGAAATGAGTGTGTTCATGAGACTGTAGAGATAACTGCATTCCTAATGACACCAGTGTCTCACACACACACACACACACACACACACACTCTGTCTCTTTTGCTCTCTCGGCTGCGCTCTGTCCGGAGGCATTACACAATTACAACTATCCAAAGCCATGACTATTATTGTTTTGGGATCGCTTTTGACAAACCTTCAGTTGCACTCACACAAGTCCCACCTACTTTCTAAGCTGCACACCAACATGCACACACACACATTGTTGGTGGTCCTTGGGTACGTAGTTGCTAGACCCGCCGATGCACCCAGTTATAAAATGGAGTCCCAGCCTCCAGAAAAGCGACTACAGGCTCCCGTTCTGGAGCCCTGCACGTGAGAGAGCGTTGGTTACGTGTGCGCTGTAGTTCTCAATCAGTCAATCACATGTAATCATGTGGGGTGTAATTCCAGTGAAACGTAATCACTTTTGTGAGCTGCTCGCTGGACCCTGATTGGCTTCCAATCTGGGTGCGATGTTTAGCGGCCCGTGTCCCCGCCTCCTCCTGCCTCGCCCGAGAACAGAAGCCTCCTAGAGGGTTTCAGCATCACTTCTTGATGAAGTTAATTTGCTCATGTAACTGTGAATCCCAGCACCGGCCCAGATGAGCTTCAGTCATTGAGTGAGTTGATATTAGTGAGGTGATGGATTTAGAGTTGGATTAGGAAAGAGGGATAGATATATGGAGCAGAAAATCTGAAATACACACGAGAAAAGAAAGGCAGGCTGCAGAACTCTGAGATGCATGACTGGGCCTTTTCTTCAGATCAGGAAGTCCCTGCAGATTCAGAACTCCCCGGGTTAGTTGACTTTTTCTATTGCTTATATATAGCACACAGAATAGCAGCCCGGCTGAGGGTTTGTGTGCCAAAGCAGCTGCAACTGACAGACATGAAATCCTTAAAGACTTATAAAACGATTACCACGGGCTGCTGGTTAGTGTTAATTTCAAGCTCTACTTGCAATATTTTGATATTTAATATCTGTGATGGCTGCCAGGAATTCCCCAAGTCAACAAGCTTCTGTGACATGACAGTCTAACAGCCAGCGGAGCGGAGGATCAGACGGGGCGCCGTGTTGACACTCGGCTGCTGCGGTAATAAAGCCGAATGATGGCAAACAGCGAGGCACAATTTCAGCTCAGCAATGGAAAATAAAGCTGTGTAATGAAAGCACAGATGTAATCTGTACACTGTCTGCAGAGGGAGAGGCGAGAGGCAGCAGAAGAAGGATGGAGGCAGAGGGGGAGTCATTTCTTGCAGATCGATGGAGAGATGAACAAATTTGTTAATGGTGCAATTTTGCTGACAGGGAGGAGTGCTGCTATTGTTGCTTTATTTCTGTGGGAATGCGTGATTCATCAGAGCCTGTTTTCTCCTGTTGTGTTGTCACATGATTGCTTCCTCTGGGGAGACCGTGGCATGATGCACACGTCACAGGTTATTATTTAGTCTGGTATTTTATCAAATACAAAATGTGGTTGATATATTAAAACAGTGCGTGTGCTGCATCCATCTCAGGCAGCCATTCTGTGTCTGCTATAAATCACCATCAGTTTCACCGTCACATCCAGGAAACCAGCCAGGAGGTGCCAGTGTGTGTGTGTGTGTGTGTGTGTGTGTGTGTGTGTTGGGGGTACACCAGCAGCCACTATGCTTATATTCTAAACCCCACTGTTGGATAATGTACCATGTAGGCAACATGTTCTATATTTACAATCAAGGCACAACATTATTTATTGGTGGATTATTGAAATTCCATCTATTTGGTTTCATTATTTTTGAGACCTTGCTTGCAGACAAGTGAAGCTACATAATGAAAGTTAATAGATTGCAATTCTAAAGTCGATAACAGCCGGTAATTGACAGAGCTAAGCCCTGGTAATAGAGGGAGTAGGAGATCTGCAGCTGAATAACACAGTAGATTTAATTATTACATAAAATAGCCCTCCATGACTAATCTCCCAATAATTACATGGATGCTTTAATGTAATGATTGCTACTTAAGAGATGTATGGCGGAGGATTGAGTGAGATAGAAATGATCAGATACAGCAGAGTTTTACATTAAAGGACTCCAACAGTGTTCTCAAGGAACACATGTTCTGTTCCACCTCCCTCTGTAATGTCAGGCTCTTAAATACTATGAAGTAAAATAAGGTTTCAGCGTATTGGCTCAAAGAACAACCTTACGATCGTAACAGGAGAGGGTTAAGATAACATCTCTAATTGCACTAATTCATTATTGTCAAAGGTCTGAATTCATATTTTCTTTTCAAATTAAATACATCCTTCCACAAATTATAGAGAAAATGTGAATTAATCCGAAGGACAAGCCTCATTGACACCTAATTAAATATAAATGCATCACTCTCTTTGTTATCTAAGGGTATATTATTAATTTATGTAGAACTGGATGCTTCTTCTTTTCTGCCTGTTCAGCTCGTCACAAGCAGAAATGTCTAATCAAGTGAATCAAATATCTGTCATATCAAACTATCCAATCAAATGAATGCACATATTGTCATTAGAGGGCTAGTCATTGATTTGTGACAGTGTCTAAATGGTCTAATACAACAAGGATAAATATTGTCACACTGCTTTACATTCATGAGCGTCATCTTCCGACACAGGGAGGCTTCAGCAGAAGACATAAAGACTCTCAATGTATATTTATTATAACCCTGGAAAATTAATACATTTCTAAATTGTCTTTCTTATTTTCTTAATCTCTTAATTTAAGATGCAGAACTGCGTTGAGGCCCCTTGATGGAGGAAACAGTGGTTCTGTTGGGCCCACTGGTTCATATCCAGCCATCGGTGTCTCGTCACGTTGTTGTTGACGCCACACAGTGTGCAGCGCCACACATCTCTAATCTGACCGCGCTTTCCAATCCAGAAAAAGGCTTTTTAAAGTGCTCTTTCATTGTGTAAAAAACACTGATCCACACACACACACACACACACACACACACACACACACACTGGGACACCAACACCTGGGCTGTATGAGATGGCAGTTGGTCACAGATGTGCCCATCTGGCCTCCACTCTCAGTGTGTGTATGTGTGTCCATCTGCACACATACATCCGTGTGTGTGTGTGTGTGTGTGTGCGTGTGTGTGTGTGTGTGTGTGTGTCCCCTAAAAACAGTGAGTCCTAGAACAGATCGCTCCACGTTACTAGCCTCCTGAAACCACCTGGGGGCTGGATCAGGTACTGCACACACTTTACAGAAGAGGCCTGAGGTGAGATGGTGCTGTTGGGTGTTAGCAGTGTTCGGGAGAGAAGAGGTGCCCAGGCAGAGAGAGGACAAAGAGAGGCTTTTATTGTGGCAGACATGGCCACTGCACATGAGCAGGCCGTTCTCACACACTGTCCACAGCGACACCGAGGAAAGTGTGCACTATAATGTGCACAGCCCACTGAATGGTGTGCATGTAATCCCTGTTAGGCGGCACAGGTGAGGGGGATAAAGAGTGATGGAGTGAGTGGAGGGATGAGGTCAGGGAGGATGGATGGGTGTTAACGCCCCTGTTCACCCAGCCGTTCATCTGGCTTCAGCTTCTGTATGTTTCTAACCACACTGCTCTCATCATATCAACACAAACCAAGATCTTGACCAGGTTTTTTGGGGGGTTTCACCTAAACAATAAAGGAGCTCACTGGTCGCTGAGTATGATAACTCATTCAAAATAATAATTTAAGATATGACACAACTGTTGGATGCGGATGCGCTGACACAGCAAAGGCTTCAACACAAGGACATAACCATGAGCATTTCTTCATGGACTTTAACTACTGAAGGTCGATTCACAGTTGTAATGTTGTGAAGAGGGGATCCATCGTGTTGCACTTCATGAGTAAGCTCACCCTAGCTGTTCACATTGAAATGTTCCTATTAGCTTGGCCTCATTTGTTTCTGTTTCTTTTTTTGTCTGGCAAACAACCAGTCCGTCTCCAATCAGTGCTGCCCCTCCTGTCCGGTGCTCGTCAGGGATCAGAGTCCTCACCTCACCAGTTTATTGTCTTCGTTACCCTCCTGTCTGTGTCAGGCCTTCGTCTCCTGGGTCAGAACCTCCTTCTCCCCTCCACCTTATATTTCCTCATCCTGTATACTCTGTATTCACCCACCCTTTGTATTATTCCTCCTCATCCTCTTCATTCTCCTCCTCCTTTTCCTTAAACAATGGAAAACCCTTTTCTCGTTCTCTCTGTTTGCACTATTCTCTGTCCTTTAACTGTGGTCTTGTTCCATTCTAAGGCTAAGCCCTCCGTCTGTCTCTGAAGGAGGAGGAGGGGGAGGATGGGGAGGAGGAGGAGGAGGAGGAGTGTGGCACTGAGTCGCCCTCCTTCTCTCTTTACCTCATTAAGATGGCTGTCAGAGCGCACTACAATTACCTAAGTACCACTTCTCCGCCCGGCCTCTGTGTGCGCTTGCATGTCAGTGTGCGTCCAATATGTCCGCAGTGCATGCATCTGTCTGCAGCTCTGAGCGTGTTGATTGTGCCAGGCTGGATACGTCTGCTGTCAGACGGCCCACAGAGGCCCACCGTGACCCGTCTGCCACATGTAACACTCGTCCCCAGAATACTGATGAGCGGCGCTGCTGAGCGTCTGAACCACCAGCAGGTCCAGAGCCTTCAGAATATCACCGCGTAATCGACACAAATAGAACAGAATCTGACGCTCAGGAATCTAACTCCAGGAATTCAACTATTTTCTTGAAATGATCTCTATTTCACTGCACACGTCCTCTATAGAATGTCTTTTGTGCAACACAGTGATGCAGTCATACATCTCTATAGAATACATGCACATTGTCTTTCCTTGATAATCTATTCAAAGTAACTGACTACCAATCCTTGTACAACGTGCATCCTCTGCTCTGCTTCAGCAGCCTGCCGCTCAGCTGCTCTCTCCGAGTTTTAGACTGTTCAGGGTTTTTTACAGGACAATGTGTGGGAAAAGTTTAACCTTGACATAGTTCTCAATTGACTTATCTTGTTAAATAATGGTAAAATATATATAGTTTTAACTATGTATTTTTGGCAATATTGCTACAGATATGTTTTTCTTATTGTTTGATGTATTGTTTTATTTAGTCATTTGGTCCATTTAAATTTAAACATATCAATTACAGTGTAAACGTGTAATGTTCTCTTATTACTTATTTTGTCTGAACATTACAACAACGTCTGAACAACGTCATTTGCTGTTAAAAAAAAAATTAAAAGGCTCTCTTTATGAATGCTACTTATTTCTCGATAAATGATAATTAACTGCTGCTGCGTTTGTCTCGGGGCAACTGACTATTGACTTAATGATTAAGTACTTTGAGCACCTTGCTGCAGCCTTGGTCTTTGCACACATGGCTTTGGCCTGCTAACAGATAATATGGAGATTGTAAAACTCATACTCCATGCACAATATTTCTCATTTGTAAAAGACTGCAGCAGAATGGGTCCTTAACTTCCATTTCAGGATTTAGAGGGAGTGATAATAATTCTATGCGTTGGGTTTGGAGCCAGAGCCTTGACTGAGTCAGCGTCTCCAGGCAGGTTTGATCTGGTTATACAGAGTATACAGGCCGCTCAGAGAAAAGCTTCAGCGAAAGAGTGAGATGGAGGGCTTGATGAAAGAGATTTATATTGGGTTCAGATTTGATAACCTGTATTCAATGTCACCCACCAGGCTCTGCAGATGCTGTGCTTCGTTCTTTTCTCTTTCTCTTTCTCTCTCTCTCTCTCTCTCTCTCTCTCTCTCTCACTCTCGCTCTCCGCTTTCATAATTTCTTTTCAATCAGTTCCACCTGCCTTGTGTGATGGTGTGGTGATAAAATATGAGGCCGCCCCAAGCCTCTAAAGTGGATTATTGCTTTAGAGACATGGTACAATCCTGCAATAAGGCCTCAGATGAAAACACATATTGCTGCAGAATTTAGTATGAAGTGTCTCTCTGATAATGTTCAACTGGACAAGTTGCTCATTAAGTCAGACGTAGCAGGACTTCTCATGATCATCAATCAACAACCGCTCATAAGTGTTGCACTTATCTGCTACATACTACTCTCACAAGCATCCGTTGCAGTTGTCCCGACGATTGGAGAGATGTTGACAGCGTTCATTCAGCAACTTTTATTTGAGGGAATAAAAAAAAAAAGTAGAATTGATGCATCCATCACTGGTAATGATGGCTTTCATCATTCATGCCATCAACATGATGTGCTGTTATCTCATCAAATTGATGCAGTGTTTTAAAGGCAATAACAAAGATATAACAGGTGGATGATTGATAATTTAATCGTAGCTTCACAAGTTATGTTGCCTAAACAATGTAGTTTATAGCCTTAACCTAACCAAGTGTCCTGCTACTGGTCAGATGATACGTCATATCAGAGGGTTAGAACCAACAACCTGCACTTTTTGTACGACTTGTTGAACTACGTCTGCCTTCTGATCTTATACATCAGAGCTGATTTGCTGTACAGTTTCATTCACAGCTTGTGTTGTGCTTGTTAGTATGCTTGTTGCTGTTCATGTGGCCGGTGTCAGCACTGGGATCAATACCATCCGTGATGTATCCAATGAAGCCAATCAGCTGGGAGCTCGTCCTCATGCTGCTCCTGAAGAGGAAGACACAGCTGGTGTCTCGTGTCTGTCTGCTGTGTTTTAGGCCAACTAGTAAACAATCAGTAAACAACTAATAAACAACCAGGAAGACAAACAGACAGAGCCGAGAGCCCAACCACAACCTGCTGTTTGCATCGGGAGCGAGAAGTTCTCTTCACCAGGAGCTTTTTCTCCTCGTGGTTTACAATGCAGGCTGTGTGTGTGTGTGTGTGTGTGTGTGTGTGTGTGTGGATGACTGACACCTCAGCCAGACAAAAGGAGCCCCTCTGTCATTCCTGACATTCCCGGCTTGATTGGGATTTTGTACGCGTCCTCTTTCTTTGGATTCACTCCGCTCCGTTAAATTAAACTCTACTGTGAGCACTGCATGCATGAACAGGTTTGTTTTTTACTCGTGCACATTGCATAGAAATTCTTATTAACATTGACTCGTGGTTGGCAACGCAAGAGGAATTGTCATGATAACTAACCCACTACCACTCTGCATCCTGACGGGCGGACAGACATGCAGGTGCACGCTCTCTCTTCCCTTCACTCATCACTGTGTTGGTATCGTTTACTTCATGACATGTTCCAGTGCCTTAAACTCTTCAGCTGGGCTTTCTACAAGAGATTGGCTCTGATGTAGACTTATTCATTCTTTAAAATCTGCAATTAGATTTTAAAGAAGGGCGATTGTGGCTCAGTGGTTAGCAGGTCCGACTTTCAATCAGAGGATCGGTGATTCGATCCCCGGCTCCGCTGGTCGATGTGTCCTTGAGCTAGACACTTAACCCTAATTGTTCACCGTTGCTGTGTCTATGGTCTACTGTATAGCATGTAAGTTGCTTTGGATCAGTATTACACTATATGTATTCATATAACTAGGGATGCACCGATACCGATACCGGTATCGGTATCGGGGGTCGATATTGCGTTAAAATACTCGTACTCGTATCGATTTCAATTGCTGATACCAAGAACCGATACCACTCAACAGTATTTCACTACAACAAACTGGTCGCGCTTTGTGGAGAAAAAGATTTGTTGTCCTACCTGACTTCAACGTCTAGGGCAGGGGTCGGCAACCCGTGATCCAGAGCCGCATACGGCTCTTTCGTCGCTCTCTTGCAGCTCTTGCAGCAAGGTGTGTAGAGTAATGTGCGTCGCGTTCACACAGTAAAAAATGACTGCCGTCCTGCCGGTGTGAATCAAACGGCTGCTGATCCACCAGAAGTAGCGCTGGCAGCGGCCTCATTCAGACGCTGTTGTGCGGCTACGGATGATATTATTGTAGCCGAGTGTCTGTTGTGTGTCTATATTTGTAATTATAATAAAATGAAAACACGCTGCAGGGTAACTTGAACCACTTTTTTATCTCCTTCACACACGTATATCCCACAATTCCACTCTTCTTTTCCCTTCCGTTTCTCCCTCCACAATAAAAGCACCGGAAACATAACTTGGAACACAGCTTCCTATATAATTGCTCATCCCTAATATTATCGCTTACATTATGAACCCGGACACGGGGGCGTTTTATGGTCCGACATTAGAGGGACTTCCACAAGAAGTTTAAAGCTTGGGATAGCCTTCTGTTAATTTTGTACTATAGGCTTGACATAATCTGCAGAGGATCAAATAAAATCTGCCTCCAAATTAATTGCACTTTCATGGAGACCAAATCTAAGAAGTATCGGTATCGGTACTCGGTATCGGCAAGTACACAAATAAAAATACTCATACTCGTATCGGTTTGTAAAAAATGGTATCGTTGCATCCCTACATATAACCCATTAGGAGCCAAACATCTGCAGAAAACAGTTTCTCTCAGTAACCATGCAGCAAAGAAAAAAGTTAAATATAAAGGGATTCGTTTTGGTATTAATTTAGTGCACCAAACATGTCAGAAGAGCAGCTCACCAATGTGTGGCTCTGAGTTTCTCTTTTCAGAGATGCACATCTGTGCATTATGCCAGTGGGTGCATTGACAGCAAACAACATCAACAGATAATTTAATTTAAAGCTAATCATAAAATAGGGAACAGGAGACTGAAATACATTCATTATAAAATATACTAACAAATTAAGACATGGAATTATTTCACATAAAGGCAGAGGTGAAGAGGAAATGTAGATATAATGTGAAAATCCAGCATGCCATCTTCACAATCTGGATATTCACATTATATATATATATATATATATATATATATATAGATATACATATATACATTTATCAAAATAAAGCCCATTGATTGTAGACCGGAGCTCTACCTGTGGATGTGAAATGCAGCACTCACAATGTCACAATAGTGGCACTGGCTACCAGAGGATGAGACAACCGATGAAGACAACCGGTGGTGAGACACACACACCTACATATATATATCAGAAATGACAGGGAAAGAGAGAATCATAGCTTATTTATAATCTCTGTTATTATCCGTCTGATTCCGGCTCAGATCATACATTACATCTCTCTGAAACAAGCCATGTTGCCTTTCCTCGCCTCTCAAACTCGGCTTCTATCTTTAGCTGCCATCTCTGTCCCAGATAGACATCTCTCTGTTTCTCTCACACACAAAGCTCTCTGCTGAAGCAGGAAAAGCAAAGGCTGAGGCATCGTGTACATCCCTGAAGAAGGCTTTCACTAAAAAGCATCAGCTGGTCACAAATCAACCAGTTTGTTGTGGTCAAGTTTGCACTAAGTGTCACATTTCAGTCCTGAGGGTCAAATGTGGTTGGCCCCTATGGTTCACTCCGACCTTGTGATTGGTTGACACAGGAACCAGCTCAGTTCATCTCAGAACTGCTTTCTCCAGGTTAAAAGAAGTCAGAGTAAGACCAGGCTGACAGAGAGGAGTCTCACCGCTGGCTTACGTTTCCCAGTGATCGTAGTCCGCTACCTGAGAAGGTACCACCTTTGGCTGATGCTACACTCAGATGAACTTTCAACGGCGCTTGCATGGACCATGGTGCATGCTTCATGGTGCATGCTTCATGCTGCACAGCTTTATTTCTAAAAACAGCCTAATTAAGCCTATGTCTGATATCTCATGAGGGGAAAGGCAGGCTTTAGTTTGCCTTTGCCAAATAAGCAAGACTTTCATTAATTAAAAAAGTGGATCTATTACTCCCACGTAGGAGATAACTGAACGTGCCTTTCTTGTCTGCAGAGGAACTTTGTAGTTTGACAGCCCAATGTTCCACAGAATCAAACGGAAAGCATCCTTATGTTCACTCTTGTACAGGAAATATGAAAGGAGTTCCTCGTGTCTCTCTCCCATTGTTTCTGTGATGTATATTGTTTTCTGAAGACGATCTTCATCCAGCTGCAGTCGTCCCTGTTCCCAGCTCTTCTACAAGGAACTATTGAAACAACAGCAGCTCCCACATCCATTCCTTGTTGGATTCAGCGCCCATGGACTGTGTGTGTGTGTGTGTGTGTGTGTGTGTGTGTGTATTTGCAACCTGTATACAGCAGATGCAGTGGATGGGTCACTGGCCATCTGGTGGCTACAGTTGTCTCTCTGCCATGCTGGCATCAAGGTCAAATACTGTCTTTCTGCTGGGGACCACACACACACACACACACACACACACACACACACACACACACACACACGCTGTCAGAGCAGTAGCCCAGTACTTAGAGATGTGTCTGGAGTGTCTTCAGATGTATTGGGTATATTACATGTTTTCTTTGTCAAATAATTTAACTGTGACACATCATCATATACATATAATTTGAAATTATTTCTCAAAGAAAAAATAAGAAAATTAATGTATGTAGTTTCCACATTAACATTTGTTTCATAAGGTAAGATAAGGAGTTCTCCAAGGTGAAAATGTTGGCTCATAATCCCTGCAGTGTCGTGACTCTTGAGACTTCCGTCTTATCAAATGTTATTTCCAAGCCTTGTAAAGTCCCTATCTAAAACCTGTATTTAATGGTAATATAATATAATTTATTATTTTCATGCATTCTCATTTAGTTTTTAATAATTTTAAGTTGTAATACTCAATGTTCCTCCACAGACACGATACAAGTATTAAAAAACACTGTTATGACGAATATTTTTTTTAACACGGTGCTCAACGTCCAACTTGCACCCAGTTGTCTGGTTCTGACCCAGTTGATGGAAACGCAACCACTTCACATTTATTTTTGCTCAAACACACTGAACGTAAACATCGCTGGTGTCTGTCAGCTGAGCAGACAGGTTCAGCGCCTGCTCTCTGAAACAGCTGGTGGGAGCAAAGTTAAACCAGACGTTCTTTGTTTGGGAGGATTCTCTCACACAGTTATGCTTCCTCAGGAAATCTCTGTAACGTGGAAGTGGGCGGGTTAAAGGATTAAAGGAGGATAGCATCTTAAATCAATGTGTACCAGCCTCAACCAAACACTTTGGAGGGCAAGCACTCCGATAACTCTCTCTCTCTCTCTCTCTCTCTCTCTCTCTCTCTCTCTCTCTCTCTCTCTCTCTCTCTCTCCCTCTCCCTCTCTCTGTCCTCTGCTCTGCTGCTATCTCTCTCTATCACTCTATCTCCATCGCTCCTCATTCTCGCCCCGGGTGCAGCTGTTGCTAAGAAACAGATAGAGGAGCTGGTGTATGTATTAGATATGCTTTCTTTCTTTTTCTTTTTTTTCAAGTCGCTGTGACGAGTTCAGAACTTTTTCAGAGGGAAATGTCATCAATCCTTTCCACCCTCCTTAACTTCATTTTACTATCTCTGCAGATCTCAGTCTCTCTGGTCGGGCTTCAGTCTAAATATACACCAGAACGCAGCCTGTCTGCTGGCTGCTCATGACTTTCCAACAACAACATGTTGCTTTTCCATGCATTGAGGACATTGCTCATCTCTGCCTGTTGTTTCCAACAATAACTCTGTCTTCTGTTGTTTGGGTTTGTTTTACTTCTCCAAAGAAGAGAAAAAGAAAATATGTAATATAATTCTTTACTTCCTGAACATTGTCGTTGGTTCAGGACCTTAGTGAAGGTCAACTCAGTGGCCTCTCAACGTCTAACAAACAGCCTGGCTGTGAGCTGTGAACCTTTGCTCACATCTCTGATGCTTTTCAGTGATTTTAAAATATGTGTGTCACTGTCCTGTGCCGAATGAAGACATACATTGACATGAAAAGAGCAGCAAGTGTGGATAAGATCAAGATCATGAAGATCAGCGCTGTTGTTGTAAGTCAAAGAAATCTTAAATTGTCTTTTATCGATTATAAAAAAGTAAACTGCTGCTGCAGCTTCAGTGTCGGCTATAGATGATAATATCCCTTAAGGACCGACAGATACAAAAAAAGGCTAACAAGAACATGTCATCAGACTCAGTGACAAAGTGCAAATTAACCAAAGAGGTTTTCCTGAATATTCACACATATGACGGGTACCTAAATTTGGCTTTCTGATTCATCCTGATGGTTTGAAGGATCCATGACGCGGGCTCCTTTTTCACGATTGACTGGTTGGAGGGTCACACAATGGAGCTCCTATGTTTCTACCATTAGCTGTGTCATCCTGATGGCATTGTCCAAATAGCCTGAAGTTACACTTAGTCTGTCTCAGGAATGCACTCCACATGCACGGTAGAAGTGGACCCCTGCCAACAGTGGCAGGACTTAGCCCAAACCTGCTCAGCAGCCGTGAAGGACCTTGACTTGGTTCAGCCCAGCATTAGCCCAAGGTGAAGGGCAAGACCACCTTGGGTGAAATGAGGGGTGAAGGAACACATTGACTCTGTCTGCTGAGGGGGCAGTGCTAATGAAGAATAGATTATGTCAATTAACACTCGCAGCAGGGAGACATTAATCAGCTAATGATGGTTCAGTGACACCCGGATAAGGGGTGGTTACCCACAAGAGGACAATAAAAATTATATATAGATATATATTTGATATGATGTTACATTTTGTCATTCCTCGACTACTTTCGCCCGTCTGAGTCTGTGTGCACAGTTTCTTTTTTTTTCTAACGTAAACGAAAAATACAAAGACTTGGTGTGTAAAGGCCTGTAGATGACACGAGTAAGTACATTTTTGAGATTAAGGTTATCAAGATATATATGAATCTCAAATTCAAACACACACACACACACACACACACACACAGTGACTTTCACCCTGGTGTTTGCTCTCAGGGGTGGGCCTGGAGACGACACAGTCATGTTCTCTGTCTCTGTGTTTCATGCAGCTGGTCTTCCTATAGCTAATGAGCTGTAAGGTGCAGGTCAGAGCTGCTTCTAGAAGAGGAGGCTATGTGGACCACTGCTTCTCAATGTGCGGTCTGGGGATCCTCAGGGATGGTTGGGGACCAGGCAGTCACCGGGAGGAAGAGGCAGACTTTAATTATCATATAATATAATGAATTTCAATGCAAGATATGAAAGAATAAATAGTGTCATTTGAGACTTTATTATCACCACCAAGGAAACAAGGAAACATAAATAATTGATAGCAAAATAACTATGTAAATAGAAAATGTAAATACGCCCTGTTTCCTGAGGACTGGCTAGCCTTCATGTGCAGCCGATTTAATTTGGGTGCGCTTGATTTGCGCCAGCAGGCAGCTGTGCGCTGGTTGAGAGATGAGCGCGGCCTGTCTGTGAAGAGGCACGCAGTCATCAGAGGAATGGTTATTTGCTTCAGCCTTCTGCCGGACGGCATCAGAGCACAAATATGTGCATTCATGTCGTTTTGATCGAAAACGGGAATCACGACAACAGCTCCCATCTGTTTCCACGTGTGATGACTTTATCTGCTGACATATTCCCGCACATCCCACATTGATTTATGGCCGCAATAAATTAGCCAATTAAAGGGAGTGCCAGCATTAAAATGAATGAACAGAAATGGGCAGAGAAATGTAGTTTATTATTTAATTGAGAAGGCGGTCTGGATTGCTCTCTCTGCTCAGAGCATTTCTCAACTCACTCGCTCACACACACACACACACATGCAAAAGCTCCGACAAGCAGTGTGTGATCAGCCAGCGTCTGGCTGGCAGCCAGCACTGATGTGACAGAGCACGATAACATGTGGCCCAAAGAGTTACAGATGCAGTTGGACCAACAGGCAGTTGGACCAGACATATGCACCAAACGGCGGCAGCATTGAACCTGTTGATTTAAAGAGAGAGATCACATAGACAGCTGGGTCTGGGACTTAGAGGATGCTGGCTTCATCATCCCAGCATACGGCATTACAAAAGATACGCTTTTGAGACTCTATTGAATATTTCACAGACCTAACTGAGACGTATACATAAACACATAAAAACACAAATTGAATTGAACAAGTCTTGAATTGAATTCATACAGAACTTGATTGTGATAATTCAGCTAGAGACTGAGGTTCAGCTGGAGAGACCATCACAGCTCATAAGACCAGAAGGGTACCCAAACCACTACTGAGCTGCTGATCCAGCATCAGCACCTTGGAGAGCGCCGGAGCGTTTAGCTGCACAATTCCATCGTTTTGAAGGTAATCACTGGAAAATAATTACACAACATAGACATCCATCTCTCAATCTCATGAATTTAACACATTTGTATTTTCCTGTTGAATATCATATATAATTTACATGATCGGAGAATGTGAGGCTCAAATGCACTTTATTATATTTAATGGGGTGTTTAAATCAATATCGATTTCAACATTAAGGGTTTGTTTTCTAACCAAATGCCTGTGATCATGGAATGGACTCCATGCTCTCAGTATCACTGTTGCAAATTATGCCAAATGTTCATGAAATAGCAATAGATTATTTGACTTAAATCTCAAACATATACTTCAATGGAAAATTACATCATCAGAACTATTGGATTATTGACTTTTATAACCAACCTTTTGTATCACTAAAATGTGCCACAGTTTGTGTGGCATCAGGTCATATGGGGAAGTGGTGGATGAAAGACCTGCAGATGTTTTCTTTGTTCCTCTATACACGGGTGGCTGCCTTTAGAGTAGTTCAATGTTTGGAAGCATCATTGTTGATATTCAAGTTTGGCAATAAAGACACTACAGGACTTTTTGTTTTGCGTAAATGTATTTGTCATGAATGCTTTCTCCCAAAATGGAAATATTACGCAGTGAAAATGTTTTAATAAAACAATAAAAAGCCCTAGAAATGTAATATTTGCAGGTGAGCGTTTAGCATTTAGGAGCGACTGAGAATAGGTCAGGTCAGGTTGATCAGTGCTCAACTTTGCCTGATCCTCGCTATCGATTGGCTGAGAAGTTTTCAACTTCATACTAGAAATAGATGGCTGACCTCACCACACCACTGAGCAGGAAGGAAATTAAAAATAAATAATACATATGGGATATGGGTTTCTGATGGGGAAAAAAACATCAAGTGTGTGTACAGGCTGGAGGGAAGGAGAGAGAGAGAGGCAGTGAGGGATAGGAAGAGGCGAGAAAGGAAAGAGGGAGAGGAAAGGACATGAGCATTAAGTGGAAGACACTAGAGGATACATCTGCTCAGTCAACGTGGTCAAAATGTGATGCTCTTATCTAAACTCTTCCATCAATATTTTTTACTGGAAAAAAACAAAAAACAAGACGTTTATTCTGCATAATGTAATCTTTAGATGGTAAGTTGTATCATTTACTAATTGATGCTAGAGCACCTTCAGAAAATAAATAAATGGAAAAATCATACAATACTCACATTATGGGGTAATAATTCAAAATGTGCTCATACAATGGTTTGTATGAAAGCAAATGCTGTTATTTTTGTGCATTTTCCTACAGAAGTCGAGCAAAGGGAGTAATCAGTGTGCCTCTAAACACCCTTGGAGACAAAATCATTATATTTAATAATTTGAAAGTATGTGATTTGATTTAATTCTGACCTCATTATCAATTGTTGAATATTGTTAGCATTCTAGTCTTTTCATTTTTTTCTTCTTTTCCTCCCACCCTGGTTGAACTGCACCAAATAAAGTGGTTATGTATTGTTGAGCTTCAGCTCAAAGTGACAGTAATAGGCCACAAATGAAGCCAAGCTGAGCACGTGAGCTGACGGACTGACGGCGATTAAAACCAGCGCTAACCACATGAAAACTCAGTGTGCTGGAAAACAGTTGTCAGCATAAATGGCAGATATTTGAGAGTGGGTGTATATGTCTAAGTTCATAAAGGAGCTATCCATGACGTGTTGGAATAATTAGCTTCTTTTTTATCATTATGTTTTATACTCTGCAACAAATTGCCATAGCCAGATGCCTTAGGGACAAGTCATGGAGGCAACGTTTTACAGTTGTTTTTCCTTAGAAGAGGAAGAACTGGTCATTACTACGAGCACTAATCATGACCCATCATCTCAGCCCCGTGGATACGATAAGGATGAGCATGCCTCCTGCCAACCCTCATAGCACAACAAGTACAAAGTACTTCCGGCCACACAACTGCACTGTACAAGAGAAGCCTTGGAGGTGGACAACACAGTGCTAACTAAAACTATGAAGACTGCAGCTTTGCTAATGGGAGAGCAGCAAGAAGTAAAGAAGTATGCTTCAAATAAATACATTATAGCGTGAGGTGCTCTACGTCGACAAACATCATAGGGAAAACTTCCTGAGAATAAAAACAGGGACTAAGCAGCGGGCCTTTGAAGAAGCGTTGGAAATGCTGGCTGACAGCTGGAGGCTGCTCAGCCTGCACCGATATGTCTCACTGAATGATTTCTCCTTTTCTTACCTTTATATTCACTTTGATTCATTTTTCAACTGGTGGACACCTGAACTTATGCAGATTCCTCTTCAATCCTGCAAGGTGACAGTTTTAGTCCCTGTTTTGATCCCAGTGGAGTTCACAGACAACTTCAGTGCTGTCTGTTTCTTCTTCTTCTTTTGAGTAGGGAGTAATCTGCCGCTCAGCGTGGTGATCTAAACCCTGCCTCCCTGTGGAGTGGACTCATAGGGTTTCATCCACTGTGCCCGCCCCAAGAGAGCAATTGTCAAATTTTTCTAAAAAGAAACCTCAACAGCAGGAGGTGAGGTTTAAAAGAATACGTATCCAGTATCACGAAGACATGGAATAAGCACAGTGTTTGAGTAAAACATTATATTGCCCACATTGTTATTATTATTATTATTATTATTATTATCATTATTATTATTATTTGTATTTTTACAGTCATCGGTTCACACCGATTCCTTTGTCGCTCTGATTTACATAAGACGTCTTCAGGGCTTAGTTAGTGAATCCATGGTCAGAGTGAAATGGTTTCAAAAGTGTATTTCACATCCTCACACAGAGATTTATTTAGCTTGGAATGAAACACTGCAGTGATTCAGAGTAATGAGGTGATGTGGGTAAATCAGTTGTTTATTTATGTGCAGATGAAGTTGAAAACTGTGCCTCTAAACAAGCTTATAGTCAATCTGCTCCCACTGTGCTGGAGTGTATAAAATTAAATAAATGAGGATTTAAAAGTGGTTCAGCACATTTTGAACAAATATGCAGTCAGCTCCCTAATTCTCACAGGTTAGAGTGAACATCTGTGTGAATGTACTTTATAAATGAAACACCCAGCCTTGTTCCTCGTGGTTGTTCTTCATCTGCGAAAGAAAAAGAAAAAAGGAGCAACAAAAGGGATTTAGAGGGAGAATAAAATCCACTTAAGTACAGCTCTCGTGCACAAACACTGCAGTCCCCAAAGGCAGTCTATAGAACATATTTATTACTGCACAGCTCGTTTACAAGTAGACAAGTTCAGTATCTACAAAACCACATGCTCCTTCTAATCCTGATGCTCCCGCTCGCTCCATGTTCTCATGTTCCGATTCCTTCTGATGCCGCCGACGTGAGCTGCTCAGTGGTCTGAGGGTCTGAGTGTCTTAGTGGTCTGGTGTCTTAAAGGTCTTAGTGGTCTAGTGTCTTAGTGGTCTTAGTGTCTTAGTGGTCTAGTGTCTTAGCGGTCTTAGTGGTCTAGTGTCTTAGTGGTCTAGTGTCTTAGTGGTCTTAGTGTCTTAGTGGTCTAGTGTCTTAGCGGTCTTAGTGGTCTAGTGTCTTAGTGGTCTTAGTGTCTTAGTGGTCTTAGTGTCTTAGTGGTCTAGTGTCTTAGTGGTCTAGTGTCTTAGTGGTCTAGTGTCTTAGTGGTCTAGTGTCTTAGTGGTCTTAGTGTCTTAGTGGTCTTAATGTCTTAATGGTCTAGTGTCTTAGTGGTCTTAGTGTCTTAGTGGTCTAGTGTCTTAGCGGTCTTAGTGGTCTAGTGTCTTAGTGGTCTAGTGTCTTAGTGGTCTTAGTGTCTTAGTGGTCTAGTGTCTTAGCGGTCTTAGTGGTCTAGTGTCTTAGTGGTCTTAGTGTCTTAGTGGTCTAGTGTCTTAGTGGTCGTAGTGTCTTAGTGGTCTAGTGTCTTAGCGGTCTTAGTGGTCTAGTGTCTTAGTGGTCTTAATGTCTTAATGGTCTAGTGTCTTAGCGGTCTTAGTGGTCTAGTGTCTTAGTGGTCTAGTGTCTTAGTGGTCTTAGTGTCTTAGTGGTCTTAGTGTCTTAGTGGTCTAGTGTCTTAGTGGTCTAGTGTCTTAGTGGTCTAGTGTCTTAGTGGTCTAGTGTCTTAGTGGTCTTAGTGTCTTAGTGGTCTTAGTGTCTTAGTGGTCTAGTGTCTTAGTGGTCTAGTGTCTTAGTGGTCTTAGTGTCTTAGTGGTCTAGTGCCTTAGTGGTCTTAGTGTCTTAGTGGTCTAGTGTCTTAGTGGTCTTAGTGTCTTAGTGGTCTAGTGTCTTAGTGGTCTAGTGCCTTAGTGGTCTTAGTGTCTTAGTGGTCTAGTGTCTTAGTGGTCTAGTGCCTTAGTGGTCTAGTGCCTTAGTGGTCTTAGTGTCTTAGTGGTCTAGTGTCTTAGTTGTCTAGTGCCTTAGTGGTCTTAGTGTCTTAGTGGTCTAGTGTCTTAGTGGTCTAGTGCCTTAGTGGTCTAGTGTCTTAGTGGTCTAGTGTCTTAGTGGTCTAGTGCCTTAGTGGTCTAGTGTCTTAGTGGTCTAGTGTCTTAGTGGTCTAGTGCCTTAGTGGTCTAGTGTCTTAGTGGTCTAGTGCCTTAGTGGTCTAGTGTCTTAGTGGTCTAGTGTCTTAGTGGTCTAGTGCCTTAGTTGTCTAGTGCCTTAGTGGTCTTAGTGTCTTAGTGGTCTAGTGTCTTAGTGGTCTAGTGCCTTAGTGGTCTTAGTGTCTTAGTGGTCTAGTGTCTTAGTGGTCTAGTGCCTTAGTGGTCTTAGTGGTGTTTAAAAAAGCCAGTACGTGACCATTAATATTGAAGCATGATAAGATACTGTGTTGATTATTGCCATAGAGCATACTCCTCATAATTCTAACATATGAACAGATGCATGCAGTGAAACTCCTCCTCTGGAATATCAAATAATAAAGTAAATGGTCTGATTGATATTGACTATGCGCCCCGCTAAATACAGCAGGCTGCAGCCGCCTGGCTCCACCTGCTCGTGCCCCATCTCCCTCTTTGTTCATCCAGCAGCTGATGAGCAACAGAGGTGCATGTTCCAGGCAGTAATGGTTCCCATTGAGGGCCGGCCAGTGCTGCTGGGCTCACAGAGAATGGACATCGGGCTGTAATGAGGCACACAGAGAATGGAAGGGGTTTGTCTGCACTAATTTCATTAGTGTCCCTCTGTCCCCAGTCATTGTGGTGGGAGATAAAGAGGACGTCCTCGGATGGGGCATAACAGTCCAGAGGACAGCCCGGCGCTCAGATAGCGATGAAATATTGTTTATGGGATGTGAGAGCTGCTGGTCCGCTAATGGCTGTCTGTGAGCCCAACTCAGCATCACAGCACCACCCTGTTGCCTGATGACCCTCAGTGACATCACATACGGGAGCCAAAGCACTGTTGCTGTTACGCATGTCCCTATTCCTCCAAGGTACATTTCAAACAGTTGTTTTTTCTATTGCATGGCATAGCTATTGAATGAATATGATTGTGTAATATATGCAGTGTATAAATCTAGCCTGGTCTCCCAAAAATGACGTTGCCGTCCACTTTACGTAAACATACATTTTGAAGGAACAGTATCAGTGTTCTGCAAGAGGGTTTCAGATGTTTGTTTAAAATGTTTTAATATAGAGAATCAATCTGAAGTTGGTGCTGGGACCCCGTTCTTTATTTGTGACAAATGTAAATTACAATATGCTGTGAGGAAGGTTATGTTGTTGGTTCGTTGGTCTGCAGGATTACGTAGAATCTACTGGGAGGATCTTTATGATCGATGTACTTCTTGGACGAGTGTACACGGCCCGAGGAAGAGCCCATACATTGTCTGTGCAGATCCGAATCTTGGGGCAGATTCACAAATCAATTTTCATATACGAAAACGGCCTCGGGAAAGGTCAGGAAGTATATATGTGCAGCTTCGTACAACACCTCAGAAAATGTGCCAAAGCTACTGAGAAAACAGAAAACACGTTTTGTGGGATCTGGCTTCACTAATGAACCACAAGACTTCCACGTGCCACAGGGAGGAGCAGGCTACAGGACCAGCCATAACGATGTCTGAACTGGAATAACCGGAGGCTTCCTCTATATATTTCATTTGATTTGATTGAATTCATTATTTATTTTTCATTCTGTTGACAGGGCATGCCGCTTTATATTTTCCGACTGGAGGAACACAATGTGAATGTGGAATGCAGCGTAGGGCCCAGCAGCAGCTGCAAGCTGATTTATTGATGACTCATTGATGCAAGAATTATGCACTGCACACTTAGTTGATAGTTGAGGATTAAACTGAGTTAAATTGAAATTATCCTGCTGTTTTATTCCGTGGATGTTTGTCAAAATGTTAATATGAGCATGGGACGTCTCTATCTGCCCGTTTCCGTTTCACTCTCTCTCTCTCTCTCTCCTTCTCTCAAGGTGCCATTAAAGAAATCCCCAATTACTCCTAATAATGATGTAATCAAGCACGGCTGACGTGCCAGAGAGCTTTAATTAAGTTATTAATTAGCTGAATAATGGGTTTTTATTCACCGGCACAGAAGTCAGAGTCTCCCACGGCAAGAAGTTGTGTGTGTGTGTGTGTTTATAGGTGAGCCGTGACAAGGTGTGTGTGTGTGTGTGTGTGTGTGTGTGTGTTTGTGTTTGTGTTTGTGTTTGTGTTTGTGTGTGTGTGTGTGTGTGTGTGTGTGTGTGTGTGTGTGTGTGTGTGTGTGTGTGTGTGTGTGTGTGTGTGTGTGTGTGTGTGTGTGTGAGAGAGAGAGAGAGCAGGGCAGAGAACTGGAGTGAAGCAGAGACAGAAAAGAGTGAGCAGATGAAGTAACTGTGAGAGGAACATGTACACATTTCTGGTGAGAGCTTCTTATAGTGATAACCACGTCTACTAATATGGATCATAATGCTCGGGGCAAAATCATTCCCATACAAATGCTGTTTAAATAATGTAAAATAATAAATAATGAATACATTTAAATCATGTATTCTAGTCAAGCAGTCCACTTGCTGTGGTAACGCATTTTTTGTTTTTATTTTTTATTTACACCCGTAATACCTGCTGCTGTGTGCACAGGGAAATCATGACGTGAAAAATAGTCATTAATTGGCCGTCAGAAAGGAATGCCCACGGGGAACGCCGCCGGGTCATGTAACGCCCCCATTATCTACATGGGAAATAAAGATAAACCGCAAAAAACCTAACAACAATCATTATCATTATGAGCAGTGTCCACAGTGTTTGTTTTGGTCAATTGTTCATAAAGGTGATTGGGTCCTTTACCAGATCCTATTATTCCCTCCAATCACTGCACAGTATCTCCCGCCTTTATGATAATATCCCACCTGATTTGCTCCCTGAGCTCCAGGACCCAGTTTAACCTTCTCACATGCTGAGCTGAGTTCAGGCCGCGGATGGCAGACTGACAAAAACACAGACACGAAACACGTAATTACCTGGATATGAATAATCCGTAGCGACCCGATGACTGCAAAGGTGCACTGTCAGGTTGATCCAATTAACTCCAAACTAACAGCTTTAATTTATCTGCAAATGTCTGCGCTCCTCTAGGGAGGCTGATAATGTCAAGCATCTCGTTCACAAAACAGCTCTTCTCCCTTTGTCCTTTTCTATCATTGTGTAGTTTATATTGTCTTTCTCTTCTCCCAACCTCAGCCAACCTACAGTCTGTTCCTATGCCTCCTGTTACGTCAGACTTTATTCGATCACATGCAGAAACACCAGCAGCTCTCAGCTTGGTTTCCCCTCCCTCCATTGTCCATGTAGCCGCACACTGTCTGCACATGTTCCCCTTCCCTCATGAGCCAGGCGGGATCGAGGCCAGGGGGAGTCCTCCCTGGTATTTGGGGTCTCTCATCTCATTGTGTAGGAAACCATCGACCCATCAGTCGTGCATTTGCGTGTTCCGGGTTTTTATTTATTCATTATTTATTCTGATAGACAAAAAAAAAAACACTAAAGTTATGACTAATTAGGTATATTATAATATACAATATTCTTGATATGGTCCATCAAACTGTGACCCATTCATATCAATAGGTTATTATATGTATATGTTTTATTGCTGGCTAGAGACACTAAGTGTTTTTTGTGTCTTTGTCGCCTAAACCTCACCGAGAAAAGCTAAAAACAAAGTAAACCGACGCTGGAGGCCGATTCCAAAAAGAGACTGAAAGCATGTGATGGGAACTGCAATACACTGTTTGTTGTTCGAGTGTAAACTGACAACCGGCCACGACCAAAACCCAAACTAGAGGGCTAGCTCACAGTTCAGTATCTCACAACTTTGTGATGTGGGAACATACAATTCGGGCCAAAATATATTCACAACAATCTTCTAATTTGTATCCACAAATGCACATATTTCTTTTTAGATTAGATCCTGTGAACCAGAAGGTAGAATGCTTTTTAACAGCAGGTGATCCGACAGCTGCCTCACACAGCCGGATGCATATGGAATACATTTTAATCATGATGACATTCCAAGCAACAGTGTCAAACTGTATTTTCCTACTTTCCTTTTGACCATTTTCAGACATCATTGAGAACATTTTGCCATCATGAATTTAAATGAGGCGTCTGTATATGGGGTCGCTGAGGGTAGAGCCGCAGTTGAAATGCTCCTCAAAGCTGGTTGGTTATCACTGAATGGAAAGCTAATAGGAGCCAAAGTGGCTGGCTTTAATAGAGATGTAGAGATTCCTGTTTCCATCCACTGAACGGCTGTGCTGTTTGACCTTGGTGTGGGATGCAAGGTCGCAGCTCTGCAGTGGCCTAATACTCTAGTTAGACCATAGTGTGTGCCCTTCCTTGTGTGTGTGTGTGTGTTGAATATGCAGGGCTTTATAAATGGAGTGAAACAGAGTGAATGCTCATCCCCACTTTCACCCCATCCCCTCTACATCTCTGTCATTCTCCGTCTCTCTCCCGTCTCTTTGTCCCCCTTCCCTTTGCCCTCCCTCATATTGTCTTAGCTATCAGCCGATCCACCGATGGCTCTTATTCTTCAATAAGTGGAGGCGATCTCGGCCCTGCTGGGGAACGAGGATGAAGGCCGAGTGAATACAGAAAGGCCTTTTTATCTCTTTCTCTCTTTATTCTGTCTCCCTCATGTTTCCATTCCCTCGCTGCCCCTCTTTACCCCTCCCCCACCCCACCCCCGTGTCTCGGGTGATTGCCGTGAGGCTGCTGCATGCTGAGCGGCCTGCTTTGCCTATAGCAGCCTGGGCGAACAGAATCATCAACTTGGCTGCAGACCGCGTTGCCATTTTGACTCACCTTCACCTTCCTGTTTTGCACCAGCGTATACCGCCCCGGTCCTGGCTGGACAAACACAGCTCAGCTGTGGAGGAGCAGCCCGGGGCCGGTGGAATAAAGATGTATTAGGTGCTTGAGTGTATAGCAGGCACTCAGCCTTGAGGGTATAATTCAAATTGACTGCAAATAAAAGAGTAGAGGATAATACAGTGAATGGCTGATCAGATATCCACAAGGAGAGGAGAGAGGTTGATAACCACGTAGTCATTATATGTCAGATATGAGGAACGATTCCTTTAAATCAATCAGCTAATTACATACTTAAATGAGCAGTAACAATTAACAGCTTGTTTTCATTTTGCTCATGCAAAACATTTCACATACAGATCAATTTCACAGATGGAACGAACATGAATACAGAATATTTCATTCTGTTCAGGCTTATTTGTTTTCCACAAATTAAACTAGTTCATGGTTTCTATTTGTTGACGTTAACATCTTCCACTCACCACAGGAGATCTCTTTGGATCACATTAAAAACAAGTCCCAAATCCAGACTTGCATGCATTGACTTGCATTGATGTAAACCAAGTCATACATTTGAATTATATCAAATTATATTTTAGTTCCTACTTGATATTGTTTAGTATATTCATATTCATTATTGTCACAGATAATTATTTTACGGCTTCTTTTTTTATTTACGTAAGCACTCCAGAATTTCCTGTCTCTATTGTTGCCGCTACATGTGGTAATACTAGCATTAACTACATGAACTAAAGACATGTTCAGTAGAGTCATTTCAAATTGTAAATGTAAACATAATTGACTGTTGGGTAGATACACTTATACGTTGAATTATTTGTGTGTATTTTCAGTTGTGAGTTGGATGAGTGACCCCTGCAGCTTGAGCTGCTTCCTGTTTGTTCCAGCCTCACACACACACCATCTGAACCTTGGCCTCATGGGAGCTCAACAGCAGTGACCAACATCAAGGAGGCCTTTCCCTCCACATTTCATCACACGTTATCCAGCTCCATGGCAGCATATGGGCTCTCATTACATAAGAGCCCGACTTTATGCCTCGTGCTCGATACGACTCAGGGGACGTCCCCACATTCCCCTGATGAGATGATATAGGATGGAGGGTGGGGGGAGCTTATCAAACTCTATTTTAGGAAAATGCAGCTGCGGCTGTTCTATAACTTTTGAAAAAATATAAATGTCTAATTAAAAATGTTACTGTTGCACTTATTATCGGGTTGGAAAGTTTCAACTGCGAGATGGCAGGAGTGCAGTCCCATGGAGAATATATTTACATATTTAATTTGTAAATTTGCATGTTCTTATTCCTGTCACATTGGGCCAATACTTACGCTCTGTAACGTGTTCTTACAGAGGGCCGTGTCACCGCTTTGAGATCTACACATACTTCTTCATGATGTCTCTGTTCCATTCCCGGCTTGTTTTTCTGAAGCTTCTCTGACATCAACTCCAATCTCTTAACATGTTTTCATATCAAATAAACTGCAACCCTCCACCTCTTCATTAGTTGGCCAATTAAACTGCTGTGTGTTCAACAGTTGTGGTATGGGGCCGGAAAAGCCTCCTGCATGAGAACACAACCCTCCCACACATTCACTTTGTTTGCTGCTGCTGTTCTTTGACAGGCAGGGAGATATTTATCTGTTGTTATAAAGCAGCCTAATTGTGCGTCAGCTATAGATTCAAGCTGCCAGCATCATCAGAGGGTTTAAGTCTTAAACCAGCCTCATTACACAAACTCCTATCAGTCCTAATTTGCCAATAGAGAAGCTGCACAGCACTTCATAATACAGAAAATGTGTGTGGAATAAATCAGGCTCTAAAAAGGTTCTGGTCAATTCAGTGCTATATTGGATTCCTAAAGGTGGATTTTTTAAATACATGTTATCATAAGGACAATGCTCCTTATGCAGCAACACTGCTCAAAGAGCAGTATGAACCAGTATCATCCAAGGCCTGTATTGTCGTCATGGGATCAATGGACCAATAGTAAATAATCCAATCATTACATTACTCTAAAACATATCATAATCTAAATTTGATTATATAGTATGCATGCAGGTTTTTTATTTTTCTGGTCTTCCACAAAATGTATGTATCCTTGTGTTGGACAAACAATCAGTGGAAACACAAAGTTTGTTTTTTCTTATCTTGTTCAAATGATCTCTTACCTAATAGAAGACCAAAATAAGAAAACATTGGTGAATCACAGAAAACAATAGGTACAAACAAAATAAGAACTAGAGGATATGAACAAAATTAAGAGTAAATGTGTTCATGTATTACTTCCTGAATGAGAACCACAGAAATTATAAAGGATGTCATTAAAGTATCTTTATTTAGGATTTAAAATGAGGTTTGGATACAAACCTCATTTTCATTTGTATAATTTGTTTCTGGAAGCCACGTTTTATAAAACATGATTAAATAATCTTACCATAGATAGTAATTGTTCCCGCTTCTCCATCTTCTCATCTGCTTCTGGGAAATATTATAAAAATATCTAAAAAGGCAAATACTAGAAGGCCAGACCACCAATCTTGAAACAGTATTCCCACCAAACGAAGGCTGCTGTCACTTGTACTTTACAACAGTCTACTCATCGTATGTGAACATTACAGGTTTGTCATGAGGATCTGTTCTTGATGTCTCGGTGGCTTCAAGGTCACGAATAAGCAGTTTTTGATCTAGTCTGATGACGTGAGCTCTGAATTGCTTTGGAAGACTCTCATCATTATATTATGCAACATCATAAAAGCAGCTTCTTCTGACATGCATGTGTGTGTCAGTACATCTGGATCTGTAGGACCAAAGCCTAGCTGCTCTTCCTTTTCTGGCCCATAAGTGGAGCTTGATGCCACATTCAGAACTGCTGGCTCCTCTGCAATGATATTGGTAGCGGTCGGTCTGGTTGGTCTGGCTCGCTGTGTTGTTGACAATAGATTAGTCAGAGCTGCCAGTGTGTGTGTGATTGAGTGCGTTTGGGAGTACATTGATCCGCCGGGCTCTGATAGTTCTGTTGCAGTCTGGTTTGGTTCCACACACAAGTGTCCCATGCCGCGGGGCAACGGCTGTTGTTGTATAACCCAGAGGCTGTGTGTGTTTTCCATGTGTCAGCAATAACGTGTGTGTGTGTGTGTGTGTGTGTGTGTGTGTGTGTGTGTGTGTGTGTGTGTGTGTGTGTGTGTGTGTGTGTGTGTGTGTGTGTGTGTGTGTGTGTGTATGCTGCTGGGCAGGGTTCAGACATGAGCCGCTGGCCTGCTGGCTTGGCTTTTTTGTCTCTCGTTCACACTGAGCCGATGGGAGTTGGATGTTGGAAATGGACGATGTTCTTTTTAGCAGTTTGCTCCCCGTGTTTTGATTAGTCTATCTCTTTCTCACACACACACACACACACACAGATGCACACATTTGGATTATTGAGAATGAGAGTACCCCAAAACCAAATACAACTGCGAAATACAGTACAAGTTAATACTTTAACACCTACATCTCTGCATTGACAAACTGATTTTGACCCCATACATACACGCACAAACACACACACACACACACACACACACACACACACACACACCTTATCTAATAGCTCCAATCGCAGCGGCTTGTTCAGCACAAGCCTCCGAGGAAAAGAAAAAGACTGTGGGCAATAGACAAAGACAGAAAGAGAGAGATGCATTTCCGATATAAAACTCCGCCCTGTCAGCATATTACCAGCTGCAGTTGAGACTCATTGCATTCAGAGCACATTTTTCTCCACTATTACCACCTTATGCTCTGGCAACGAGCTAAAATTGAAAAACAAGTGGCCAGGGAAAAAACGTTCAGTTATAAGCTAGTAACGCAAAATACAAATTATATATAAAAGAATCAGCTTTAGGTTGCCAAGAAATATTGGCACGCCAAAACATTATGTGTGTACGATCCTATTTCAATGGGAATTTCAGATGATTGAATTTGCTCAGAGGTCATGGAGATGCTCTAGTTTTATCACAAGATGGAGCTTCAGTCACCCGATAACATGGACGTGTAGCGTAATCCGTCCCCATTCCCAACCCGTCTCAGGACCCTTGGTGTTGCTTAGGCAACACACACACACACACCTAAAAAGCCGAGTCTGCTCAGGTTGGCTTGCGAAATAAAATAGGTTGCAAAGGTAGTGCTCAACCTGTGGGCAGAACATTCTAATCACCCTAATGGGTCAGGGCAGGGAGCCGCATATGAAGGGCTCGCTGAGTCACATGGTCTTACATGGTCTTACATCGTTGCGGTTGCGAGGCACCAGATACCAGCAGGAACGTACAACAAGTGACTCTAATCTCTGCAGGTCCACCCTCTCGCTTCTGGAGCTTTGCTTTGAGTTGTATATTCACACAATGGCTTTTTCTAAAAAATATAACACAATATATCACAATAATGTTCCAGTGAAAGTTGATGAATAATGATATTAAGTTATTACCCTGTCCTAATAATATGCTTTAGTATGTGTACAGGTTGTAAAGCGCTCAGAGGCAAATTTGTGTTTATGATTTTGGGCTATACAAAATAAACTGAATTGAACTAACCTTGTGTTGTTAACATATCAAACATATGAAAATATGTTCCTGGTACTAATGCTCAAAGACAACAATTTGCACACATGCAGTACAGTATGTATGCACACACACACACACACACATACTATTGTGTGCTTTGCGTATGCACTTTTGAATGATTAAGTTTCCCACCAAGAGCAAAGAAGGGATTTCACTTCCCTCCCTGTGTGCTTCAAGATGGAGTCTGTGCAAAGGCGGGACTGACACGGAGAGATGGATGAAATAAAAGCATGCTTTTTTATGTTTTACACTGTTTGACTGCTGGGATGTGTGAAAGAAATGCATTGTGTATTTTAGTGTCAGTTTTATGTTTTATGATTTTATTCCCGGGCCCGCCTTTAACGTAGAGATGTTGATCTTCCTTTTGGAGCTGATTAGGTAAAGGAGAAATGGAAATTAACAACAAAGCAAGGTTGGTTTTGTATTCCCTACAGCGACATAGAGAGAGTACAGTAAAGTAGCGTGTAGAGAGACAGAGGGAGAGAGAGAGAGAGGGAGAGAATATTTAAAGGGAGATAATCAAAGAAAACTGATAATAAACTGAATCAAAATCCAAATGAAAGTTTCAAGATGTTTTTTAGAATATCGCTGGATAGGCAGAGACGGGACATTTTTTAAGATTGTGATGCTGTGCAGTTACACAATGTGACCTCTGGGATGTGCAATGTAATGTATCAGTCGTGATAAAGTATGAATAATCACCATTTGTTCCTTTGTATCCCTCTCATTCTGACTTAATTCTGTTTTCTATCTCTTTGTCACACACAGAGTAGTTGCCACAGTAGTTGCCACACACACACACACACACACTCTCACACACACACACACACACACACACACACACACACACACACACACACACACACACACACACACACACACACACACACACACACACACACACACTCACACACACACTCACACTCACACACACACACACACACACACACACACACACACACACACACACACACACACACACACACAGATCTCCTTTTCCCTAGTCATGTCACCTAATTTATGATAAAGGACAGATTGCCATTTGTCTGAAAGCTTTTTATGACTGTGCAGACCTTGTTATTGTACCACACCATCTATTCTCTTCTAGAGGTGTGTGTGTGTGTGAGAGAGAAACATGGATTCATGCAGCAACACTATAATAGGGCCTCTATCCTGCAGGCGTTATTTATGCATTGGCCACTCTCTGAGAAACCCTGCTCTCTTTGCCTGATTCATTATCCTGAGAGAGAGAGACAGAAGAGGTGAGGAGGGAGAAATAACCAGCCATCTAGTCCTCCTCCTCCTCCTCCTCCTCCTCCTCCTCCTCCTCCTCCTCCTCCTCCTCCTCCTCCTCCTCCTCCTCCTCCTCCTTCTCCCCCTCCTCCTCCTCATCACATGGATCTCCCCCGAGCAGGAGCTGTGATTGCGTAGTGCCAGTGTAGCAGGCTTTTATTGTGAATGAGTCTGCCGCTTACAAGGAATGATGCAGGGGAGGCTGTCTCTGTCTTAGGGCAGACGGATAGCTCAATCCTCAGCTGTTTCACCTCCATCCAAGAAACAGTAGCCAGGAACCCCTGTAGGTCCACGCAGCTGGACATGTGGGAGTCTAAATATGTACATTAATTTGAAGCATTTAATTTCAGGTTATTAAAGTTTAAGATACATTTGATCATGAGTATCAGAAGTAGTGATAAGTAGAGGAGGTAATAGGTGTAGTTCGAGAAGCTGTGACAGCATGACAAGCAGCACTGGTTGTTGAAGTAGCAGTGATAGTCGCAGTAGCAATAGCTATAGCAGAAGAGGAGGCAGTAGTAGTATCAGTAGTAGTTGCAGCCTCAATAGCAGCAGTTGGCATTCTGGAATGATATTAGCTGTTTGAATGTGTGTTATCAGCCTTGTGGATATAGGTTAGGACGGGCCTGCTACACCTGGTATAGGTGGCAGTGTTGCTATCAGTAGTGCTAGTAGTGCAGTTGTTGTTGCCCCTCTCGACATAAGCGCAGAACAATTATGATATCAGTAATACCACGAACACACACACACACACACACACACACACACACACACACACATTCTGGTCACCACTCCATGTTCCCAGCTCAGGGCCATCCCTCCAGGGTTAGGAGTGGTGTTAAACACCAAGACGTCCTTGCTATGTGTGCAATCATTTCTCTCCATCACTGACACCCCTACCCCCCCACCCCCGCACACACACACACACACACACCACTCTCTCTTTCTGAATTTGTCTCTCTCTTTCCACCCATGTATTAATTGAGGTGATTTTTTTTGCTTCTCCGCTCTCTCACTCCGGTGCTGCCCCTCTCTCTCTGTGCCTCTCTAACCCTGTCTCCACTCATCTGGCCATAGGCAGAGAGAACAGAGGAGAAGTGATTGAACATTTACAACTATCCTGGAAATCTCATTGCCGAGGCCTCGTCACTTCGACAGCTTTTATTGCCTTCCACCAGGAACCTTCAGATAGGAGGGCCAACCTCATCTCTCTGGACCCAAGCACCTAAACACACACACAACCATACGAGCACCCCTCGGTGCACACATGCGATACTTGTACAAGTTTTGCATATATGTACATGCAATAGTCATACATATACTATGACAGCATGGCCACACCGACAATAGTGCACATCCACACAAAAACCCACACTCACACACCACACACACACACACACAATCCCAGAAATCTGTCATAAATTGGATTTTGTCAGTGTGAAAGAGAGATGGGAAAAGAGAGAGACAGACAGGCAAGAAGGACCATGTAGTTATGTGTGTGTGTGTGTGTGTGTGTGTGCACACTCACACCAGTGACCTTCCTGAAGGAAGAGGTGGGGTGAGGAAATAGGGTGAAAGGGAAGGAGAGAAAAAGAAAAGCAAAAGGAAAATATTATGACAACATAATCCATCATGACTGAAACTCTTATCCTCTTTGTGTGCATGAGCTGGATCATGTGATTGTACAAACATGTGTGTGTGGGGATGTTTTTTGTGTGTGTTTATTCGTACCTGAGTGGCAGGGCCGTGCTGTATGGTCCCTAGCCATAGGAGGGATCCATTGGGGTTGCATCTGTCTGTAAATGAGCTCTCAGAGCTGTTATTGAGATCAAGATGGACATACACCATACACTTTGCATACACCAGCCTTCCGCTCACACCGTCATTACCAAGGACACATTTAATCTTAAAATGAAATACAGCCCTGTTGCTGCTCTGTTATCAGCATCCTGCGTCCAGCTTCATGGAGCGGCATCAGTGACGGAACAGTAATGATACTGCTTAGAACAGTGCTTGTATCAATAGTACTATCAGACGGCTTTAGTAGTGCCAGTACAAAGACTGTGTTCTGACTGACATCCCTGTAGTCTCCATTTGTATTTTAATCAGATCACTGTGTTGGCACTGTGAAGATCCAGAGGGTTCTGGCAACAACACAAGTTGGGCCTGGATCACTGTTTGCCACAATGTCCAATGGATATGAGATGTTTCCAAAAAGCAGTTAATCTGAACACCAAAACTGGCAGCAGCCAACTCCAAAACAACAAGCAGTGTAGGAGCCAAATGTGATTTAACTACGTTACTACAGATGTACACTGGGTGGCACTGTACTGTGTTCCTGGGATTGTGTATGAAGTCAATTATCTCCTGATTGACAGCAGGTGTTGGACCCCGGAAAGGGCAAATGGATTTGACCGCTTCACGGTACTGTTGTGATCCGAGCAACCTAGCGCTGATAACAGCATCTAGGAACCAGAGTTATGTTTCTACCACGGCTGAAAAGGATAAACAAGTTTATGCAATACAACATGTCCGTGGCTCACTGAACTGAACCGAAAGAAGACGCAAAGATTGAGGCGCAACAAGAAGCGCGTCAACCAGGTCGATCCGGAGGGAAAAGCACCGTCAGTCAGTCTTTGACTGCAGGACGACATGTCAGATTCCCCTTGTTACGTGCATGAAGTCTCTTCTCTAAATGTACTTCGGGATGATACATGAGCGTGCAGCTCAGTTGATTTTCATGCAGGATAAATGCTGGCATTGGCTGTAAAAACATTTTTGTATGGACCCTTGAAGACCATATGTCAGAACTTCCTCTAATGATGCTAGTGGTATAGCAGTACCTGTGGTTACAGTGAACGCAGTAGCATGTTGGATGACAGCAGTCAGAGCCACAGTGGTATTATTTGCAGTTTTATCAGAAAGAGTAGTAATAACAGCTAGCAACAAATTGCATGACAGGTGTACACTTCACTGTTACTAAAACACATAACAAACATCCACAATGCAATGTAAAATGTGAGGGGTGTAACTGTGTGTGGCACAAAGTTGGATCGTTACACTAAGCGCTACAGCTACAGCAAGCTGTTTTTTCAGCAAACATTTTAAGTCGAAGCATGGAAATAAAACTAGTGCTAATCAAACACATACCCACACGATAAATGAGTTTGCACTTGCAAAGTGAGAGACTCATCGTGTATACTTGACCTATTAAAAGCACAGGTATTTTAGCTTACCATTGTAGCCAATTATTGTGTCAACTTCGTCAATTAAAGTACACAGTTCTCCTCTGTGGCCTCGTGCAAACAGCCTGATCCATCATCACCATCTTTGTTTCCCCGTGTGGATTAGCTCTCCTCAGACTGGGCCAGGGTAGAGTTGTTGTTATGTAAATTGCTGCAGAACCCCAGAGCCTGCAAAAAGGAAGTCTAGTTTGATCTCATCCAGCAGGCAGTACGGCAGAAATCCTCTCAGCATCCACCCAGCTAGGGGAAGCTGTTTCGTACAGGATCTATACCCAGGAAGTACCATAGCTCAGAGATTTTCATAGTGCACTGACTCAGTCAGCACATGCATTAAACAATTTGTTTACCAATTCTATTACTGCCAACAGCGTTATGCTAGCACAGCACTTCAGTTATAACAGGTGAGGTCCTGTAAATTCATGGTACTATTACTTACCGCGCTCATGAACAGCCCCCACCTCGTGGAACTAAAAGGAACAAGTGCATGCACTAATGAACACTGGGGGCTGGGCATGTCTGCTCTCTGTCATAATGTTCTGCGGTACAGAGCAATAGCACTGTACGTGTTTTGTACTTCAGCAGAGGCACTTGAGCGCCCTGGCCTATTTATTTGACTTGCAGAAGGTAATATTAGATCTGCAGAGAAGCCAAAATCATTCTGTGATTACGTTTGACCCTGTGGAGCTCACAGTACTTCTCAGCTCGATGCAGATTGCAGCCTCTGACCCCTCTTCATTGTACACTTGACATGAAAACCATTCCCTTTTGGCAGCCGCTTTTCTTCAGACTTACTGTGTAGAATAGTCAAGTGACTGCTTCTTAGCATGCACTGTCACACTGAAGGTAAAAAAGTGGGAATCTGAATGATTCCCCAAAATGTTTTTAGTCCTAATGAGAAACTGGAGGACTTGAGTTCATTCATATAGAAGCACTTCTAATTCACATCACCTTTTAGGTCAATTTTTACCAATGTTAACTTTGAAGATTCTTAAACAATAATATTTGACTCACTGAATTAACTAATACAAACACTATTGATGCAGTGGATTCGTAAAACAGAAAAGAGTGAATCATCTGTCCTTGTTCCCTTTCCTTAGGACAATGGGAGGGGAGAGGAAGTATGCTTTAATTTGCCATCGCTGGTGGCTGATTACTGTCCTCTATGGAATCTGACATGGCGGGGGGCGGTGATATGAGACATATAAGGAAGAGAGATAGCGATAGAGGGAGGAAGGGAAGGGAAGACTGAGGCAGTACATGAAGGGATGACAGGAAGATTATGGCAGATGGGAGGCTTGTGCGGTGTGATGGACAAGGAGAGGTAATGAAGCAGAGAAACAGTAGAAGAAGAGGTTTAGAGGGTTAAAAGGGTACAGCACAAGAGACGGGGAGGGAGAAAAGAGAGTGGGAGAGGTTGTGAAGATAGGGAAAAGAGTAAAAGGAGGAGTGAAGAGAGTGTGGAAGGAGGCAGGTGGTTGAAATACCAGTTGTCCAGTTGCTCTTTGTTGCTTTGCATTGTTAAAACCCAGTGCATTCGGATCTGGAGCCCCTTGTTTGGCAGGATGCCATTGTGTCAGGGCCTTCCGAAATGAATACTGAATACGGGATGAGCCTGTTCTGTGTTGCCACCTCGGTATTAGTTAGATTGAGGTTATCAAAGTGCTCAGTTAAGTTACTCCTTTAGTTTTGCCGACACAAATCTGATCATTTGACTGTGTCTCCAATTGGAGTAGACATCTATTGGAATGGCTGAAGGAATTAGAGATGTGTGCAGTGATTCGCAGGTCGGGATCAGGAAAAACAAGGTCAATAGTTGAGCATTTGAATCTGAGTAATTACTGAATACGTGTAAGCCTCAAGAATGTGGGATTTAAACCTTGGACAGCATATGTTTTAATATGTCTCTAATGCCTACATAAGGATCAGCTTAGCTTCAGACACAATTTATCAAACGTGTGCCTCTTTGTGTCTGTCAGCAAGAACCAGTTAGTCCTGAATCTCTGGATTAGCTTCCATCGAACTGCTCCAATCAGATGCACTGCAGCAGCCCATTACCTGATAATAACAAGTGTCTGTGTGCACTGGTATCTGCACTCAGGAACAAAGGCGAACACACAGACACACACACACACACACACACACACACACACACACACACACACACACACACACAGGAATATGTGGGAGCTCAAACAGGTGCCTTTTGGACAGATTGAGGTTTTGTTCTGTCATTCTTCTCCAGAAAGTCTTTTTTCCTCCATCCAGGAGGACAGCTTCCTCCCTGCTGTACTCTCAGAGGTAAAGGTAATTAGGCCTGGCATGATATCTGGACTCCATGGCTTACCTCTTTTCTCCCAGCCCTCCCTTCATGTCCCCCAACCCAAACTGTTATTTCAAGTCCAAAAATACACCCTTACCTCCATCTTACCTCAGGTAATGTCTGTTACTTTCCTTTACTTTGTCCTTCTCACTTTCTCTCTGACCCCCTTTTTTTCCCATTACATCAGCCCATCAGAGATGGAGAATGTTATTCAACCAAAAGCATAAGATACGTCTGGTGGATGTTTCATTGCACTGAAGACACTTTCTGATGTGTCAAAAAGACATGAGGCCATATGAATAGCAGAATGCATATCAAGCAATGTATCCTATATCTTGATACAATCTCATTAATATTATTCAAATCTGTGTTTTGCCACAGGGCAGAGAGGTCTGAAGTACTCATTTTGTACACACCCAGAAACCCCCCAGACCATTCTGTAATACACTGCATGATCCCCTGTTTCTGTTTAATTTGATTCACTCATCACAATAAACTCAAGTATATCCCGTTGGATCTAGAGTTAAATACCGGGCCCTTTCAACAAGACACACTCTCACAATGATTGGTAATGCAGATGCTGACTTTTCCTTTCGTGGTTCAAATTCACCATAAAATAAAAAGTAATCAAGTTACCAAAACATATTTCATACGCAGGGAACCTGGAACTTGTGGGGCTCCTGAACCCTGGAACTTTGTTGATGACATAATTAACTGTTGATCATAATAGGTTTTGTATAACTCAAGATACCTCTGTGTTTATTACCACATCACAGGCTCTCCCTAAATGTAAGCCTGAAACCAAACGCCTCCCCCTCCCACGCTTTCCCTTGTGTTCCTCTCTGTTGCCTGCTGTAAGTGATTCTGTATCAATTAAGGATCAAAGTATCACAGCAAAGCAGTGTCTGAGCCACTGCCCAACAACGAGTCCACTGGAGCATGACGTGGATGCCAGGCACACTGTTCAGATAGCAAACCATAAGCTAAATATCCGGGCGATGAGGAGTCCTGATACCCAGCCAACTCAACTCCAATGTTCACTTCAGACTGCATTCTCTATAGGCCACTAACAGAGGAGGATTCTGGGTGATAATGAGGCCAAACTTGGCCAACTGCAGTTCACATGAGGTGGATCACTAAGCAGTCCGGGTAGAGGTGTAGATGGGGTGGGCCTGCTATACCACATGCACAGTGAACTGTCAGACCTGTGCACATGCAGCCAGATACAGTATAGCCTGGGTGTTGCTGCGCAATCCAAGCATGTTCTTTTCCCAGTCCCTTTGCCATCCTCCAGTTTCAAGCATTTCAGCCTACCTAGCCAACCCACACTAAATATGTCTCTAGAGTAGGTCAAGACCAGTCAAAGTGTGCTTGTTTTACAAAAAAAATACCATTACACTGAAGGTATATATACGATGAAAACACTTAGAGCACTTAGAGCAAATAAACGTGACTGAGGACTGACTAGTCCTGAGAAAAATATGTAAAATGATTACAGTGTGCAGAAATGAGCTGTGAAGGTGTAGCATTAATATATCTGTGAATCTGTTAAACCACCCAAACCTAAAGATACAAAGTGAGTGTTACTGGCAGTTTATTGTCCTTCCGTTAGCGGAAATATACCGTCTAGTTCGTTCAATACTGATGTGCTAGCGACTTTAACATAAGGTTCCACATCAGATGCAGCCATCTTGCTGGTTCTCAAAAAATGCGTCAATGGCACTCATCTTATTAGATAGAAAGTTGTCATTGGCCCATCAGTTGCCGGGAATCTGTCCAAAGACAGGCAAGGTTACCATGGCCTTTCAACATAATCTTAACATAAATGCATTGCATTTGGAGCCAGGGAACCCTTTCAGTGTCAGTTTTGGGAAAAATAAAGGCAACTAAGGTCTGGGTCATTGTGCTATGTTGTAATTTGTGTGTATTATTCTGTAACTTCATGCATTGTCAAATTGAATCAATTGGTTTAGATCTAGAGATCTATAAGAGTGGCAGAGCAGACAGTAAGCTTTGAATCTGACGCTGGTGAGGATGCTGCAAACGTTATCCACTCAACTAGACAAGACCAAGCTACCTTTATTTCCTAATATCCTCCATCCTCCCAGAAGTAATGAGGTGCTTTGAAGAGAGCAAAATGAAACGATAGCGGCAGTGGGCATGGTGTAATTCTATGCATGAGTTCCGTTTGCAGCCTTCCCTTATGTGATATGTGTTTGGGTGTGAAAGTGAGGCGTCTGATTTGACTCCTGATAAATCTTTCTGTGCTGCAGCATCAGAATGTATTACTGAGCCAACAGCCAGGGCCAAATCCATTTTTATCTTGGTGCAATTGCTGTCACTCCAACTGCTCACAAAAGTGCCTCCGCTGAGGCACCAGATGTGAGGTTTTTCCGTGAGGATCTGTGTGCTTGTGTGTGATTGTGTACGTGTCAACGTTTGTGTTTATGAGGCAAAAGGTGAATTGATTTCCACAAGATGGCTTCAGGGACGAATGGGTCTCACAACCGCCTGGAGCTGTCTGTAGAGAAATAACCCTGTTATATGGCAGCACGCGCACACACTGATCCTGTTTTGACAGTGGTTTTTGGCACAGCTTAACCTTAATCTCATGTCTGTACAGAGAGCGACAGCAAATCGCGTTTTTGATAAGGTGGTATGTTCTTGCCAAAATGCTTTGCACGCCTCTCCCTTCAGGCAGGACGAGCAGTCACCTCTGATGGCATCATCACAACGGCCTCTGGCATTGAACAGCCCATCCACCATTACTACATGTAATACCACTTACTGATGTCGGATGAAGGACATTCATCAATCCAAATGTCTTCATACTCCAAACTTTGTGTCACAGTTGACCGGAGCAAGATGGATCTTAAATACTTAATGGAAAAGGTATGAGGACTCATCTCTGGGACCCTCCACCTGTTATGGAGTGTAGATCTATGTTCCCAGTGTCCAATGTTCCCCAGCTCAATATCCTCTTAATATGACACATTAAGAAACCTTTCAATGGGATTTATCTTCTCAGCAATGCTTTTTATCTCAGTCCAATGGTTACCCTGGGTCAGTTATTATCACCCACCGACAGCTTGAAGCCTGCTGGTGTGACAGTTTTCTTCACAATAGACTGATATCCCCACAGTGGCTGAATGGATTTGTATCATTCAAACTGCATTTGAAACACCAATCTCCCTTCATTCCAACGAGGAGCCTGGGAACAGAGGAGCCTGGGAACATATGGATGACCACCATCCGTTTCCTGTCCTTTTGCTGCTTTCCTGAGGAGTCTCAGAGCTGTCCTGGTGGTTTCATTGTGTTGCCTAATGGCTTTATTTCTCATGGTTAAACCTCATTAATGGTGTACAGTTAATATCATATTTATTTTTCATCAGTGAATCTCTTATGTTGGCAGGTTTATAAAAAATACCCCTCACAAAAGAAAATGTAAATTAGCTGTATGACGAAGCACTTGCATTATCCATATACATGAAACCAATGCTGATCTGACTGATTGGTTGTTGATGATTATTGCAACAAAACTAAATGGCTTTTTACAAATAATATTTAGTTTTCGTTTTTGCTGTTGTACAGTTCACAGTGTAGATAAAAAAACATAGGGGAAGAGCAAAGAAACGGTGTATTATTTCTGATATTAATACTCATTATAAGTATCATATCTGTTGTAATTATATCATGTTGTTTATTCTGTCCATCCTGGGAAAGCGATCCCTCCTCTGTTTCTTTTTGGGGGAGTTTTTTGTATCCTATAGGGTGCAAGGACAGAGGATGTCATATGTCACAAACAGTAAAGACCTCTGAGGCTAATTTGTGATTTGTGGTTGTACTAATAAAATTGAATTTATGTTTACCCAGAGAGGTTGGAAGTAGATATACATTTCTAAAACAGGTTTACATAGAAACCCGTGGAGCTAACATTAGCAGAGTATGCTAACAAATCATTAACTAGCGTTAGCACTAGTTACTGGAAGTACATTGAATGTAAACATATGCTGTTTTTGCTCTTTAATGATTGTGACAGTGAATGCAGAGCTTTACAGGTTTTACTAAACAGTGTTGTCCCTTAATTCCATTGTCTTCTGTCTGGATTTCCATGTGATGTGGTGGTTTACCTTTAAGCTTTAGCTTCTATCTTTATTTTTTTAACCTGATTTCACTGATGCATCAGTTTGACATCTGTATATAGCCTCCTTTCTGTTTAGAAAAAGAAAATTTCTTCCAGGAGTGTAGTTAGTGACAGTGTGTGCTCCATAGCCTGACAGAGCAGCAGCATGGGGCGGGGCTAAGCAAACGGTCAATTGAGAGCAATGTAGAAACTATCAGGACTAAAAGAGTAACAACAACAAAAGGCACTGTGTGTCTTGTAGTGGGTTATGGGTTGTGGGCTTTGCTTAATTTGAGAAATAACATGTCATTTCTCTTATTCATCTTTCTTCGCTTGCATATTGGGAGGGTTGTGACCTTAATTTGTGCAATTAATTGAATCAAGTTGAGATATTAATGAGGCCACGAGTGGTAATAATGCAAAGAGATCCCTTGTGAAATTGCAGCTCGATCTGCAGCGCTACAGTAGCACACGTACAGTAAATGGTGTCAAAAACATAGACACACTTCCATTTTTTTTTTTTTTTAGATTAGGATTTACCATGCACTGACAGACAGCTTCGCTCGTATCCACTTCCACTTTCTGTGGACCCGCCCTGTGGAGTAACTGTGAGCGGAGTGCATCAACATGCAGAGCTTTTAGACTCAGACAGCCATCTGAGTGGCTTCTCAGTCCAGACATGGGTGGGCTGTCAGTCTAAAAGCTCCTTTGACCTCCCTACATTCCACCAAAGGACTGAAGTAACATGAGAGGGCTGGAAAAGCAATAACCTCCTCTGGCCTTGCCCAAATGATCTCCATTACTGGCTTCACAGCAGAACTGAAAGTCATAAGAGAAGAGAAGAGGAGAGAAAAAAAAACAGGAAGAATAATATCTCGGGCTGCCGGGGGGTTTAGTGGCGAGCACTGTCACCTCACAGCAAGAGCAAGAGGGTTCGATCCCCGATCCCGGGTGATCCTTCTGGGGGGAATGTGTACATTCTCCCAGTGGCAGCGTGGGTTCCCTCCAGGTTCTCTGGCTTCCTCCCACAGTTCATAGACATGCGGATAGGGTTTATTGGAGGCTCTAAAATTGTCCGTAGGTGTGAATGTGAGCGTGAATGGTTGTCTGTCTCTATAAGAGCCCTGTGATAAACTGCCAACCTGTGCAGATGAACCCTGCCTTCACCCAATGTCATCTGGGATCGGCTCCATCGCCACCGCTAAATAGGATAGCAGTTTGGAAAATGGAATGGGAAAAATATGTCAGTTTTTTCTCTTAAAAAAAACATAAGCAAAAAGTTACGTTTTGATACAAACTGTTACTATCAAATGAAGAGTAGTCATTCCACACCAGACAATGCATTCAGAACTCAGATAATCTTTAATCCTGTTTTTTTTTTTATCTTGCATACTTAAAAAATTATCTAGTTTAAAATGTCTCTGAGGGTCCAAAGCACTTTCACCATAAATGGTGAGGGTTCTGGGAAGGATTAACCTAATTGTCCCACATGATCGAAGACTGCAGCTATAGGCGTCAGTAGATAAGGAAGCAGTTCGTACAACATGTGCTTATGAAGTGTAATGAATTCATTCAAATTAAATTGAATAATAATGTATCACTGGGTAGAAAAGCTTCTAAAAAACTGAGACTTTGGGGTGTCAGTTTGTTTATTATTGATATCTGGACTCTCACCCCTATGCCCGGTTGATCAGCTGTCTGGTTTGCTTGCTAGCCGTGAACTGGAATAGCATAGCATCTTATTTAGCATGGCTAAGAGCTGTGGCAATGTTGTGGCGGTGAGCCTTTTTCACTTTACATACATGTACTGTACATGACATGCAAAAGTGTGCACACGCAATCACTGATGATGGAGAATGCAACAGAAACAGAGAGACTTTCAGGATGGGGTAGTATACGTTAGCAAGAGGCCCTGTATGTAGTGTAGAGATGTAAACATTTGATGGAGAAACGTAGCACTGATGCTTCCAGCTACGTTATCTGTGGTCATGTACAGGATGTCAGTGACATAGACTCTTTATTGGAAATGGAACATGTAGGTGTTCTGGTAAAAGCTTTAAATGCATACTTATCTGTGTTTATTACTGTTTATATCAGTTCCTACGAGCAACAATCAACACATTTTGACTGAAAGTCCCTAAGAGGCAACATTCCGCAAAAAAGGTCTGCTGTTGGCACATTGATTCTGACAAGTGATGTGAAACTAGGTGTTGTTAACGGTTGTATTTCGACTCACTTACTAACTTGGCAACATTTTATAGCGATAGGATATGTTTCTAATAAAAATGTATGTAGATTTGTTAAGTTCTAATAGATTAGTGAGCTTGAAATTATCTGTACATGTGTAATAAAGGATTGTTTAAGTGTACATTACAATGCATAAGAAGGATATGATAAATAATGAAGGGCATTATGAAGGATATGTAATTGTATGTATTAAGAAAGTCACTGTATGTCATATTGTTTAGGTGTGAATGGGTTTTTATATAATGATTCTATAGGAGTTAGGAATGTGGGACTGTTTCTTGAAGAAGAAGTGGTTCCTTCATGTGTTGCTGGGGGAAGGTGGAGTGAGACACAGACATTTGGGACCGGAAGGACGCGCGCATGGATACTTGGAAGATGGACTATTCCTTTGTCTCTAGAGGATGAAGAGCCTCCGCCTTCCCGAAAGCAAATGGACCTATGGACAATCGAGAAGAATAACTAACCAATGAGAGGGCCTTAAGCTCCGTGAATGAAAGTATTTAAACTAATAGCGCGGCATTTGTAAGCCTCTCTCTTCTGGACGCGAAGGCGACAGCTAACTGTTTACAGTCTGTGAATTTGCAGAAAGGAGGAAGGCCTCGAATCGAGTAATGTATAACTGTTTTGTCATCATCTTTTATTAAATCTTTTAATTATATAAATTTGAATATCTGAGCATTTCTCCCACGGACTGGCCGGGATAACGAGCAGAATCTTTCAGATTCAATCTTTAATGTAAATCATTTCAGACCAACTTAGGGATGGTGCTGATGCTCAGGCAGTTAAAGATGCTGATCTGTTTGTGTGTGTGTGTGTGTGTGTGCACGCGATCTCTACTTGGTTCAAATAAAGGCTAGGTTATCTCTGCACTTGAGATAAATTATATTTGTGAATTTAAAATGAGAGAAACAGAAACAACAGAAACAGCAGAATGTGAAAGATGGGTACTGTGAAGAAAAGAGAAGAGAGGCTGGGAGATAGAGAGGCTGGTGAAAGTGAGTGAACGAGCGCCGCAGAGACACGGAGAGAGCAGGAGCAGCGTGAATGAGTAGGATTAGCCTAAAAGTGAAGGATTAGCAGGGCTGAAAGCAGTCCCGGTAAAGAGAGCAGAGAATCCAGCAAATCATCAACGAGACAGCAAGCAGATAGCTGGAGGGGTTACGCCATTACAACTGGATCCTGCTAACAGATAGAGGAGAGCCACCGCCAGCAGGGAGCGACACCCAGCTGGGAATTGTAGATGCAGTGCCTGTTGGAGACTGACTCTGTTTGGCCTCATAGTGGGGCTGACTGTAAACAGGAAGGTGTGTGTTGCAGGGCAGCTGTTGTGTCGTCAGACACGGACTAGTGCATGACAAACTTGATGAGCAGCAAAGTGCTGAGACCCTTAATTAAAGGTCCCATATTATATACAGTGAGATGTCCATGTTGTTCTTTATTTAATCAGGTTGAGGTGCCACATAAATACTGTGAAAGTATCAAACAACTCAATTTACAGAGAACTACCCACAGTATTGAGAAACTGCCTTTAAAAGGAGCTGTCAAGACCTCAGGTTGTGATGTCAGTCTCCGCTAGCGGTGGCACTAAATTCATGTAGTTGACACACTTAGTGAGTCAGTAGTTCACTGACGTCGTGAAGACGGGTGCAGATGTGGAAACCAGAAAGCCCTGACCAATCAAAGCAGACTCGGTTTTCTGAGGAAGGGCTTCAATACAAATAAGCGGCAAGAGATGCACAAAGTGAACCTTAATGTAGTTGGATGTTTTCACAGAAAGAAACCACAGCATGAATTGAATGCCAGTGCCTGCTGAACAAGGAAAGAAACTGTAATGTTCAATGTAAATTTATATAAAGACATTTGATTTGATAATGTTCGGACTGTACAAAGAGAACTATTCGGTGCTGTTCAAATCTGCAAATCTTTTACATTATTTTTGTTTCTTCAGATTTTACATTTATAGGGAACACTTTTGTTATTTTTAGCATCCAGTCATTTGAGAGTTTTTTGGGGGAACAGAATATTTGATTCAGCTCTTGTTGGCAGCAATGTAGAGAGAAATCTCTCCAGTCAGCACTGCAGAACTAATTGCAGCACAGATGCAGGATGGATGACTTCTACCATGGCTACCACTGCAGATGCTATCATAGCAGGAAGCTGTTAGGCCTGGGATGTTTAACTGCTGGTGCAAACACGAAGGTGGAGACAGTGTTTATGGTGTTTTACATTGCAGATCATTTCCATCATTTTAAAATGCAGAGGGTGAAGGAGTGCATGGTGTCTCAGTGGTATGAATAGTCTTATTTGGGGCTCCCTGTGGTGTCTTCAGAGGAATATGATGAATAATTCTGAAGTTCATGTTGCAGTCATTGCACCAACAAACAGGCACACATATGCAAGCCCTCCCTTCCTACTCACACACACACTCAAGCAGCCAGTTCCAAGAATATGCACATACATAAATACAAAGTTACACACATGTTGACACGTTCTGAATACATCTTTACGAAATAGGCATTGAATGCAGAGTATTAGAGCTGGAATTGCACGCTCTAATGGCCGCCCACTGAAGTCTGGGGCTGTGAAATTTCACAAGTTACTCCTCTGAATGAAAACTCTCGGAAGTTATTTGACAGAACTTTTCTTCAAAGACATATTTGATGGTGTTTAAGTTTGCAGATGGAAGAGAGTGGTTGAGTAAAAGTGAGGGAGAGAGAGAGACAGAGAGAGATAGAGAGCAAGAAAGAGAAAGAGAGACAGAGATAGAGAGATAGAAAGAGAGAGAGAGCAATACAGAGAGAGAGAGGCAAGGGAGAGGAGAGGAGGAGAGAAAAAAAAACATGGTGATGGTTGTGAAGGAAATGCTTAATGCTGCATGTCAAAGTATCCTGTTTGCATATGTGCTGCCATGTTGAACCACACCCAGCCTTCAGAAGGAGTCCCAGGCTGCACAGGACGGGCCTGCTGACGCTGTTGTAACAGAGAGTCTGTGTAATAATGTAATACTAATAGTTAAAGGAGTCTATGTGAGGACTAACAGGGTCTATGTGAGGACTAACAGGGTCTATGTGAGGACTAACAGGGTCTATGTGAGGACTAACACAGGGTCTATGTGAGGACTAACAGGGTCTATGTGAGGACTAACACAGGGTCTATGTGATGACTAACACAGGGTCTATGTGAGGACTAACACAGGGTCTATGTGAGGACTAACAGGGTCTATGTGAGGACTAACACAGGGTCTATGTGAGGACTAACACAGGGTCTACGTGAGGACTAACTCAGGGTCTATGTGAGGACTAACAGGGTCTATGTGAGGACTAACACAGGGTCTATGTGAGGACTAACAGGGTCTATGTGAGGACTAACAGGGTCTATGTGAGGACTAACAGGGTCTATGTGAGGACTAACACAGGGTCTATGTGAGGACTAACAGGGTCTATGTGAGGACTAACACAGGGTCTATGTGAGGACTAACACAGGGTCTATGTGAGGACTAACACATGGTCTATGTGAGGACTAACTCAGGGTCTATGTGAGGACTAACAGGGTCTATGTGAGGACTAACAGGGTCTATGTGAGGACTAACACAGGGTCTATGTGAGGACTAACAGGGTCTATGTGAGGACTAACAGGGTCTATGTGAGGACTAACACAGGGTCTATGTGAGGACTAACACAGGGTCTATGTGAGGACTAACAGGGTCTATGTGAGGACTAACACAGGGTCTATGTGAGGACTAACAGAGGGTCTATGTGAGGACTAACAGGGTCTACGTGAGGACTAACTCAGGGTCTATGTGAGGACTAACACAGGGTCTATGTGAGGACTAACACAGGGTCTACGTGAGGACTAACTCAGGGTCTATGTGAGGACTAACACAGGGTCTACGTGAGGACTAACACAGGGTCTATGTGAGGACTAACACAGGGTCTATGTGAGGACTAACACAGGGTCTACATGAGGACTAACACAGGGTCTATGTGATGACTAACAGGGTCTACGTGAGGACTAACTCAGGGTCTATGTGAGGACTAACAGGGTCTATGTGAGGACTAACACAGGGTCTACGTGAGGACTAACACAGGGTCTACGTGAGGACTAACACAGGGTCTACGTGAGGACTAACACAGGGTCTATGTGAGGACTAACTCAGGGTCTATGTGAGGACTAACAGGGTCTATGTGAGGACTAACACAGGGTCTATGTGAGGACTAACAGGGTCTATGTGAGGACTAACACAGGGTCTATGTGAGGACTAACAGGGTCTATGTGAGGACTAACACAGGGTCTATGTGAGGACTAACACAGGGTCTATGTGAGGACTAACAGGGTCTATGTGAGGACTAACACAGGGTCTATGTGAGGACTAACAGGGTCTACGTGAGGACTAACTCAGGGTCTATGTGAGGACTAACACAGGGTCTACGTGAGGACTAACACAGGGTCTATGTGATGACTAACAGTGTCTACGTGAGGACTAACTCAGGGTCTATGTGAGGACTAACAGGGTCTATGTGAGGACTAACACAGGGTCTACGTGAGGACTAACACAGGGTCTACGTGAGGACTAACACAGGGTCTACGTGAGGACTAACACAGGGTCTATGTGAGGACTAACTCAGGGTCTATGTGAGGACTAACAGGGTCTATGTGAGGACTAACAGGGTCTATGTGAGGACTAACACAGGGTCTATGTGAGGACTAACAGGGTCTATGTGAGGACTAACACAGGGTCTATGTGAGGACTAACAGGGTCTATGTGAGGACTAACACAGGGTCTATGTGAGGACTAACACAGGGTCTATGTGAGGACTAACAGGGTCTATGTGAGGACTAACACAGGGTCTATGTGAGGACTAACACAGGGTCTATGTGAGGACTAACAGGGTCTACGTGAGGACTAACTCAGGGTCTATGTGAGGACTAACACAGGGTCTACGTGAGGACTAACACAGGGTCTATGTGATGACTAACAGGGTCTACGTGAGGACTAACTCAGGGTCTATGTGAGGACTAACAGGGTCTATGTGAGGACTAACACAGGGTCTATGTGAGGACTAACAGGGTCTATGTGAGGACTAACACAGGGTCTATGTGAGGACTAACACAGGGTCTATGTGAGGACTAACAGGGTCTATGTGAGGACTAACACAGGGTCTATGTGAGGACTAACAGGGTCTATGTGAGGACTAACACAGGGTCTATGTGAGGACTAACACAGGGTCTACGTGAGGACTAACACAGGGTCTATGTGAGGACTAACAGGGTCTACGTGAGGACTAACTCAGGGTCTATGTGAGGACTAACACAGGGTCTACGTGAGGACTAACACAGGGTCTATGTGATGACTAACAGGGTCTACGTGAGGACTAACTCAGGGTCTATGTGAGGACTAACAGGGTCTATGTGAGGACTAACACAGGGTCTATGTGAGGACTAACAGGGTCTATGTGAGGACTAACACAGGGTCTATGTGAGGACTAACACAGGGTCTATGTGAGGACTAACAGGGTCTATGTGAGGACTAACACAGGGTCTATGTGAGGACTAACAGGGTCTATGTGAGGACTAACACAGGGTCTATGTGAGGACTAACACAGGGTCTACGTGAGGACTAACACAGGGTCTATGTGATGACTAACAGGGTCTACGTGAGGACTAACTCAGGGTCTACGTGAGGACTAACTCAGGGTCTATGTGATGACTAACACAGGGTCTACGTGAGGACTAACACAGGGTCTACGTGAGGACTAACACAGGGTCTATGTGAGGACTAACACAGGGTCTATGTGAGGACTAACACAGGGTCTATGTGAGGACTAACAGGGTCTACGTGAGGACTAACTCAGGGTCTATGTGAGGACTAACACAGGGTCTACGTGAGGACTAACACAGGGTCTATGTGATGACTAACAGGGTCTACGTGAGGACTAACTCAGGGTCTACGTGAGGACTAACTCAGGGTCTATGTGATGACTAACACAGGGTCTACGTGAGGACTAACACAGGGTCTACGTGAGGACTAACACAGGGTCTATGTGAGGACTAACAGGGTCTATGTGAGCAGGTTGTCGTGGATACAGCAGTTAGCAGTAGCAATGCCATCAGTTGTTCTTTGAACAGACTTCTCAATACTGACTCTGCCTCTGGCTGGTAACACAGTTAGTAAATGCAGCTGAGTGATGCAATAGAAGCAAAGAGTTTTAATCATTAAAGAAATATTCACCAGGAAGATGGTTTCCTTTTATCAGGCAAACCAACTCCAATTTCCTTTTCAAAGAATCGTACATGACAGAACTTACTTAAACTGCAAAACAGACCATTAAGTAAGTGTCAACTTTAATGTCAGTTAATCTAGCTAAGTATCTTGACACTGAAGGTTCAGGCAGTAAGTTGTTAGGGTTAGGGCTTAGCGTGTAGGTAATGTAAGTCATGTGACTGGCAGGCTGAGCCCTGCCCTCCTTTTGGATTTTGGACAGTTGTATGGACAACCTTCTCTCTCGGTCACTACTGAAGGCTCATGACAATACAGGGGGACGTAGATCACAGACGGACTGGTAGAACCTTTCCCTCCGTCTCAGCTCCCTCTTCACACCAACAGTCGATCTCTGAACCTGAATGAATGAAACCAAAGTTGTGAGTTTTAACCCTTACTTGGGAGGAAATGATGAGTACCAGCCAAAACATAACTTAGATAGTTTCATTGTCATAGTCAGAATTGAGTGTGAGACAAGTTCGTCCTTTACTTGGCTGTATCAGGGCGCTCCCCTGTAATAAGCCTCGGGCTTAAAGCACTTCCTTTCAACCAGTAACATGAGAAGTCCCTGAACGAGCTGCATAGACACCATAGTCAAGCAACTTCCCGCCTGTGTCCTGTCAATAAACCAAACAAGTTCATTAAGAGCAATTTGTGTTTCCTAATGCTGTGTAGCCAGTCAGAATAATGAAAATGGGATGTGTTTTTCAAGCCAGCCATGTTGGTCTGTTCTAGGGCTGGGGGTCATACACAAATGATACAGTGACAGTAAGTGCTACCTTAAGCAATATAGTACTTCATTTGATACCTTTGTTTACCTCATGTGTACACATCTGGAAGGAAGCTGTGTGTGTTCCACTGGATGGCATCATGGAGCATACTGTACATCACATTCAATCTGAGAATGCTTGCAGTGATTGGCTAAGGGCAGATCCATACAAATAATCATTTTTATTCTAAATGTGGGTTCCAAAATACGGAATACAGGTATCACTTGACTGGGACTAGTTTCGATACTACTTTGTACTGGGTTATTTTGGACAATAGCTCAAAGTTATCAGTCCTCGTCTGCACACCATCTGAGCTTTTATTTCTAGTGTTTCTTCAGTCTCGTTTACGGCCACATCATCCAGAAGCAGCCATGCGTTTCAAGCCAGACCAAATGCACTTGAGGTGAGAAGGGTGTCCCACATCTGAGAGCGGCTCTCAAGCCGGAGAAAGTGTGCAGGGATGTTTAATATTTCAAAACACACACACACGCACACACACACCTCTTCAGGGCTCAGGTGATCTGAGTGCAGGTGTCTTCAGAAAGCTTTCGGATCAGTGAGTGCAGTGGAGGATGGCCAGATACTGCCTCAGTTCATACACTTTCTCACACACACATTTTGTGTGATGCGTGTTCCAATTTCAGCGCAGGCCAACGAAAAAATTAAAATTTCCTCAAAAGATAATGTGAAAGAGCCATTATTTTTTTAAATGACTAACAGTATGAAAGCTAGCGAGGGATTCTGACTTTAATCGGTTTTTAATTTGTCATTTCTATGTATTTTTCTATCATGTGTATTTATTTTTTGGGCTTAGGAGAGAAAATCAACATCTGTCTCATTTCATTTCCTTCCTCACTGGGCAGCCTGCACTTTTTTTGTGTTGCAGTCTCACCCATTCTCTGTTTGTGTGCCTCTTTTTCCCTCGCTCCAACTCTCTAAATTAAAGAGTCTTTTAGCTCTCCAAAGAGAGAGCTGTCGGCCCAGCTGTCCACTTTAGCATTAAACAAATTGTCAGCACACCCACACTCACAGACACAGACATGTGTGCACGCTCACTTCTCTTTCTCTATCTCTATGCAATGGGCCCCCGTTATTTGAGAAGGTCAAGTATGTGTTGCCTCACATATGCCGGGGGATCCGTGAATTACAGCCATCCAGAAGGGAGCCGAGCCGTCCAATCAGACAATTAGCTCGGCTCCATAAAGGCCAGCGCAATTTCATCCTGCACACATACACACAGCCACATACGCTCACTTGATTGCAAGCTTGTTGCGCTCTACTTGTGAAGACCTCACATTGATGAGGTTTATTCCCAAGCCAACAAACTTGATTCTTATTCTAAACTTCAACTCGTACGGGAGCCTCGCCGGTCTGAATCTGAGGTCTGCAAATGCCGAACGGTGAATGTCGATAATAAAGTCAATGACTAAATTGCTGCATGTGGATCCCCTGAAGGACACAGTTCACAAAGCTGGCTAATGGTGCATTCAGGTGCTCTTCCACTTTTAAAGTAAAATATTAAAAAGTTTAGGACCAGGAAATTGCCCTTTAACAGCTGACTAATTGTACATTGTGATAAAACAGAGTCATGAGAGTTGTTTCCCTTACACATACGTATATTTACTACACAATGCACAGATGGTAAATATCCCTTCTTTCTCTTTTTCTTTCACTAGAAAAGAAATTGGAGTTTGTTAATGCACTTTATTTACATTGTTATCCCTTGATTTTACTCTTATTCTGATATTCATGTGTATATATATATATATATATATATATATATATACATATATATGAAAAAGTGCATGGGATATAAAATGCTGCTTTTATCTCTTGAAAAACAAGGAGGGTTGTGTAATTGTAATCGTCAGTAGAGAGAAGATGGCTGAGCAGGTAATGGTGGAATGTAGCAAAGGGAAATGACACGACATGGATGAAGACAGAAGAGACAATGTCGCCGAGTAACATGGCAGGAAATTGGACAAATCTCCCATTTTTGGATTATCTGATTACAGAGATCATATTCAATGAGGAAGCAACGGTTCCCTTGCAGGGGCTGACAACGGGGCAAATGAGACTGAGAGTTGTGCATGAAAAGAAATTAGCGTGAGTGAAAGACTGAATGAGAGACAAGACGAGACAGGAGAAATAACCACAAAATACCATTACAGTGAACAAAGCTTTGAAGGAATGGGAAATCATACCCAATTCAGAGGCAGAGAAAATGTGTTCCACTGATATTTTAGTCGACAGCTTCACTGGTTCAGCAAGTCTTATGTTCTCCAAACGCTGCTTGTTTTACCATCAACTAACCTCGTGCTACTTTGAGCAGAGATTAATATTTGGTCTAAACATTATTATGTTGTGCATTAATAAGGGAACTGGGTGACAAATCCATAATGTGTAAATTAAATCTATCATAGCTGTCAGTCTAATTTAACTACTATTGAGGGCTCTGTGCTGAAATACACACACACACACACACACACACACACACACACACATACACACACACACACACTAATATGGTAACATAATGTAAGGGAAGTTTGTTTGTCATTTGTCTGTCATTGGGGTGATTAATTGGGAAATTATGACCTGCAATTAATCAGCAAGAAGTGACCAGTTATTTCAGTGAGGGTTGAAATAACTCCAATATGTTAGAGTAAAATTATAAAGGCATGTAATATGGTGCTGAAAAGCATATGTGTGCGGGTAAGTGTGTGTGTGTGTGTGTGTGTGTGTGTGTGTGTGTGTGTGTGTGGGTGTGTGTGTGAGTGTGTGTGTGTGTGTGTGTGTGTGTGTGTGTGTGTGTGTGTGTGTCAAAGGTGTGTGCTTGAGCTGAGGTGCTGACATGCAAGCAGAGCTGCTCGCTGCTGTTAATGGACAGCCAATATCATGAGTGAACGGTAAAAGTAGAGGCTGCTTCGTGAACAGATGGAAAATCAATAGCCTATTAGAGTGTACAGGGCAGAGGGACCTGAAGGGCGGAGGGGAAGATGGGGTGTGGGGGGGAGGAGGAGGTGAGAAGGAGCTGAAGGATGATGCATTCATTTGCTTTTTTCATCAAATCCTATATTTCTGAATGAAGAAAATCATCAGAAACATTAACTCCAAACAGAACTGGTCACAGAAACCTGCACACCGACATCTTAACAACATTTTACCCACGGATGTTCATGTACTAATTCATTTCTGTTATACACACACCAACACACACACTCACATACACACACAGAGACACACACATACAGACACACACACTCACACACATACACAAATACACATACACACACAAACACACACACACTCACACACACACACACACAGACACACACACACACTCACTCACATAGAAGCCAAAGCTTTCAAATACCGTCGAACCGTGTGCGCTAGTTATTTTTATGATTTCTGTTCATTATGGGATGCTGCAGGATTTATCTCTCCTCCGTGCCAATAAAGCACAGGGAGTTGAACCGAATAAACCCAAAAGGAGCTGAAGCGCAGACCGCGTGGGAGACGGAGAGGAAACAAGAGGAAGAGCTTCGGGGGAGCAGCGATAATGAGAGGAGAGTCCGGCTTCTGTGTGTCCGTGGTAGCCTCTAGCCGGCTATTAGGAGCTGCAGCACAACCACAAGCCCTGTGACAGTCAATTAAACCTCTTTATCTGGGAAGGCTGCATCGCCTTTTCTTCCTCCTCCTCCGCCTCCTTCTCCTCCTCCCTGCACTCGTTCTGCATGCCCTTTCCTTCTGGTGTCTTTACTCTCCCCTTTATTCTTCCTGCTTTCCAGTTCCCTCTCCCTTCATTGCTTACCCCTTGAACTCCAAGTAAGCTTTGTCCAGGAAAAAAATACCACCCAAAGGGGCAGTAGCTTGCCAGGCAAAATGGTGTTCAAACAAATACATTACATTTAGCTGAAGCTTTTATCCAAAGCAACTTACATGATATACAGTAGACCGAAGACACAGCAACGGTGAGCAATTAGGGTTAAGTGTCTTGCTCAAGGACACAACGACATGGACTGGCTGAGCCGGGGTTTGAACCACCGACCCTCTGATTGAAAGACTGACTTGCTAACCACTGAGCCACAGTCGCCCCCAAATAGCCTCAACAAGACATCCCTGTGTTTGTGTGATGGCGTGTGCGTGATGGGCCTTTGGTCTCACTGCTATATAGGAACCATGTTTCCACTTAAGGCTTAGTGGCTGTTTGTGAAGTCAAACTGAGGCTAAGTGTCTGGCCTCGGGTGACTGATGGACTTGCTTACTGTACAGTACGATAAAATACACAGACAGATTCAGTACAGTTCAGAACAGCTCAGAGCTTGCCCATCACAAAACAGCTTAGCCTGAGTTAAGTCGAGCTTGAGGAAAGCTTTGCAGCTAAAGAGCAAGATGTTTTTGCTTCAGAGTTGGTGGAGACCCAAGCAGAGCTAATTGAAGATGAATGTCTTCTATTAGCACTCATGAACATGAAACATGAGCCACTTGGGACCTTCTTTATAGTATTTCAGTGGCCTTACATGCACAATAATATTTGTTAATATTGGTTGAAATTGGTTGATTTAGAAAAATGTATCTGTGCGAATATGGAATATTCACCTACAACTTAAAATCCTTAAACTGAAAAGTAAAAAGTTCTGTACCCTCTGAACGGTTGGGACTGTGTTGGGAAGTCCGTCTGACGGAAGACGCTTCCTTGTCCGGGCTGATGCTCTTTTGGGTTAACTGCAGGACAGCAATTTGCAAAAGGACATGGTCAACGTTTTCCCTTACTGATAACCCTTGACCCCATCAAGTTATGCCCCAACCCACAGGGAAGATGATCCAAATGATTTGCTGATAGTTTTACAAACATGGAACTGATGCTTATAATGGATACAAATGGAGTTGACATTAGAGTCATCAAATGTGGTGTAGATAAGCACAGCGGCACACTGCGGCCTCATTTAGCAGTGTGCCGCAGCATCAATGTCATATGGAGCTCACCTCACCTCTGCTCTGTGTGCTTTGTTCCATGACATATAGATTGTCTGTTTGATCAGTGACACACAGGTTGTTTCTTGGACGACCGTGACGCACATTCATTAAGGCCTATTGAGCATCATATGAAGGTTGTCTACAAGTTCTACAAAGCGTGTTTTTTAAAGAGTAGACAGCGTCACAAGTCTGACATCAATAACCGAGGGAGAGGGAGGGAGGAAGAAAGTCAAAATGTGACAGAATACATGATGCAAACCGGAGCGAGCTGCCGCTTCTGCCGCTTCTGCCCGTGGTTTCCTGCATTTCCAGCCGCCCCTCCACTGTCTCCTGGCCTGTCACAGTGGGTATGGAGTGGCGAGGTGATCTGTGCCCTCAGCTCTAAACCATAGAGCAGAGACACTGAAATCAAGGCTTGGAGATAAAGTACGTTTGAAGCAGAGGACAAACTGTGCACAATGAACCTCTATTTGCAGAAATACGATTATTTTGCTGTTTTTAATAAATGCGCGTTACCAGGAAGACGCGGTGGCGTCAAATGCATATTTTGTAAACTGCTGACGCTAATTTAATTTCAATTTAGCCTTGTATCATGTGGAGGCGTCTAATGAGCAGACATCACAGAGAGAAGAGGAAGGCTGCTCAGAGTAAGAGCCAATAAAATGGAGGGAAGACAAAGGTGGAGGGAGGACAAGGGGAAACGTGTGAGTGCATTTCAGTAGACTTGAAGTTACTGACCTGGAAGGATTTCCACATGGCAACTCTCAGCCAGAGGCCACGGCTGTGTGTGTGTGTGTGTGTGTGTGTGTGTGTATTTGTGCATGCTTGATCGTGGCGTGAGAGCAACCACCAACCTGCAGGTCTCTTCTCTGCTGTATGCACACACACATTTGAAAGTGTTAACCACAGCTGGCTCACTTTCCCATCAACAGGTTCGCCCGTCTTTTATAGCATGTAGTATGTCTATAGCATGTAGTATGTCTATAGCATGTAGTATGTCTATAGCATGTAGTATGTCTATAGCATGTAGTATGTCTATGCTATGTAGTATGTATATAGCATGTAGTATGTCTATGCTATGTAGTATGTCTATGCTATGTAGTATGTATATAGCATGTAGTATGTATATATCATGTAGTATGTCTATGACATGTAGTATGTCTATAGCATGTAGTATGTCTATATCATGTAGTATGTCTATGACATGTAGTATGTCTATAGCATGTAGTATGTCTATATCATGTAGTATGGTTATAGCATGTAGTATGTCTATATCATGTAGTATGTCTATTACATGTAGTATGTATATAGCATGTAGTATGTCTATATCATGTAGAATGACTATAGCATGTAGTATGTCTATATCATGAAGTATGTTAATTGCATGTAGTATGTCTAAAGCATGTAGTATGTACATAGCATGTAGGATGTATATATAATGTAGTATGTATATAGCATGTAGTATGTCTATAGCATGTAGTATGTCTATAGCATGTAGTATGTCTATAGCATGTAGTATATCTATAGCATGTAGTATGTCTATAGCATGTAGTATGTTTATAGCATGTAGTATGTTTATAGCATGTAGTATGTTTATAGCATGTAGTATGTCTATAGCATGTAGTATGTTTATAGCATGTAGTATGTTTATAGCATGTAGTATGTTTATAGCATGTAGTATGTCTATAGCATGTAGTATGTTTATAGCATGTAGTATGTTTATAGCATGTAGTATTTTTATAGCATGTAGTATGTTTATAGCATGTAGTATGACACTCAATGCATCGTCTATAGAGCAGTTCCACTCTTTAGACGTTTGAGCCTTAGAGGTCACACTTTTCTCTTTTGTGAACGGGTGCACAGGATCAGAACTCCACTGTGTTCACATGAGTCCACACTTGACACTTCGATGTGACCTGCATGTAAATCAGTGGATGCATACATGTATCTTCTTCACAGTAGAAAGACATTATTTTTGTTGCATACTCCTATCCCTTTGCATACGAGTAGCCTTGTTTTATTGAAGAATAGCCTCAAACAAAGCTCCACTAATTTGATGAAAAACACATTTTCTTATTAATTCTTTATAGTAAAAGTTATTCATGAGCTTTTTATTTTTAACTGCACAATCATGTGTTTTCATCAGCAGTAACTGAACAGGACTCAGACAGCAGGTCTAGCCCCAGGAGCCCTGGGGGGGTGAAGACCTCCGTTGTGTCCATGTTGTGTTGAGCGTAAGGCCTCTCAGTTATGATCAAAGACAAAAGAGTAGCAGCGGCCGCAGACCACAGGAATAACATGTATTCATTTTAAAAGTCGTAGTTCCCCTTTAATGCAATGTTGTTTTTTTTGCTTTGATTATGCAGTTTGTAAAACATTTTCTATTCACATTTGCCACACTAAAGGAAGTTACAATGCCGACCATTAACACAGGAATTTAAATGCAAATTCTTGTAAATGGGATTTGCATACCATCCCAAGGCACGTCACACAGCCTGCAGCCGGTCGGTTACCTCTCTCAAAGAGCAGCGAGGAGTGGGCACTATGTTTCTTACGGCATAATAAAAGTGCAGTACAGTACGAGGAATACACATCTGTGATTAAAGATAACGCCTGATTGACTCGGACCTCTTGGCCGCGTGACCCTGGTCTTGCCTGTTGAAGTTTTCCCCTGAGAGGATTCAGGGCGCCGTCGCAACAAATCACATCATTTCTTTCAATCGCTTTGAAAGCAACAAGCTTTGCATTGTGGGGATCCGCTCCGCTTCGAGACATGAATGCAGGAATGGAAAAAAAACTGTTTGATTCACCATGAGATGTACGGATGCACACGTGACATTAAATTAGTGACTATAGAGGGAACATAAACTGTAAAATAGACTTGTATCACTCTAACTCCATCCTCGCCTCTTTGTCACTCTGTTTCTCTCTCCCTCTCCGCCTAGATTATACATGTGGCGGTGATGAAAGCATCTTTCAGGTCTGATTTTCTCAGGCAGCATCACTGTGAGATGAGCCCCGACTGATTTCAGCTCGGAGCCTCTCTTGTCTGTTCACACCGATGCAACGTTAATGCACGTGTGTGTGCGTGTATCTGGCTATCTCGCAGCGCGCTCAGTGAGCTGATGACTCGCGACACCTGCACTTGCATCACCTGAGCCCCGAGAGGGGTGTGGGTGTTTGCATGTGTGTGTTTGTTAAAATATTGAGCGTTGCTGCAGACTTTCCTCCAGCACGAGAGCTCAGACTTCTGTCACATCTGTGTCAGCAGAACGTCACAGTTTTTAACTAGCAACCTGGCAATGATGAGTCATGTGTTATTAAGTCCTAACCAGTATCCCGACTAGGTAACATGCAAATCACATGAGGAAACAGCCCTGAATATGGAATGAAACGTGATGATAGTTTCAGAATTTTGAAACAATTTTGTGAGATTATATATCTAAAAGGATGATTTTTACCTACGTAAGTATCTGATAGCTGCAACCTCTATCACCCATAATTCAGGGAAAGTGAAAGGCCCTGACCTTTGGGTGTATTCGGTAAAGCTTCAGGCTCGGGTCGGGTTCAGGCCATTCATAAGAAATGCATATTTGTTTCTCTCTCACTGCCGATACCTCTGCAACATACAGAATTAGAGTGTAGCCAATGAATGACTCTGGCAGGCTAGCGACGAGGAACCGAACCGGCAAAGGCATAGTTTGCCTCTGGTATTTGGCCGCACCAGTCAGGTTGAGCAGAGTTGCGGCTTCATGCAGGACCCTAAACCATGCATACAGTTATAATGAGAAGAGGTGGGGAGTTATCGTCAATATTTCTGCCTCAACAATACAATAGAGGTACTTGGTAGTTCATTTGTAATGCTTCCAAATCAATATGTCACATTGCGATTGGTTTTAATTGCTTTCTACTTGCTTTCACTTTCTACCAGCGGCCGGAATCTCTAAGCCCGATTCAGCTCTGATTCAGAGAGGAGATTTATGACACAGGAGGTGTTTCTCACTCTGTGACTACGTAATACATAGCCCATTTGTAATGACTCACAATTCAATAAACAGAATAATTTACCTCCATTATCTTGAATTAAATATAGTAACAAATAGATGAGATGTGTCAGCTGGAAGCTTGTGTCTGTCAACATATTGTGTCTGTCAACATATTACAAAGAACCAACAACAAAAGGAAACAGATGAGTGACATAGCAACATTTCTCCTCCTCAAGGAGACCATGACCTCAGTCGTGGTTCCAGTGTTTCATAGTGTTGGTCTCGCTGTGTTGGTTGAAAGCGCTGGTTCTGACAGTCGAATTGTCAAGAAAGTTTAACCCGGCTTTCCAAAATTGTTGAAAATTGTATTGAAAATTTGGTTTTAAATTGCCCGTAATGGACGTTTTTGCCTTGAGACAGTCTTTCCAGAGAAAAGCGCGATGCATCTAAGAATTTAGCATTATGATGTTCATTTGGGCTGCATGGTGGTGGTGGCTAGCACTGTCGCCTCACAGCAAGAGGGGGCGGGGTTCAGATCCCGGTCTGGGTGGGCCTTCTGTGTGGAGTTTGCATGTTCTCCCCGTGTCAGCGTGGGTTCTCTCCGGGTTCTCCGGCTCCCTCCCACAGTCCAAAGACATGCATGTTAGGTTAATTGGACTCTAAATGACTTGTCCATGGTGTACCCTGCCTTTGCCCAATGACAGCTAGGATCGGCTCCAGCGACCCTAAACAGGATAAGCAGTTCAGATAATGGATGTTCATTTGGTAAAATATGGCACCATTTAGACTCAAATAGACCATAAATCAGGGAGACGCTTTAGGGTTAGGGTTAGAGTCTCCCCCACGCCGTTGTCCGTGTTTTTGTCTTATAACTTTAATGTTTTCAGTTCAGAAAGTAAATTGTAACATTTTGGTCTCCATCTGGTTGCATCACATTGACTATCCACTTCCTGTGAGCAGTCTATGTCCGTATGTTGCAGTCCACCAGCTGGCATAAAGGACCAAGTACATACATGGCACCTCAACAAGGGCCTAATGGAAACCCTGCAGCATCCTCAAACTTTTCCTCTCTCTGTCTGACTTTTTCTCCAAGTGAAAACAAAGTAGACTTTATATAGGGACGTCAAAACACACCACCACCACCCTCCGCTCCTCCAACACATCCACCCACACAGCGCACATTCTCACATCGTCGCCTGCAGTGTGCAGAGGAGCAGGCAGGAATGTCACAGCTATTACAAATCCAGTTGTCTTTGTCTCTGGGACAACAGCAGCCACCCAATTAACCTTTTGTCTGAAGGTGCACACACACACACACACAGACACACAAACCCACACGCACACGTACACACAACCCCCCCCCCCCCACACACACACACACACACACACAAACCCACACACACACACCACATATGAAGAACATTTCATTTGAAAAGGAGGCAGCACTGCAGTCTCCCGTTCCATGTCATGTATCTCCTGAAAGAGTTCTCAGCTAATAGACGTTGCCTTCCTCTCTGTGCCTGTCCTCTCTCCTCACCCTCCGTCAGCATCATGATAAGAAAACACAGAAGAGATATCACATTATGTTTCTTTGTGCACAAAACGATGATACGTGATGCATTTACATCAACATTATTAAGATAAGTTCACAATTTGAAGGCAATTTGTGGGGGTTTTATATTGTTGTACAGTAATTTACTGGAGCTCTTTGAGTTTGTTTCCGTGTTCATTACAGAGCTGTGCAGTGCCCTGGATACTCCATTGTCAAAGAACAAGAGGTATTTGCATTGAAAGTAAGTTAAAGGTGTAATTTGATTTGATCTAAGCTCAATAGTCGTCGCTCTATCATACATCGCAATGCAATCATGGGACCTGGCATCACTCTAAATATAATTGACAGGTAGTAACACATCGATAACGAAACATAAGTGATTAATAAATTATGATATATTCTCAATTTTCACTAGTTGAGAAACAACTATTTGTTTTCTTTGCCGTAGTTTGATGGCAGAATCATTATAAATGAAAAGCTATGAATTCTATACCTTGATCACTTACCAAAGAAAACAAATATGGTTGAAGGTTGTCACTTGAAGACATGTCTAAGTACTGATCTGAATATACAACTTGATATATATAACTTTGACTGATTCAAAGGACAGACAATCAAAAGCAAGTATGTATGTTCCATGGCCATTATATAAAATAACTATGGCAGTTATCAGACTCTGGTTCATAGAATAAAAACATGGCCTTGAGAGGTTTGGCCATAAGCCTGCACAGAATTCAACACACCGCTTTGAGCCTCATGCAGCATGAGGACTGTGTCAATAAAATACAATACTCAGAAATGTACCAAGGTTTGTGCAAACTCTCGGAATCAATCAAGAACCCATCAAATAAAACCCATGGATTCACCTAGTTGTGGTTTTCATGAACTCTCTATTTAATTAATTATTCCAAAGTCTTGAACAATTCCTCTTGTTTAGCTAAGCTCAAGCACACAACCAGCACATGGAATGAATTCAACGGCTTTCTTACAGACTGAGTTGAGGTGAGCTGTGTTATTATTAATAGTTTCAAGGATTACGGCTCAGAGATGAATGTAGGGCAGGAGATAAAAAAAAATAGCATTCAAAGATTGCATCACTTGAAAGTTAATTTGTGCCGGAGTGTCAAAGAAAGGACAGAATGAAAGGAATGTTTCAAGTGAAAAATGTTTTGAGAGGATATGGAAAAAAGTATTAAGCAATCAGGAGGCATATTATTTGCCGAGTCTAGTGCAACAGAAGATACAACATCATTAGCTTCTGTACTAAGTTGTATTTCACAGTGCTACGGAAAATAGTTTTCTTTGTGGCCACACTGGACCACTAAAAGTGGGCTGGCTTAGAATGTAGCGCAACACGTTGCTACCAGGCGGCAACTTGCGGTTCTGCAGAGTAAAGCTTCATGTGTTAAAGCTGCATTCTCTCTCCTGACCACCAGGGGGCGACTCCTCTGGTTGTATATATGTCTATAGAAAGGACTCTACTTCTCTCTTGATGTGTTCCCTCAGTAAACATTGTAAACATGAGTTTATGTCTTAATCTCTACTTTCAAGTCTTCTTCAATACAGCACAGACCATAAAGCAGGGGATGCTTTAGGGCGGGGCTACTGTGATTGACAGGTCTCTCAAGCTACCAGAGCTGTATCCAAATATGATAACTTTATTATTGCGGAAAATGAGAACTCCTCGCCCACCGAGCTCCTCTTCCATCCGCTGGTGAAAGTCCGCTGGTTGTTTTGCATCATCCAGCGGAGTTTCTTCTGCTGTAGTGGGCCATTTGAAAATCTGCAAAATTTCCTTTCAATATATTAGACCTCAGTTGAAAATGAGGTTTTTGCTTAATGCTTTCACTACTCACCCCACAAAAGGGGTTTTACGTGACTTTTTGGTTCACGCCTCTGAGTCACACAACACTTTAAACCGTTTAATAGAAGAAGAAAACTATTCTGATAAATATGTTTTGACATATTTAGCATGTAACATGTGCTAAATGAACAATTAACACAGGGACACAGAATTTAAACTATGAAGGTGTGTTTTGTATTTTACTGGGACTATAAAGACAACTCTTTGATCATTCTGACAGAGATGTGTTTCTGTTGTATAGCCTCCCCTCATTGACAAAATGACAGTGCACATTCAAACCTCGATGAGGTGAGTAATGACAGCAGGGATGTTGAGTTAGACTGAATTAGTGACCTTTAAAATAACCTGTTTAAAAGACACACAGATGAAGCATACGCACACCAACACCAACATGTCCTCACACGAGCGCAGATTGAAGCTTCGCGAGCGAGCAGGTTAAACATTCGCGAGAGGGACTTTTACTCCCGCGAGAGAGACGTTTGCTCGCGGAGTGATGTAAAAGCACTCGTCAACGTAAATTATGCGCGCGGCATTTTGATTTGCGTGCGCGCATAGAGCTCATTTGCGCTCTCCAGTTATGACAGGGATTTGCCTTCATAGCCGAAACACAAGCAGACCATTTTACATTCGCAGCTTCCATGTGTATGTGCAGTAGCATTTTTCAACACTCCATTTTTCATTAAAGCCATAATTTACTGTCATAGCTGTGGTATTCCTTCAACCACGGCTTTTGTGGTCGTTCCCTCCTTGTTGAGGCAAGTTTGCTGTCAGGGAGTGTTACATCGCTCCCTCCCTCTCGCTCTCTCTAACAGGGATTATGTCCATCAACGGGATTGCTTCTGCATCAGATCAGCAGGACTGCCGACCGCCTCAGTCATGTGCCGTGTGTGTGTGTGTGTGTGTGTGTGTGTCTCTGCTGCTGCTGCAACGTAGCTTGATAAACATGCTAACCCAGAGTGCAGTGGGTGACTCCCCTCCTCTCTGACTCAGCCGCCTGTCCGTCATCCTCACGGGGCTGAAGTCAAGGCCTACATAACATTTTACACACAGTGACACACGTGCTTGCAAATAGTATCACCTTTAAAGATGAGTAATCTGCTTTCAAAGGAAATAGATGACATCATAACTCAGTTATATTCATTAATTGCCTTTTCTTTAGTAAAGAAGCAAATCAATCAATCTGCAAAATTAATTAAGCAAGATGAATCCTCTTATTTCCAACACAGATGACTTGTATGAATTGTTTTCTAATTATCTTTTGATTTTTTACTAAATTCTTAAAAACTGAATCAGAAATGAAGAGAAAATGTTGGATCCTGAAACAAGCCAATTCTTACAGTGTTAAGAAACTATAAATTAAAAGTGATTCTAACTGAAATGATCTTACTTTATAGCATAATTGTGTTCTTGTTTTTGTGTGATGTTATCTGCACAGCTAATACTCAGCAGAGTCCTCTAGTGTGTCTAACAGAGCTAACAGCTAACAGAGCTAACAAAGTTAACAGCTAACAGAGATAATGGCTAACAGATGCTAAAGGCTAACAGAGCTAACGGCTAACAGAGCTAACAGAGCTAACGGTTAACAGAGCTAACAGCTAACAGCCAATATAACTAAACACTTAGCAGAACGTTTTTGTTCAGTGTTGAACTTGAAGCTTTACTCAGTGAACTGCAGTTTAGCTGCACAGAGCCGGAGAAGTCATCGGCATGAATCAAGATGAGGGGTATCTGTTGTGTGAGACGCTTGTGTAAAACGTGTCTGACTGGTGGTCGTTAAGCCTAGACGGGGTCGAAGTGAAGTCTGTTTCATTTAGCAAACAGCAGTTTCTTTGTAGATGGAGGCTACCTGGAGGAGATCTGCCCGCTACTGAGTGCACATTTTCTAGTGTGTAACTGCATTTGTGTGAAGAAGTAATACGCTGGCTTTGCGTGCGTTCTCTGTGTGTGCAAGCTTGTGTGTGTGTGTCACACCAGTACCGTGCTCCAGGAAATGGAACAGGTGCTCTGATGGGTCGACAGCTGGCAAGTTTAGCAAGGTTACCTTTAGTGCTCACAGGAGAGCACACACACTGGTGCATGTGGAACTACCGCATGCCTCTTCCTGTTGTCCTGTTGCTTTGTGTTACTATGAGACTGAAACCAACAGGTAGCAGGAATGATCAATTAAGCTGCAATCTTATTACTAAACCGCCCTGAGAAATACACTGTACATACTTATTGGACCAATAGACCCCACACGTCCACACACAATCACGTATACGCGGCCGGCGCTGACAATAAAAAGCATCCAGAGACTCTTCTAATTGCACTATCTAGCAGATCATTAAGTGAAGATTGCATTCTGCCAGCTGAGATTCAAAGAAAGAAATTCAATTAGGGAAGACTGAGAGCAGGAAATAAATAAAATGAAAGAGAACTGAGATTCATTTAGAAAATGTATTCTGTATTCCAGTGAAAATTTGCGAATAAGAGAGATTATGTTATTTCTTTACAATTTAGTGACACATGTTCAGAGAGTCACATGTTGCAGAATATGCTGTGTATCTTAATTTGTGTTGTTGTTTTCAATATGATTTGGATTTAGAAGCCCTAGTTTAAAAGTGGATTTTCAAAACAAAAGCCAAATAGAACAGGTCTTTTTTTTTTACCATAATATAACATTTTTGCTACAGTCATTGTTTATTGATAAATTGAAGAACATATTTTGTCACAGTTTTACTGCCGTAATTAACACTTTTATTGCACTCTACTGAATTTATCAAGACAGGTCAACAAGAAGGAAGTGTTGAGTTGAGTGTTAACAGAAAATAGCATCAACAGCAGATTAAAACAGTTCAGAAAACGTCTCTTACTAAAACATGTTATATTTAGCACTTGAGCATATATTAAATAAAGGCCTGATGAAGAGTTTAGACCAACCTGTCAATGTGGTTATTAGAACATTAGAATATTAGAACATTAGAACAGACAGCCTTCTTTTGGATGTTGCTGCAATATATGCGGCGTCTTCTCATACAGCGGCCACCAACAGCTGCCTGCCCGTCTGAAATGTTCTGCTCAAAGTAGAGAGGAACGTCTGAGGAATGCATTATCTGCCTGGTTATCACATTGGGCTCCAGCAGATGGCTCGCCTGCAGCTAGAGGAGCTGATGACGCTGCAAAGCGCTGAAAACAACTCTGCTAAACACCAGTTACACCCAGTTACACCAGTGTCATCTGACTGACACCATGTAGAAATATCAAGTGATCGGTGTGTATGTGAGTGTTTGCGTGTGTGTGTGTGTGCGTGTGTGCGTGCGTGCATGCATGCGTGCGTGTGCTCCAAGAGCCCATTGTATCTACTAGATCTATGAGGGAGGCCTTGGCCTATACATCACCCCGACCAGCCCTTCATACCCAACCCTGAGGTCATATATCTACTCTGTGTGTGTGTGTGCCTGTTTGGCTACACTTCCACACAGTTTACTCACGGTGCCGAGGCACTGAGACTGTTATGGGCCCCTCAGTGGCTATAATCCACACACATACACACAAGCACACACACAACCCTTCTACACACAGAAGGGATGTTGAAGAGCCCCCTGTGTGTTATTTTGGGAAAATGTGTTATTGAAACCATGGCTTTATTGTGGTTGTTGGTCTCACCAATGACCACACACACAAACACACACAGTGGTATATGTCATTCACGGCCATTGAAAGACATGGTGTGTGTCTAAGTGTCAGGCTAATGGGCCCTGCACTGCCCTCTCTGCTAGCAGCTGGCACATCAGTCAATGTGTGTGTGCGTGTGTGTGTGTGTGTGTGTGTGTGTGTGTGTGTGTCCACTCACTATGATGAGGTATGGTATTATTATGGTTCTGAAAATGTTAAAGGTGGCCATGAGAGCACTCTGAATGATTTTCTGCATATTAGCTTTTATCTTCTGACTCAGAACTGGGCAGTAAAGGACTTGTACCAATACAATTCATCTGGGGCAAACAAAACATGAATAGCTTCCCACTTCCTAGTAGCACACTGTTGGTCATCGTTTGAAGGGAAGGTGTCACAGGTCTGAGTCTCCAGGTCAAAATGTCAGTTACTAAGGGACCTCACAACCAAATTACCCCACTGATACTGTCGCATGTGCAAAGGTGCCTCCCAACCAGGTACAAGAAACACAATTTTCGCTTTGGCCCCCGTAGAGCTCCGATACAGTTGGCACAGGAGAAGTTTCAGCTGGTTGCCGTCTCCATTTCACCACGAGACGCCAACAAATCCAACGCACCGGCCCTTTAAATGCAGTGCTCTATGGGGTGTCCAGCAGACAGAGCTCCAGTCTCTTGTCTGCTAACTATTGGACTTGGGCTGAGCATATGCGCCGTGCTCACTCTCACCTGATGATGCGATCATATGAAATATGCTTTGGGGTGAGACCTGGTGACTACCAAGCTGTCAGGAGGCCTGTTAATCAGCCCATCTGTGTGAAGTGACTCGCTATTAGGACTCATTTTCCAGGAAAAGCCCTGTGGAGGATAGAATGACACATTCACTGTTGTCACAAAAAATAATCCATCTTTATGTCTCCACATGAAATACATACTCTCTGTTTATCTTCTCAAGGGTGTTATGGGTCGAGTTCAGTTCAGGTTAGTATTGATTAGTAGGGGAGTACTACTGCTTACATTTCCCTAGTCTCAGCCCCTCTCCAACACTGCCGTCCGTCCTCCTCCCTCTCATCCTTAGGTTAGTATTGACAGCATTCTAAGAAGCCGTAATCACAGCAGACACATCGACTTGTCAGCAGTTGAAAAGCATCGGTGTAACTACTGTTGAAATGGGTTCTTCGTTCACAGCCACTGTGTTGGATGCTGGACCATGAAGGCATCATTACTGTTGTTGCTCAGTATCTGTGCTTCTCCTGCTGTGACATGTTCAAATGTATTACGACACATGTCTTTATGGCCCTCTGAATCTACTGAGAGGTGTTATTAGACTAAAATTGTCAGAGCGCAGAGCAGACACAAACGCACACACAGACACACATTCTTTACTGAAAACCAACGGATAACATCAAAGCAGGCGTGCGATTATAGAAGTTGCTATAGTACCCTTTAAGAAGCACCTTTTTGCAGGTCTTAATGTACTGTGTGTGTATGTGTGTGTGTGTGTGTGTGTGTGTGTGTGTGTGTTAGGCTGTCAACGAATATTCTATATTTGAATATATATTCGAATAGTTGTTAAAAACAGAATTTCGAATGTGAAAATTAATATTCGAATGTAAAAAAAAGAAAAACACAACAGCGGCAACAGCGGCAACAGCAGCGCGACTGTCTGCTTTGCGGGTGTTTCAATCACTGAATGAAGCCATATTTGGGACAAGAATCGCAACCTTAAATTGCTTGCACAAAACTCTTGATCAGCACTCAGCATTTGTTTATTGGTGTCGTTCATTTAAACCGCTATGCGCAGAGAGTACGACGGTGCGAGAGAGAGAGAGAGAGAGAGAGAGAGAGAGAGAGAGAGAGAGAGCGAGCGAGAGGTCTGCGGTCTTGGCCATTAGTTACTTTGATTAATTTTGTGTAGGTAATGTTGTTAAATATGTTTAAACTTAAATAAATTACCTATACAAGTAGTTATGTCTCATTGTATTAATTTGTCCTATTATTGACGTGCCTAATGCGCAACTTCGAATATCCGAATATGTTCGAATATATGTGTTTTTTTTAAAGGGAATATTCGAACGTGAGCAATTTTGACAGCCCTAGTGTGTGTGTGTGTGTGTGTGTGTGTGTGTGTGTGTTTGTGTGTGTGTGTGTGTGTGTGTGTGTGTGTGCCCGCATGGCAGTGTTTAGCTCTCCTGGACATGCTGCGGTTTTGATATTGAATGCTCGCTGCCATCATTTCAATATTTGAATGGATATTCAGCATTTCACTCTTAATAAGGTGATGTCTGGGCTGAAGCAAGGCCTTGAGGGAGAACTGCTCAGTGATGTTTGTGCAGAGACTTCAATGGGCGTCAATTTCTGTCTGGACATGTGTGTGTGTGTGTGTGTGTGTGTGTGTGTGTGCGCGTGAAGCTGTTTATGTTTCTGCTCACATTCCAAGAGAGATTTGACAGGAAGTCCCAAAAGACACCACGCCGCCTCCCCTTCTTCATCCCCCCATACCTCTCCTTCCATCTCTCCCTTTCTCTTTTTTTCATCCTTTCACCCTCGTCGTCTCTCTCCTCGTCCTCCTTTCTGAGCTGTCATTTGTCCCGTCCTCCCCCCTCCCAGCTTCAATCTTTCTTACCCAGCATGCATAGAGAATCTGACAGCGAGTTCTCATCTTTGAGTTCGTATTCATTGACAGTTCCATGTGGAGCCTCACAGCTCCTTCTTTCTCAGACAAAACAACACAATCTGCTCCCCATCTGTGTGTGTGTGTGTGTGTGTGTGTGTGTGTGTGTGTGTGCGTGTGTGAGAATGCCCCCCATCCAAAGCATGTATGCACATGTGGTTTTGTGTTTGACTTCAGCAGATATATGGATTTGCCAATATTGGCCTTGAATTAAAAATCCAAAGTCAGCCAGTCAGAGTGAGCTACCTCTGATATGACGTGGGATCTTTGCAGACTCCAGCTAGTCAATATTTTTTTAAATTATTATTTCATTCCAGATGTCTGAGCTGAGAAATCACTCCTGTGTGCTGTGAGGGGTTTCTTTCCCTCCTGAAAAGCTGCCTCACCGAGCAGCTGCTCGCCACCTGAAGTGTCTAAAGAAGCTGTTCTAATGCCTGTGATTATTTTGAATAGTGTAATGCATACCCATTTCTTTTTGTGGAAATGGAGCATGAAAGTGGTCAACTCCCAATCTGGAGGTTAAGGGGAAAAGCTGAACGTGCGTGATGCCGGAGAAACGTGCGCAAATAGCACAGTAACCACGGCAACCACCTGCCGCCACAGGCGCCCTGGCACCTGCGTGTAAGGGGCGCATGGAGGCTGGGCTATCGACGGGAATCTGTAATTGTCAATTGTCACCATTTGAGGAGAGGGAGAAAAGCAGAAAATCAAAGGCGGCTTACCGGGGAGCAGCAAGGCAGGCTGAACAAGATCCTATCGCTAAGAGCTGGATTGAGAGCACTTGTAAAACCCGTCTGAGATCAGCCTGTGCTGCAGGTTGCATCATGAGCTACAATCAGAAAACCATGAAATCCCTTATATGTAATGTGAGGCAGTTACTTCCATCCTTGTGTTTCTTTTATGTCATTGCTGTTGATGGAAACTGGGTCTCCACATTTTAATTTTCATGACTCAAAGCTGTTGCTGACCCTTGACCTCTGACGGACGTTCTAATCCATGATAGGCAGTCATCACTGGTCAAAGACCTTGTGATTCCACTCCAGCTTGGTTTGGCAGTACATTAACAATATAATGACACATGCAGGTATCTGACCACGTAGGAACATGCAACGCCAGCTCTTCATGAGGTGGTGTTCAGAATGTTTCCATTTCCTGAAAGGTAATGCTTTTGGATGTCCAAGGTGCTCGACAGCGACAATATCCACATTTCCACCAACACTCTCACCTAATGTCTTTCTTTTGGACTCCATGACTGCAACCCGTGTCTCATGAAGCATCTCTTTGCTGGTCCTGTCTGGACTCAGACGTGGTCGCACCTCATCTGTTGAGTACGCCCTGAACAACTGTTAACAGCAGAATTTGTCGTCTCTTTGTATTTCCCGTATGATCGTCTGACTGCTTGTGTTGCTTACCATCTCTGACTTCTTTTCAACAGTGTTATTATCAAACACATGAATGTAAACGATGACCCTCAAATCCACTGGCCTTTTTCATTTAAAAAATATCGAATATGAACATTTCTTACTGCCTGCCAAAAGCCTTTTAATTCAATTCAGTTTATTTTGTATAGCCCAAAATCCCAAATATACATTTGCCTTTGAGGGCTTTACAATCTGTACACATACGACATCCCTGTCCCGGGACCTCACATCGGATCAGGAAAAACTCCCCCTAAAAATAGTCAAAACCCTTTTACAGGGAAAAAATGGAAGAAACCTTCAGGAGAGCAACAGAGGAGGATCCCTCTCCCGGATGGACAGAAGCAATAGATGTCATGTGACCAGAATCAACGTAACAGAGTTACAGCACATTCAATGGATATCACAGATATTTATCATGTAATGAGTAGTAGGCATGGACCACGACCCAGACAACCACGATCCATGTCAGCAGAAGGAGGCAGAGACGAGGGGCATCAGCAGGGCCGCCATGGCAGGGAGCAGGACCGGCTGCAGACAGCCACGATCCATGGAAGCTTGAGGAGAGGAAGCACAGAGGCTCCTGAGAGGAAGTAGAGTTAATAATGAGCATTAAAGAGACATTAATTCATCCAGAAGGATAAAGATGAGAAAATGAGAGAGCCTTGTATCGTTTAAAATCCATGACGTTGGTCGTAGCCGAATATGTTCCTCCACAGCATGGACTGTGTGTTTAGAGGGTGGACCAGACTGAACTCTGCAGCAAACCTGCTTCTGTGCCGAGTTGTTGTTGTGCATCTGGTGGCAGACCTGCCAGCCATACGACGGGTGAATAAAAGATGCCTCTGTTGACGGGCGACAAGGAGATGGGCCATGCTTAATTAATACATGAATATGGCACTGGTTCTGCTCTGTCATTTGGCGGCGGCAGAGGAAGTATAGGATCCACGATGAGCTCGTCGACTCTGGAGAAAACCGCGTTGTCGTCTGTAAAAGCAGGACTCGTGTCTTGTGGAGTTTGAGAATTGTTGAAGCCTGGGTTATGACTATTTCCTCTTGTTTCTGTAATCCTGCATCACTGAGCACACACAGCTCCATATGCATCCATATACCACCCAGCCTGTGCAGTCTGTGAAGCAGGCTCTGATGAATCCAGAGGTTCTGCGTCTCGGTGTTCCAATCTACATGAAAGGAAACAACATATCTGTTGCACAGCATAGATACCTGCTGTGCAAATAGCTCACCCTGTGCTCTCCACTGAGACAAAAGAGAGAGAGAGGACTCACATTTCTGTGCAAACATGCTCACACTGACAAGCTAGCTGGTTTTCAACAGCTCATCATCTTAAATTGGATAGTTAGCATTTAATAATCAGCCCTAAACAACAAGAACAGCTGAAGCTGATGGGAATGTCATACGTTCTGAAGGCATTTTGACATAAAACTATGGACAATTGTGATTTTGACCTGATAATGGGACCAGATGAATGATCAGGAGATCAAAGTTCTAACAAGCCATGGATGTCTGTGCCAGACACTTCACTCTGAGCCAAAAGGTCAACCTGCTGGTGACACAAGAGGAAGAGTCATTAGAATACATCATCTGGGATCCATGAAGGCCGGTACAAATTTGAAGACAATCCATCAAGTAAATGTTTCCTTTCTCTTTGCATTAACACACACATTCTCATTCCCAGCCGGTCAAATTCCAACTTTCTAGGTTCCCTTTCCAGGGGACAGCATCAGTTCACACGCGTTACAGCATAGTGTCGTTTCAAAATAAACCAACTGACCAAGTGTCAGGAGTCAGAATAATATTGGTTCTTAGCATAAACCCAATCAAATCCTTTATTCAACCTTTTTTCAGTAATGTACCCCCTGCCAAATATAGTTGCAGTGCAAAATCACAGCGCTGTGCCATCAGTGTCTGATTTAATATGGAATATATCAAATTCAGTTTATGAACATACACTTATATTTTATTGAATATGTATTAAATAAAACAATGTTTTTTAATGGATGTTCATTTTAAATATATATTTTTTTAAAGCTCACATACCTGCCCCATGGAGTGCCTCCATGGGCCCCCAGGGGTCCACGTACCCCCATTGGAGAACCACTGCTCTAGTCTACCCCCCCACCACCACCACCACTTTCAGCTGAAGTCCTTTCTCTTCACCTGTGATTTGTCTGTGAGAGAGCCAAATGAAAGGAATTGTCTGAATCCCATTTAGCAATAGCTCAGCCTCACGGCCTCTGCCGTTGCTATGTGTTTTCCAGCACAAACAGCTCTGTTAAATGATGCTGCTTACCCTAAATGGGGATTCGGGGGTGGGATCTGTCACTGTTCATTTATACGGTGTGCGTACATGTGTTTGATTAATAGCAACTTTGTTGCGGCTATGTGCAGCTCTTGCGTATTTAAAACCTGCTCTATGCATGCTTTGATAAACGAGGCCCTCGGTTGGCAGCTGCAGTGCATGGTGGGTAGTCTGTGGGAGTTTGAGGTTTAATTGAAAAATTATCTGGCGCTTGTGTTTTGGTGTGCCTCGGCGCTGTGTACCTGCTCGGGTGCCTGCGTGTTTGCTCACCTCCCTGTGGCTGCTTATGTGTGTGTGTGTGTGTGTGTGTGTGTGTGTGTGTGTGTGTGTGTGTGCGTGCGGTAGGAGGAATAATGAAGTGGATTATGAGTCGCACAGCGGTGTGACGAGGAGGAACGGATCGATAACTAGATGTGTGCGAGAGCGTCACAGTGCAGAGAGAGAGGTTGGGCCACGAGGGGAGTGGAGGAGAGAGGAGGCAGGAATACTCTATTGATCCATGGTACCTTACACAAATATAACAAACATGTAATTACAGCACTGTCTAAAATGTTAAGTAGGTACATAATGCTATGTGCTTTAAACACATACTATATACTGTATATATATATGTATGTATGTGCCAGAATAGTATGAATAGGAATCCAATTAGAATATTTCTTGAAAATAAGAAAAAGACACACTAGAGAAACAGAAACATGGAAAAATGAGGCTATATATCATACTTTTTCACATTTACTCTCACTAACGCTCCTCTGTTGTTACTTGTTGTAACCAAATGAAAATGTATGAGGACGTACGTCTGAACAAAGCCCGAAGGCGAGTCAGGAATGAGAGTCGGTCATCAGCGTCACATCTGGAGACGAATGGTCTTAATGAGAGAGGACCCTCCCACCAGAGGAACGCCGAGACAGTCTGCACCTGACAGCTAAACCCTTCTTCTGCTCCTTCTACAGTTACAGAATTCATTTTGGGTTTGTCAGCTTACATCTGAAGTTCTTTGTTTTTTTTGCATTGTTTGTTGTTTTTTTGTAATTGTGTGCGCTCTGTGTCTGTTTGTGGAGGTTTTTGGCATGTCCTCACTCGATTGATTTTATTTGATTTTTTATCTGTTGGGGTTTGTATGTGTGTGTGTGTGTGTGTGTGTGTGTGTGTGTGTGTGTGTGTGTGTGTGTGTGTGTGTGTGTGTGTGTGCGAGTCAGCTCAGTAAAGAGGGCACAACTGAGATGGAAATCTGAGGAGAAGAAAGGCGAGCCAAAGTCTCTGCTGTTCACCACGGAAGGGAAGCGGCTGTCTGAAGCAGCTGGCGGGGGCCGAGCGGCCTTTTCTCTATCGCTCCCTCTAGATCTGTCTGGCGTCTGGGACTCTCTTTGTGCCTCAAATCTCCTCCACCGTCACTCTTCTCCTCTGTACATTACTCTCCAAGTCTCTCTCAATTCAACCTTTTTAGTTTTTCTTTATCTCGTCGGTGCTTTGGTGTATGGATAACCTATTAATTAAACACTGTTGTTTTAAATGCATTTAACATCCTATGAGCTGCTTTTCCAATGCAGGGACATTCTCCAGGGACTAGGAACCTTATATTAGGAACTTTATGAGGAGCCAAATGAGTTATTGGGACATTTTACCCCTTAAAGGCTGAGTGGTAGTTGAAAGAGAGAGCAGATGTATGACAGAAAAACATATTTACTGATAATTTCACACGGTTATGTTCTAAAGCACAAATAAATAACTCAACAGATGTACTTACTTTGGTTACAGACATTTGTAGTTTCATTTTCCGACTCTTACCCATTCCCATAGCTCAGTGGTTCTCAAACTTTTTTTGTCAAGCCCCACTTTGGAGGACGAAAAATGTTCGGGCCCCACTGCCCCTACAAAATTGTAACAAAATGGTCCATGCTGAATTTTTATTGAAATAACGCCATTTTGTGACTCCTCTATCTGTGCTTTTATTAATAATAGAACAAAGAAAATGTAAGTCACTTTCATGTAAACCAGATTGCTCCATAGGACAAAAACAAATAAAACGTGCAATCACTTTGTTAGAACAATACAAAGTTGTGCAAAAAAAGAACTAATATTTGGCAAAGATTGTAATAGTCTAATTAACATGTTTTGTACTGAATATCTTTTCAGGATAATAACAATAAAGTTCAACCTGTGAAAAACTAAATAAAACCAGTTAAAAATATTTGGCAATAAAGAGTTTTACACTGCATATCTTTTCAAAACAACAATAACGTGCAACCGGTGCAAAACAAAACTAAATTAGTGCAGATATGAGCCTGCTTTCCACTACAAATCTTTGTAAAACGGGGTTGTAGATTTGATACGGCCACTCTCAATTCATGCTCAAAGTTGAGCTTCGATCTGTATTTTGTTTTGAGAGAGGCAACAGCAGAAAAGCCGATCTCACAGAGGAAGCTCTGCGCGTCATCACAGCCGTTCGGCCGGTGCTGAATCAAACAGCTGCTGGTCCGCCTGAAGCAGCGCTGGCAGCGGCCGTCATTCAGACGCTGTTGTGCGGCTACGGATGATATTATGAACCCAGACACGGGGGCGTTTGATGGTCCGACATTAGAGGGACTTCCACAAGAAGTTTAAAGCAGAACTAGTGGTTAGTTTAATGGTGGATGGGGGAAACGGTACTGTTTTTACGGAGATAAGCCACAGAGATAAGCCCCGCCCCCTTCAAGGGGCGCATAAAGCCAGTAGCGAATGACGCGAATTAACCACATAAAGTCGAGCGACTAAACTCACGCGAGTAACACACCATTAGGTCTACAAGTGTGAGTCGCAACTCGCAAAAGGATCTGTCGCGGTCGCGCATGCGGAACCGTAACGGCGTAATTTAAACCACAGATTTGAAAATGCGAAATGCATTCTGGGATATTGGCTGTCTCAAGTACGCACAAGTCTCATCCTATGCATCCCCGGTAAAATGGGCGGATCAAATCCGGGCATTTTCACAATTATTTAAAATTAAATAAAAAAATAAATAAAAAAATCGACATTTCCACAACCCTCTCCCGCCCCACCTGTAATACCTCCGCGCCCCACTAGAGGGTCGCGCCCCACAGTTTGAGAACCACTGCCATAGCTCTACATAGCTTTGTGAGTCTTTCAGCTCATGGTTGGGTTTGTCTTCCTCCGAACTCCCATCAACCTCTTTTCCAATGCAGCTGCAGCGGTTTGCAGCAGAAGCACGTTGAAGCATTCAGAGCACACGGCCAGTCCAGCAGCTGGCGGGAAAGAAAAAGACGTAGCCAGCAGCTCAAGAGGCAGATACTTTCCTCCAGATATCAGATGTATAAATCGGCAGTTTGTGTGTTATACAACCCCAGTGCCAGTGGAAGAGAGCACAGCAGCCGTCATAGACTAAAACAGAGACTAGGTGAACCCTAACTCTTCATACACTGGAACATAGACCAGGTGAACCCTAACCCTACATAGACTGTAACAGAGACCAGGTCAACCCTAACCCTAACCCTACAGGTTAGCCTCTACAGCACAGGGCCCGACAGAGCAGCCAGGAAAGCATTGCATTATATATATGGTAATATGTGGTGAAAATAGAGTTATCTTTGTTTGAGGGACTACCAACAAGTATTAATGATAAACATCCTGAGACCATCAATGTTGTCAAATTTGAGATGTTGGCCTGCTTTACTTCCATTGCATGTCTTCTTTCAGACTAGAGGAAAGAAAAAAAACAAAATACACATTTAGGTGTTTATTTTACATCTTTGTCTATTTGCGTATGCAGATTTATCCTAAATAAACCAAAAATATAGTTTGAATGTAAGCATTCAAAGGAGAACAGCCCATGCATTGTTACGATGCAGTCAACCTGAAAAGAAGGACGGCTTCCAAGAGTCAGCTGTTTGGGCCTTCTGTTGAGGAATGACATCGTGTTCAGACTAAAGGGCTGGAGAGTGACCTGAAGACCCTGACCCTGGTGTTCTCTTCACAGGATGAACACGTTAAGAGCCCTCTTTAGATCTGACGAGAGATCAGTTGGCTGCAACAGTCTTGTAAACACCGGAGAGACTTCTGAGCTCACATTTATGATCGTGCTCCTTCTGGACAAACAACGCCTTTTAACTGTGGGACTGATGGGGGAAACACAAGTCTTTAACTTGGCACGGCCATGTTTTTTAGTTGCCTCTGGACAAATAGTGTCCATCCATTAGAAATACAACGATAACACACTTCTAACCCCCAAGAAGACATCCTGTTGGGCTTACCAGTGTCATGTGTTCCAAGCAGCTCCATAAACTCAGTAAATTTTATGTGTGTAAACATTGGTTTGAAACTCGTAATCCTCTCCCGGCCTAAGGAAACATAAGCCTAGCCTTCTTCCACTTTCTTGTATTTCACAATAATCCTGATTCTAAGCCAAAAGGGATTTTATTCTGCTGGATCTGATGTAAATAACCTCTTCAGCATGTAAAACAGGTGCAGAGTAAATCGGAAGAAACATGAACTCAACCTGAAGCTTTATTGATAAAATCACACAGAGCTACCTGTCGATGCTTAGAGCTGAGATTAAGGAAGGATTTGGAATATTTAACTCAATATATGATATCTTATGAAAAGTTACACAAAAGCCTTCAACATGTGTCACTCGTTACATGCATACAGCCTTTATAAATTCACTTCTGTCTTACAGCACATTATATTACATAAGTATAGAACACATATGAGAAACAGCCTGTCTATGTATTACAGTTTTTTTCAATCGCTAACAAGCGCTTACCCATATTTCAGATACTTTTTCTAAACTCTTAACACAGACTCACACCTACAAACCACAATTGGCCAAATGGATAATTTTCTTCTCAAAAACACATTTTGTTAAATATATACTAACTCTTCATTTCAAAATAGAACACATCTTTCTCTGCACACACTAACTTTACCAAAACACTGGAAATCTGACTCAAAATGAAATTATTCTGTCAAAGAATAACTCTTGTTTTCACTTCACAAGGTCCTTCCAGTCAATCAAAGTACACCAGGTTTCAAAATACTGGCTATTGCTGACATTACAAAAACTGCATAGACTTTTATGTTTCAGTTTTACAGGTATTTGCATGCAAAACATGCAATCCACTGTTTTTACACTAAATTTCTTGGTTGGGAACTGTATGTCCACATGTAATGTTCACATTCAAAAGCATTCCAGTAAAAACCAAATCTGTTTTTTTTCCCCTTTACTGTTTACTACAGGAGGTACAGTATAAATACTGTTTACAGTATGATAGAACAGAAAACGTTTTACAGTATTGCTTACAGTGAACAAAATATCCATGAAACACACAAGAGCATTCTGAACAAAAAAACAACGGCAAAAAGCCCAGATAAAAAGGGGGGAACATCACTCCTCAAAGTCCTCCTTTTACTGTATAAGTAATGCCACTGAGTCTAAGCCAGACTGGAATCAGCTGTGGTTTGCCCAATTTACCCAACATAAATCAGCTGTGTGTCAATTATTCAATTGTTTGTTTATTATCAGCTGAGATATATTGTTTTAGAACTGATATCATTGCAGAAGAGGTTTTTAGACTGTATCTAAGGTTTGGAATATTGTTTTGCCATTGTGGGATGTTGTGTGTTAACATTCGTAAATAATACAAAAACAATCCATAATTGTGTTGGGAGGTATAGCTTGTCTGTTAAGAAAATGAAAGCATTGAGGAAATGTGTTCACTGACTGCATATTGTTTGAAAACGACATGAAATGTGTGAATGGTATGGCCACAAAAGGCCGATGCTGTGCTAATTGTGTTTAGAGTTTTGAAAATGTGACCACTGTTTGGACAAACGCTTGGTAGAGCCTGAAAAAAACTGTAATATAATTAAAGCCCAGCCCCACAGTAAAACACTGTTTAATACAATAAGTGTGTGTGAAGGAGGAAGCAGAGAGCCGCTGTTCCTTCTGTAGACGATGAGCGGCTGATGCCGGTGGTCAGCGTGTGGAAAGCATTCATGTGAGGAAGCTCTAAGTCAAGCTCATTGACCACCTCCACTAGCACCGCTGCACACGAGAGAGTGAAACTAATTAGTGTTGATTGCACCTGCTCACTCACACCCAACTGAACATGGTCACCCTTCCTTTCTCAGACAGTCTTTGTTTTTTTTCCAGATGTGGAAGTGCATCCTTACAGCAGCATGCAGGTTGCTCATTGCTGTCCTTTGCCCTCCGTGTTGCTTAAGCAGCCTCCCCAAGGCTCACATTTGATTCTGACTGGAGAAACACTGGTGAGGTCAGAAGCAGTAAAAGCCAAAGAAGGAAAAAGAAAACACTACTGAAAAGTGCCTCAGCGATGCTAACCTTTATTCACACTCACACAAATTGACAAAAAGAAGAGGAGAGGAAAAGAGCAGAGTGTTCCATCTGGACGAGTAACCTTTCTGCAGCTACCAATCAGGCGACTGGGACCAGTGTGTGTGTGTGTGTGTGTGTGTGTGTGTGTGTGTGGGTGTGGGTGGGTGTTTAGAGGGTTGGGACGCGTCTATGCTAATCTGTGTGTGTATGAATTTGTTCTTCCTGTGAATTCACTTCTTAAGTGTGAATGTCCTTGTGCACATAACAACAGGAGGAAGGGAAAGCATTATGCATGACAGTGTGTGTGGAGTCGAGCAATCTTTGAGTGCGTGTGTGTATCTGTGTGTGTGTGTGTGTGTGTGTGTGTGTGCGAGCAGAGCTGAGATAGTGCTAGAGGCAGGCTGATATTTCCAACCAGCTTGTTTCTGACTGGAGGCGACGGGCAGCCGCACAGCGACATCACTTCCTGGGTGGCCAGGGTCTCATTAGGGAGGGAAGGCTGACAGACACAGAGAGAGAGAGAGAGAGAGAGAGAGAGAGAGAGAGAGAGAGAGAGAGAGAGAGAGAGAGAGAGAGAGAGAGAGAGAGAGAGAGAGAGAGAGAGAGAGAGAGAGAGAGAGAGAGATATTCCAGTACAAGGACAGAAAAGGATCTGATGTCAAATGTTGATCTTTGGCCCTGTTGCTTTGGGAGGTATTTCTCTATATACTCAGTGAGCGGGAGGGGAGGTGGCAGACGTGGAGAAGTAAAGGCCCAGGGAGGCGTGGCCTTGAATGACCTCGTTCAGCTGTATATGGAAAGAAGTAGTGTGACAGAGACGGATACGAATGGTGTGAGTTTGGGATTTAGAGATGTTAAAGTCTATTTTTTACATAGAGGTAGAGAAGCTTTGGGATTCCTTTTTCTCAATATGTGTGTGACGGGCCAAGGCTGTGTGTAGTGTGTAGTGTGTAGTGTGTAGTCTGTGTTGTTCTCATCAGCTCTGCTAAACTTTTGAACCTTTTTTAGATATTTCAGTTTATTCCAACCTCATCTCAACAGCAACGCTCAGATTAAAGCAGTCAGGCCAGTGGTTAGCATTCTGGGGATCTATCAGAATAAATTAAATATTATATTCATTACTAGTGCATAATCACCTCATACAGACAACAGCTGTGTTTTTGCGGAGTGAAAACAACATTACGTAGTGTGGTCAAAGTGTAAAGTTAATTTGTTAATGAACTCACCAACACCTGTGCTGATGCAGTGCTCTCTGCATATCAGCCTCTCTGTCATCCGACTGGAGGAAGGCACATGCAGAGCAGCGGCTTCTCTCAGAGGCCGCGTTCAGTCCCCTGGAGGTCCTCATTCAGCTCATATGAGATAACATAGTAGCATGTTCCTCTCCTCTGCTGGTGATGCACAGCTGGCTCTGAATCCATCTGAGTGCCTTCACTGTCAAAGCACTAAGCGGCTTACCCTGCTCTTATGAAAGACATGCATATCTGAAAGCCACCTCGCTTCAGGATTTCAGCAACATGCTGTGAGAGTCTGACCTATATGGGCTTTGGAGAAGCAGTGCTGGGAGCTGACAATACGCATTACTTCCACATTGTAGAATCAGAGGAGTGAGGCACTCCATGTTTACTAGAGGATGTGCTTCTTATCCGGGTGTGACCCGTTCAGTCTGGGCTGCCACAACTAACATGTTACTGTTAATTCTTCTGTTTATAACAAGAAAGACCTGCAACCTTACCGTGTGAGGAACTTTAGTTTGGTGTTCAATGTGAAGGCTCCAACATGATTCTTTGTATGGATAGGACAGGATATATACTGTATCGTATCGGTGTGCTATTATTACAGTATGATAAGCAGAGACCAATAAAACTGTTCCAATCACAAGCACACACATAAAAGCTGTAGTCAACAGACCAAACCATTTGGGAATAAATATTCCTTTCAATTGCAATCAAATCAAACCAAGAACACGTTAAATGTGGACTTTTGTTGTTTGTTTCACAACATTTACCACTTGCCATCGTGTGTTTCTGCAAGGCTGATATGACATGTATTTTTCCTTCAGAAATGTCGACATTCACTGTGCCCCGCGGTTTGAAACGGACCATTCCAACTCTTTTCTCTGCCGACTGGGAGGAAATTGGCTGCGACGGCGTTATTTGGCATGGTCTGACCAGTAGCTTATGCTGGCTAATGACAGCAGATTTCAGGACGACCCCATGAGTCAGTTCTCTAACTCTTGTTTGTGTGGCTGTTACACCACGTTTAGCATGTCTCACAAACATATCAAGTTGCTTCTATACCAGAATTAAAACTATTTAAAGGAGTGAACACGTCTCATCGTACCTCACCAAATGTGTTACGTGAGAACATAGTGGCTCTCTCTTCAACCTTCTGATCTTAAAGCGGCTGCATTATTTTTTTATTCTCTCCATCTCAGTCCATCTTTGTGCCTCCATCTTTATTTTATTACCCATCTAAAGGACAGTCAGAGCTATCTTTGACTTCACTTCCTATGCATGTTTTTATGAAATGCCACTTTCTATTCCGAGTGTCCTCTACCTCCTGCCTCCCTTTTCCCTCTCTCAGCACCTCCCACACTCCTTTTCTCACGTTGTCATCAACCTCTCACACTCCTCGTTCTCTCTCCTTGTCGGCCTCTCTCTACCGTCTCACTAAAGTGTCTCTTTCCTGGCTGTTGGCAGCTACATGCTAATCATGTTGCTGTGCTAAGAAAGGAAGAACATAATACATGCACACACACAGAAACAAACAAGCACGCACACATACACACACATGTGCATATGCACGCTCTCATCCTGTGTGTGTTTGCAGTGGATGGCACTAAGTGTGTGTGTTTGCAGTGGATGGCACTAATTGTGTGTGTTTGCAGTGGATGGCACTAAGTGTGTGTGTTTGCAGTGGATGGCACTAAGTGTGTGTGTTTGCAGTGGATGGCACTAAATGTGTGTGTGTTTGCAGTGCACTGTTAAATCAAAGACATACAGTGAG